>OX596077.1:95107538-95495038 GCA_951394005.1 Protophormia terraenovae
AAGAATATACAATATATATATATATTATTTGCTAATAGTCTGTAAAAAAAACAAAAATTTATTGGGTAAGTGTACCGGTGGTCGGCAGTTTAACTTATTTTCTGTCTTTCAAGATTTATATTTCCGAACTTGATCATAATATTTGGATAAGTGGTGCAATTGCACTTTATTAAAGGGTAATCTTTCAGATTTTGTTAGATTTTTGCAAAGAGATAAATGTTAAATTGGCCATTTTATTGCATTTTATAAAATACATCGAATTTACCTATAGTCGGTATATTTTTCCAGTGTTCGGCATGTGATGATCCAATAGTCGGCATGAAATTTATTCACACATTTTGTATGTAAATGCCCTAAACTATGCTCTATAATATAATATAATTTTAAAAAGTAAAAAAAAAAATTTGAACAAAATACTTGATAGATTTTACGGTTTATCTTGGAAATCCGAAAAAAGGCTATAAAACTGAAATTAAAACTATCTTTGGAAAACCCCTTAAAGGTTTTACTGCACTACACAGAAAAAATTATTACGGTATTATTTTCAATTAACATAGTTGTTTCATTTTGCATCGAAATTTAATAAATTTATTCAAGCAAAAATGAAATAATAATAATATAAAATTTAATAAAATTTAACTATACTTTTATATCCTATATACATTTTTAATTCATCCGATCAACTACTTGATTGATTTAATTAATTTATTAATTGGGAATTTTTTTCTGTTTTGTATTTTTTATAGTTTTTAGTAATTGATATAATCATTTTGGTGAGAGGTGCAAATTTAAACAAGTTTTTAATTGAATGAATTATTTTGATATATATTTGTTAATTGGTGACTTTTTTCTGTGTACTTTGCGTTGGAATTATTGAGAAAATTTTTAAGTGTTGCACTGCTATTTAAACAAAAAAAGTATAAATTTTCAACATTCCTTATTTCTCCTAAAAAAAAAGAAAAATTCCTTAAAAACGCGTGCCAAAATTGAACAAAGTAAATAAACATTTTTACGATAAACCACCATCAGCCTTTAGGATTTTTGTTTTAGTTGTTTCATAAAAAAAAAAAAAAAAACATCACAGACAAAGAGGATAAAAGGACTGAAAACATGTCATATCTTGACATAATAGACAATCAGCGCAAAATTGCAAAAATTCCTAGCAAGTTTTTTATTTTATTAGACCCAAAAATACTACACTTTGTTTTGAGGTCTATAGTAATAAGAAAAAAAAAATAAATATTGAAATGTTTTCAAAAGTGAAATTGGATATTGGATGTATTCAATATTAAAGTTTAAAGTTCACAACATAAAGCAATTGTTATATTGCGTACATTTTTATGGTTGCTGACTCATTTTTAACATTCCATTTTTTATGTTAAAAAAAAACTGCAGGTTATATGTAGACATTTTACAGGACAAAGATAATAATAACAGGTTCTGAGAAGATAATCCTATAAACATAAAATAATTTAAAAACTATAAAAATATATTTATTTTTAAAGCATGATTTATTAATGCACATTATGCATTTTGCAATTGATAAATTAGTAACACTGGTCAACAAAAAATCCTCCCCCATAGACGAATAGTTGGACTTGATGTATTTTGATGTGCTAAACACGAATCTGCGAATCAGTTTTTTTCCATCAGGTCTGGATTTTTTTTTGTTGTGGGCGTGTCTAATATTCCGCCCATAGTAAGGCCTTTACTTTAGTATATTTCCTCATAACTCAAGAACGGTGTGTACGATTGACATAAGTGATACACCAAACGACGTATCACTTTATGTGCTCAATAGTTTCGAAGTTATTTTGAAATAAGTGCCCAAAAAAAAAAAAAAAATTTTCATGCAAAATTTTAGATTTTTTGCTACTAAAATTTCTGTTAATAAATGAAAACATCTAAAATGTTACAGTTTATCTTTTTCTTTATCTTAAAGCTGGTAATGCTGCTAATAAAATAAGGCATGTATCTTCAAAATTGATGCACAAATCCCACTGTTAAAAAAAAAAAAAAATATATATATTTTTTCTTGAAACAAAAATAGGTGGACTAGGTGGATTTTGACGAGTTAAACACGAATCTGCATTCACTTTTTTTCTATTACGTACTAATTTTTTTTTATGTGCATGACTAATATCCCTGCGGGAAATTTTGTAGTAATTGCAGTAATGGACCGGTTTCTCTGTACCAGTTGAGTACCAATTTACACCTAACTCGTCACCAAAGTTCCAATTGAGAACCAGTTGACACAAACACACTCACTATTAACATGATCGTTAAGTGCACAAATAGCAACTCGCGCGCAATACCAATCAGTGGCTGAGTGGTAAGCGTAGAAGACTATAAAACATAACATACGTCAGATGAACATGGGTTCGACCCGGGGTGCCGCCATCGACATTAACGAAAAATTATAAAATTAAAATTAACATAATTTAATAAAGATAGTAACAAATATAATGTTTAAAAAGCAAACAATTACCGAATTTTTATAAAATTTTTATTACAATAATCGTTACTGAACCTGTCCTCTTGGACCTGTCCTAGGACCTATCCTGTGACCTGTCCCAAGGGGCTAATTAGCCACCTCCAATGACAACCCCATGTAAAAGTGACAGGTTCTTCTCATATAAAGTTCCGGAACTGGGACCGGTCACTAGCCCTAATAACCTGTCACGTGACTAGTTTTAAACCGGTTCTCTTTACTCTAGGGATCATCACCTTATTCAGCGGTCACACTATAAAATTCGAGAATGGTTTGTCAAATTTGGGTAATAACTCAAGAATCGTTTACACGATTTTGTTAAATGATACATCAAAAGATGCATACGAAAATTGTCTTCAAGTTGAGTCGACAATATTTTTTATTCGCTCAAGAATTTTAGAGTTATGGATTAAAATCTTCACGATTTTCAATAAAAAAAATTAATTTTTCGATACTACTTACAAAATAACAACGGAAATATTAACTGAATAAAAAAAAAATTATGTAAATTCAGCTCAAAGACAATTTAGATCACTATCTACTGGAGTTTAACTTATCTTAATCGGACAAACAGCTCTAGAGTTATACAAGTGTGACTGCCTAAAGGCGGGGTCATAGTAGTCATGCCCATAAAAAAAAATCAATACGTGAAGGAAAAAAAGTAAAAACTGATTCTTATTTAGCACATTAAATTCCATCGAATCAACCATTTTTTTATTTAAGACAAAAAAAAAATTTTTTTTGCCGACTAGTGTATTTCCATTTAACTGTAGGTATGCATGGGTATCCTAACTTAACTGTGAATCCAATCAAGATTTGTGCATCAATTTTTATGATACGTGACTTTATTTACTTGTAGTTTCACCAGCTTTGAGATAAAGAAGATAAACTGAAACATTTTGGATGTTTTCACTTTTAAAAAGAAATTTTAGTAAAAAATGAAATTGAAAAAAGATTCGGCTGTGCCGAATCTTTGATACCCTTCACCATATTACCATCTTATCGACATCATATTACCATATTACCGACAATTAATAAAATTTTCGCCTTAACGTATGCTTGCATATTTTCTAAATCTAAATTTTTTTCAAACTACGAAAATTTGAATATGAAAAAAAAAACAATCATAACAGGCTTTGCTTTTAAAAAAGAAACAACAACAATTCCATATATATTTATTTTTGTATGTACAAACTGACTGAATACACAAAGAACAACAACAACACTGTTATTCATTATATTACTGCTGTTGCTAACTAAACTACTTGTCTATACAAAAAACAAAAAACGTCACTAATAGTCATTACAATGCTTAATATACATGTTTGTGTATGTATTTATGTATATTCTTAACAGATATGTTTTAGTTTTTAAAAATAAACAACTACAATTCCATATCTATTTATTTTTGTACAGACTGCATATACAAAGAACAACAACAACAACACTGTTATTCATCATATTACTGCTGTTGATAACTAAACTACTTGTCTATACAAAAAACAAAATGTTTGTTGGTGTATTTATATTCTTAACAGATTTGTTTTTGGGCCATAACTCTGTTGATTATGAACGAATTTGGTTTATTAAAAAAACCGAAATTTTATAAAAATATTTATGACTGATCTATATAAAAAAAAAATCTATAGCTTGAACAAGGGCTTCAAAAATAAAAAATTCGTTTTCCCCGATATCTCAGTTATTACTGAACCGATTTATTTAATTTTTTCAGAACAAAAATTCAGAAAATAATTTCCGAGCACCCTTTAAAAATTCGAAGTCCCTGGTATATGCAGAGGCTTCAGAAACTAAAAAACCGGTTCTAAAAACCGGTTTTTAAAGCATATCTCCACCATTTATAAACCGATCTTCCTGATTCAAAAAACTGAAATTTTATAAAAATATTTGTGACCGATCTGTATAAAAATAAAAATCTATAGCTTAAACCAAGGCTTCAAAAAATAAAAAATGCGTTTTGTCCGATATCTCAGTTATTACTGAACCGATTTATTTCATTTTTTCAGAACAAAAATTCAGAAAAAAATGTCCGAGAATTCTTTGTAAAAACGAAGTCCGTAGTGTATACAGAGGCTTCAGAAACTGGAAAACCGGTTCAAAAAACCGGTTTTTTGAACATATCTCCGCATTGTATGAACCTATCTTGCTGAATTCCAATAGCAAAATTCTCGAAAGCATTTCCGATCGTTTGACATACATATTATATATGTCAGTTATCGGTGGGCTTCATAAACGCCATTTCAACCGACACACGGACGGACGGACGGACGGACATGGTCCAATCGTCATCGCTTCTTACAAGGATTCCAAAAATATAAACTTTTTTGCTCTCCGACGAAAATTGTGGAAATTACAAACGGAATGACAAACTTATATATACCCTTTACACCTGTGGTGAAGGGTATAAAAAAGAAATCTTGAATTTAGCATGAGAAAAATTTTTTCGAACACTTATTTCGAAATATCTTCAAAACTATTGAGCCGATAAAAATTTGTGAGTAGAACGATTTAAAGCCAATTTAATTCCACATATTTTGGAATTATGTATATAATATTATTTATATAAATTGTGCATACCGTTCTCGAGTTAGAGTAAAATATGTATACTCGAGTAA
Source organism: Protophormia terraenovae (assembly GCA_951394005.1). NCBI lineage: Eukaryota > Metazoa > Arthropoda > Insecta > Diptera > Calliphoridae > Protophormia > Protophormia terraenovae. The sequence goes on from OX596077.1 coordinate 95,112,663, forward strand.
TCGGCTTATTTAGGGCGCAATATTAGACACGCCCATAAAAAAAATTTCGATCTGATGGGAGAAAACTGAAAGCAGATTCGAGTTTAGCATGCGGAATTCCGTCTAGGCCACATATTTTATTTTTGAAGGACCACGAAAAAAGTTTTTTTTTTTTTTGTTGGCCTGTGTAATTAAAAAAAAATACATACATATATTTTATGAAAAAAGTACCAAAAATAGTTAAAATTTTTACCCCTTAGATGTTCGAATTTCGAAAAAGTACCAAATTTGTATTTGACATTTTTCGCTATGTTACGAATACGATGTAAATTTTATCTGTTGTTGATTGGTTTAAAAGATATATGTATATGGTGCCAAAAAAGTACCAAAATACAGTTTTTATCCATTTTCTTTCTAAAAGGGCCGATTTTCAGAAAAGTACGGGACACCTGTCCGATTACTTTTTAAATGAATAACAATAATTATTCAATTTTGTTTGTATCTCTATTAGCTTAGAAGATATAAGGTTACCCATTTTACCCTTTTTTATCCCCTAAGCATTTGAATTTCCAACAATCCCCTCTTAGTGGATCTTTATGGAGGAAGACCTACCTACGTTGCAAATTTCGTCTCTAGTTTTAAGAGTTTGGTCTGTGAATGACGAATCAGTCATTGACGTTACTCTTTTATATACATATGTATAATACAGTGCCTTGACTTGTATGGGGACAAAAAAAGCTGCAGATGTACCCCCTAAAATTAAAGATTTATATATTTTTAACTCACTTCCAAAATATTTCGGTTCAATTATTTCACTTACGGGAGCTGGACCATTTTCAAAAAACCTCCAAAAATATGGTTTTCGATCGACAGTATACACGACAGTATACAGTATACACAATTTTTAACTTTTTGTCAAAAAATTAGAAGATGTGATAGAAAAACGACGTCTAATACATATTGAGCAAAAAATATTTTAAAATTTGTTTTCATTCTCGCGAAATCAAAATTTTCAATGATTTTATTGTAAAAAGTATTTTATTAAATTTTGAATATTTTGGACATTTTCCATCTTAAATTATATTTTAGGGTATCATTGGAAAGCTCTCATTAAATACTATTGATATATGGATTGATTTAACCCTTTAGTTGCACAAATTTTGGGATTTTCGGTCCATAATTGCTTAAGTTAATTTTAACGGTAAATAACTGGTTAAGATATAATTCGTGTAAAATAGCAGCTAAATTTCAAAAACTCATTTTTATTCGATTATCGCGGTTTTAAATGAACTTATTATCTTTTTCATAAATTTATCAATATTTAAGTGTAATGAGTACTTCCATGCGACTTATTTGTTATAATTGCTAATTTGACTAAATGCATCAAATTGACCCTCTAGCTCTTAATGGGTTAATTACGTATTATCTTCAATAGCAGCATGATAGACCATTCCTATGGTACATTAAAACCTAATATATTTTGAAAAATTTGCGAAATATATAAAATTACATGTGAAACAACAATGAAATGTCATAAAAATTTTTAGTAAAATCTTAATATACCGCGACTGAAAAGAAATAAAATAATTATTAAATGAATACTAAAGGTCGTTTTTAAGCCTCTATTATAATTTGAAGTTAATTTTCTTATAACTAAAATTTTGATAATAATATTGAAAGAAATACGTTATTTTAGAGGTTTTTTTTTTAAATGGTCCAGCTCACGTAATTTTTAACATTGAGATGTAATATTTTGGGAATCATATAAGAACATACTAATCTTCATTTCTTGAGGGGTACATTTGCAACTTTTTTCGTGAGGCACTTTAATGTATATACACGCAAAGAAAAAATATGGTTCCTGTGACCATAAACTAAGAGCAACATACTATGATTGTAATATATGATTCCAGGTTACAATAATTATATTTGTACGTAATCATTATTATGATTCCAATTTATAATTTATTAGTAAGGTTCATAACCTTATTAATAAATTTTAGTAAGTTTTATAACCTTTTCTTAAATATTGCTTTCAATTTCATCATGTTTTTATCATTTAATAATTCCATGTTTTCATATATATAAACTAATTTCATCATATATATAATTCCATTTTATCATATAAAATAATTTCATCATATATATAATCCCATGTTATCATATAATTCCATTTTATCATATATATGAACTAATTCCATCATAATTATAATTCCATTTTATCATATGTATAATCACATGTTATCATATATATAATTCCATTTTATCATATATATGAATTAATTTAATCATATATATGAACTAATTTAATCATATATATAATCCCATGTTATCATATATATGACCCCATATTTTCATATTTATATTCATTTGTACCACGATATGTGGTACATTCATCATACTGAATAAAAACAAAACTTGTCAATTTATATTTGTTCATATATAAACTAAATGAGAATTATAACTACTGGACTGATACACAAAAATGTGTATTCAAAAGGCATTAAAAGTTAATGGCTTAATGGTTGTAGAATTAACCAAATTTGTAAAATGAAATGAATGGTTATGTAATTAACTAAATTGTTGTAGAATTGACTAAATGATTGGATTTATTCATAAATATGATTTCATATAAACATATTTAAATACATATTATAATTTAGTGAACCATATTAAAATTTTGATTCTGGGTAATCATTAAATGATTAAACAGAATCATAAACGTTGCTATCATGAACACAGTATATTTAAATAAATGAAAGACGGCTATATAATCATTGAATAGTTGTGGTGATCATGCTGTAACCATGTTTTTTCTCTGCGTGTAGATTATAGATAGAGTAACGGCTTTACTATAAGCGAAATATTAGACACGCCCATAAAAAAATCCAGAACTGATGGAAAAAAACTGAAAGCAGATTCGTATTTAGCACATCAAAATGTTTTTGTCAACCAGTGTTATTCATTACAAATAACTTTTATACAAATAGAAACTACACTATCAAGTTTTATGAGTATCGATCCATAATTGACAATATAATCGCGATGATTGGAACAAAATGCCACATATGTATATAAACCACTATATTGGACATAATCTATTTAGAAATATTTACAAACTTCAGAATCTCCGAATAAAAAATCGCTACAATTTTACAATATTTATAAGAAAAATCAGGCATGTGCATGTGTGTTTATTTTGTATGTTTGTTATTTATATTATTCTTAAGTACTACAACCACTTCGGGTCATAAAATTTGTTTGCAAAAATAAACAAATTAAATAAATGTGAAAATGTAAACAATTCTTAGAAACGTGATATTTTTTTTTTTTTTTTTTATCATGACATACAGACTTCTAAGAAATACAAGAAATAAAATTTCCCCATCAACTTACTACTCAGTCTGTCTGTTTGTCAGTCAGTCACTCATACGACAAGTCATAAAATAACAATATGACTAAACGATAGAATCAATCGAGGACTGACTGTCAGACAGTTTTTCAGTCCGCTGCCAGCATTTAGAAACAAAAAGAATAATGAAATCAAAACAAAATAAAAATTTACTCGACCATCTCCTACAAACAGAATCAACAACCAGCAACTACTTCTAAATACGCAAAAAAAAAAAAAAAAAAAAAAAACATACCCGTGTTGTACACACTTTGGAAAAACAAACAGGATCTTCCAACGTCAAAAAGACTTTAACATGAACGTACTACTTACTATGATGTTCTTATGACCATTATAAACGGCGGCAACAATTTGAAGGCATGAACATTTTATTTTCGTTCAATGGAATAGTAAAAACAAAATTATTCCGCCTTTTTTATTGAAGTGAAAAATAACTAAAAAAAAATGAAACAAATAAAAAAAAAAATAACACACAAAATCAAAATAATAATATTCAGAATTCATAACAAAATTTTGTAAACAAATCGTAAATTAAAATTTTACGACTTAATTCGGCATTTAGTGCAACTTAAAATGTTTAAAACAACGACAACAAGAAATTGCGAAAACCGAAATACACTAATAGTAAAGTGGTTTAAATAAAAAATAAAAAATACGCTACAAAATATCCCTCTTGATCATATCGTTAATTATTTAAAATGTGCATCGACGAAATGCTCTAAATAAGGACTGAGCACAAAAATATCAGTGCGTACTTCTAGTAGTGTTTATAAACCGGTTAACCGTTTAACCGAAAAACCGGGTGTTTCTTCAAATTTCGGTTATTTGTGAACCGGTTAATTTGAAATATTCAATTTCGGTTAACCGGTTTATCCGGTTTTTTTGTGTCGGTTAACCGGTTTTAAAAATTTGCTAAAAATATTACTAAATTTTCTCCTATTGTTACTTTTTTTGAATTTAAAATATAAGAAAATATTTTCAAACTACTTGCTGTTTGATTTAACAAGTAGTCAGGTGATATATTTACTTGTTGGAAGTTAAATATATTTTTAAACTGTATGTATAAAAAAATCAGGTAGATAATTAAGAGTTTCATTTACAAAAACTTTAATTTCATGCGAATGAGATTTTCCAAAAAAAAAAAAAAAAATAAATAAATAAACATTACAACTAATGTATAGCTTAAGAGAAAAATAAGATTTTATATAGGATAATAGGAAAAAATAAAGACTTCAAAAGTAGAACGAAATAAGTGCAGAAAATGTACTTTTAAATGATTAATAATTCTCTTTTTAGCAGACAAAATTTTAATTATTTTAACAATTTTATACAGATATTTTTATTAATTAAATTTTTTTATAAAATTTATACAAACATTTATTTTAGAGAAAAACTTCAAAAGCGGTGAATATAAATCATAATACATATAAAGTACATTATCCTTCCTTTTTGTTGAGATGCTTTAAAATTTATTTTTAAATTATAAAATAAAAAAACTAATATTAAAAATACTTTATAGAATAATTTTAGATTATTATAAAGCTTCAAGAGATTCAAAAGATGCCAAAAAAAATGTTTATAAATTATATTAAAACTAGTTTAAAGGCGCTATTTATAAAAAAACAGTGTTTATTATTTTTTAACCAAAAATATTTTATTTAAGCTTCAAATTAGATCATTTATAAAATGTCGGTTAACCGGTTTAACCGGGTTTTAAGTAGACAGTTAACTGCAAAACCATTTTTTTAATTTTACCCAATTTTCGGTTAACCGTCGAACCGGTTTTTTGAAAAGTCGGTTTTTTATAAACACTAACTTCTAGGCTTATAACCAGGGAAACCACAATATTCAATTGCATGTTTTTTCCTGGACGTTGAATGAAGCCATCGATTAAATATTTATCCGTTTCAGAACAAATAAATCATTTCGGCATCGATTTGTTAGTGCATATTTTACTCTTAACGGCATATTTTTGCATTTGGCAATTTTTAGTGCATATTTATAGCATATTTTGTTATTTTTAGGTCATATTTAACCCTTTTAGAGCATATTTTAATATTTTAAGGATATTTTTTTTTTTTTATACATCATGAATTTGATTTTATAAAAAATTTGAAAACAAGAAAAAGAAGTGAATATTATGATCGAAGTTTATGTTGTAAAAACAATATTTTTTTATGAAAGCATATCGAGTCCTAACCGCAAAAATGTCATAATTGCAGAAAACAAAACATTACATATTATTATTTACACGTTGTTATATGTATGAAAAATGTCACTTACGATAAAATTTATTTCGCTATAAATCTGAAATGACACTTTAACAAATGATCTAAATGATTCTAAATTATAGATTTTCATCATAACACAAATTTCGAAAATTACGATATTTTGGCGGTCAATGAACGATATGATAATTTTGATAGTTTCTGAACTAATAATAGTGTCTAGAATTAGATGGGTAAGAAAATAGAAGATCATTTTATAACGTTGAAATAATATGAAACCCTTTGTTATAATGAAAATCATAATTAAAAAAAAAATCATACAAAATCTCTGTTTTTTAAGTGCATATTTTCGCGTTTTTAGAGCATAATTTTTGTTTTTTATTGCGTATTTAAGCCGCATAAAACCATATTTTGGTTTCCCTGCTTATAACTTTTGACATAATGAAAGAAGAATAATACCGTTAACTTGTCTACATTACAAATTCATTGTAATAGCAAGTTTAGTTATTTTTAAAATATAAATTGAACAAAAAACACACATAATTCAAGTTTATGAAAACCCAAGTCGGTTACTTATATGAAATAATTGGTAAAATGGCAAGTGTGTCACGAAATACAGTTTCTTGGGTCATAAAGATATATAAAGGGGCCATGACTACTGAAAGTAAACCTGGTAGTGGACGAAAAATTTTATTTTCAGACTGTTATATCCGGCTCGGCCGAATCTTTTCAACTTTTTCTAATTTTACGTTATTTGGGAGGTGGGTGGTAAAGTGGGCGTACCACGTCCATTTTTGTTTCCGAGTTTACATTGGTCTTTGAACTATGAGAGGTGGGTGGTAAAGTGGTCGGACCTTGCTCATTATTTGTTTCCGAATTTATATCGACCCCCGAACTATATGTACAAAATTTTGTTATAGTACTTTTGTTGAAGAGATATCAGCAGAAAAGTATGAAATAAAGCTACAACGGACACCCTGTGTTTCTAGCATTTTGCCCATAACTTTTTCGTTTATTAACCGATTTTGCTCGTTTTCAATACCAAACAAACCTTATGTAAGGTAAATATTTGAGCCCCCTAGGTTGTCCCGTTCCAGCCCTATCCTGCTTCCAACAGACGGACGAACACAGCTAGATCGACTCAGAATTTAATCAGGTCCCAAAAATATATACCTTATGGGTTCTTAAATGATTTGTTCGACATGTTACTCACGGAATGACAAAATCAATATACCCCCATCTTTTTGATGGTGGGTATAATAAATTTTTAAATAAAATCCCGGCATCTATGAAAGAAAAGTGCCCCAAAAAGTTAATTGCGCTGAATCTTTTGTGAAAAAATCTGGCGTGAAGACGTACAGGGTACAAAAAGTTCCTGTTAGGAACGCAAGAAAGTATTTGGAGCAAAAGAGAGGGAAAAAATATTTCAGACGAAATTTTTCGTAATGCATAATGGACTTTTTCCCTTCTTAAGAAAACACAGTGAGTTGCTATTTTTCTGGTCTGATATCGCTACTTCTCAATATAGCCACAAAGCGATGGCTATATTTATAATTTATTTGAGTCTCAAATAAATTGTGCTGCGTTTACACAGAAAGAGGCTATTTCACTAAATTGTCCAGAACCCCGCCCAATTGAAAGGTATTGGGCCCTAGTAAAAAAAATGAACTTATTCCAGCAAAAAAAGCCGAAAAACTAATAGAGGGAATTTCGGAAAAGATTAGATATTTTATTAAAAGCTAACAGGAAAGTTTATCATTATGTGCCAAAATTATGGACTGAATGTAATGTTGTCTTTATTCCTAAGAAAGTAAGGATTCTCATTTTAAGGCGAAGGATTTCAGACCCTTAAGTTTGGCATCCTTCTTGCTGAAAACTTTGGAGAAGGTAATAGATATTCACATTAGATTAACGGTGAATCGCACCTAACATGCATATACCAAAGTCTATTGAGACGGTTATGCATACGCTCGTGGGATTTATATAAAGATCTTTGGAGTTCAGGAACTATGCGCTGGTAGCCTTCAATAACGTGGAACCAGACTCTATTGTCACAGCCTTAATGGAGCTGGGACTAGAGGAGGATATTGTAGGATTTGTTAATAATCTTCTTAAATATATGATCATTAGATCTACTCTGGGAACATCTGGTTTTTTCACATGTGCATGCAGAGGTACTCCACAAGGTGGAGTCTTGTTGTGGAACCTAACTATAAACAAGCTACTTACAAGACTGGATTCACTAGGCTACAAGACAGTTGCTTATGCTGATGTGGCTGTGGCGGTATCAGGGTTCGACCTGAATACGCTCTCGCAAAGTCTTGAAATTGTTCTGGATGTGCTAAGCACTTGGCACACAAGGAATGGTTTGGGTGTTAACCCTAGCAAGACTGAACTTGTTCTATTCTCAGGAAAATATAAGATTCCCTCCTTTTCTCTTCCCAAATTAAATGGTGTGGATTTCACCCACTCTGACAGTGATAAATATCTAGGTTTGATTCTGGATAGGAAACTGTCCTGGAACTTGAATGTTCGGGCAAGATCCTCTACAGCCTTAACGGCCCACAGTGTCACATTTGGCAGTTTTAGAACGACAAAAATCCAGTTTTGGAGATATTGGTCTGAAATTATATATTTTGTTAGTAGATAAGGCCGTGAACATTCCCACTCAAAATGGGCGGGTAGAATCAATGCCGCTCCCATACTGAAAAAAAAATGACTTTATTTGTATGGATTTCGGATATATTTTTGTAAATTTTATTAAAGTAAAGGATATTTTAAAAGTAGGCGTGGCAAGATCATATGACACCAATCTTGGTGCAACATTTGCATAACAAATTTTCAGCCATTACCTTAAAATGTTTAAATAACTCTTAAAAAATCGCTAATATGAAGTACTGCACATTTTTTCTAATATTTTAAAAGATCGCAAAAACTTGCAGCTAATACTCTTAAATATAATTTTATAGATGTTTTTTTATATAACAATCGTATTTTTAAATTGGAACTCATTGGAACTTTTTTGTTCCATTCCATTAAAAATAGAATTTCCCAAAAAAATATATTCTTTAATGTTATGATTTCCTTTAAGTAAAAAACAATATCTTCAGTATTGATTTTTTAACACAGCAAATTATAACAGAATAATTTGGATACATTAGTTATTAGATACCAAAAAAAATCAAATCAATATCAGCAGTATTTACTGAGATATATGAAGTTAAAATTAACATACTTCTTTACAAACATTTTAAATAAAATTAAAATGTTTTTGTAATTTGCAACTTTGAATTCGCGCTATAGACATTTTTCAATATTCAAAGTGTTTTTTCCATAATATATGATATGTTTGCTAATAAATTCGAAAAGAATTGCTTCAATTAATAAGCTTTTATTTTCTTATTTTTGTCGTTCTAATTTGGATAAATGTGACACTGTGCGGCCATCTATGTGTGGAATAATGCCATTGGTTTGAAATGGGGTATGAGGCCAGCTCAATTGAGCTGACTTTATGATATGGTCGTAATACCAATCATTATTAAAAATCAGTATCTAGGATTTTATGGCCAAAATTGGACCACAAAAGGACCTTATTCCTATTGGGTATTAGTAGGGAGCGGCTCAGGAATGTGATTGAGTGCTGACTGGACACTGCAAGTTCGATAAACATGCGAGTCGATTGGGACTTAGTCGCAATGACTAGAAGAAGTTATCATGATATGGAGGAGGAAGAGTCGATAACTCATCTTCTATGCGGTTGCCCTGTTCTGAAGAATAAAAGGCAGTGAATTCTGGATAGGCCGCGCTATGATGATCTTGGGGACCTATCGGATATGGCTCTATGCAAGCTAGATTTGTTTATCAGAAAATCGAATTGGTTCACGTGACAAATGCACAGGGCCTGCACGTACTATTCTTGTTTATACTGAGCTTTCCTTTCTTTTCAGGAATCACAAAGGCAACTCTGGACCCAAGTGTATCTTCATTGGAGACAGCCTGTGCAACCTAACCTAACAAGAAATAAATAATCTTTTAAATTTAGAACTTGAACGTAATTGTCATTACAAATTCGCCCTTTGGTTTAGTTTTCATAAACAAATTTATATGCACGGATTTTTTCGTGCACAGTCTTATTTATATCCTACACCACCATAGGTGTGCGGATTTTTGTAACGCAAAAAATTACTCAAACGTTTGACGCAAAATTACCTTCTGAGCCGATTTATCAATGTCCGTACAGTCGCAATTTTGAAGAAAAGTCGATGAAATTTGGCACGAATAATCAAATATTTTGGTACAAAGATGAAGCTTATTGAAATTGGCTATTGATCTGTCCATTATTTCACCTAGCCTCCATACAAATTTTGGTTTAAGTGAACATACTTTTTAATTTTGAATCTTAGGTTAAGTGGGATATAAGCAAGTAAGTGCGTATGGTATATTTTCAAAACAAGAGTAGAGATGAGAATTTAAATAGCATATAAATAAGTGTAGTACCAACTTCTATTTAGTTATTTATTTTCAGAAAGATTAAACCTTATATTTAGTAGCTGGGAGAAAACAAAAAGTGTGTCGTACTCTTAGACGTACCTAAAATTATGGAAGTGGATGTCACACGACTATTAAAGTCAGCGAAAGGCAAAAAGAGGGACATACAAATTTGAATGTGTTTGTGTATTTTATTTGCTTACTCTTTTATGTCTAGCACACAAAAAAATTATAATTTTTTCTTGCGGTCTTTGTCATATAACTTCTTTTTTTTTTGCTTAACCATGCGACACGATTCTGCTTTGTTGAAAGCTAGAACTCAACTGAATGATTTTTTGTTTTATATCTATACTTCATTATTTATCTTCGTTAATATTCGTATTCTGTATGTGAAAATGCCGAAAACACTCGGTTCCTGAGTGCTATGGACGTTTTTGCCTGATTTAAGTTGATGATTCCAGAACAAATCTTATAGGCTTAATATCTCCATAACTATTGTCCGTATTTAAAAATAATGTAAGAATGACTTGAAGATAATTTTGACTAGATTTTATGATATCTTTTTGAATAAAATCAGGCAAGTCGTTTTCAAGATATGCTTCAGTATATAGTGCAACCTCCTTAATTCTACAAATCGCGAGAACTAGAGCCAATTCAAAAAAGTGGATTAGAGGCTTAGTACTTATTAATACCGTGTATCCAAATTGAATGAGAAACCCCATGCCATAGAATCAGTCTTTCCCTGAGCTATTGATGGTGGCAATATAATAAGAAAAGCATTGTTTTTCTGTTTTTCTGCTATTGTTAAATTTATATAAATATAAATATAAACAATCTGTATACATTTCAGAAGCTTCAGTTATGTCCTTGAATCATTAAAATATATTTTGAAAAAAATAATAAATGAACAATGGCAGCCCGAAGTGGTGAGGTCAAAAATTGCATAAATATTTACTATTAAGTTTCTAGTATACAGTACGTCTGTTAAAAATTTTATTGGTGATAAAACAACTCGGCCGTTTATAAAAAGATTTGGATTCTAACAAAAATTATATCTGACAAAACGATGGTTTAAAAGATGTTAAACTTTAACCTAAGTTATATTAGGTGGCAAGAAGTGTATCTTACGGATCTGTTACTTTCGTCATTAGCATCTGGATAGGATCGAAAAACAAGAAAAAGACATGTGAGGTAGTATATCTTTGTATATTAATTCCTAATATATATAACAGTTGACTACTCTTTTTATGCTCATTTCTGCCTTTATATATTAATTTGCAAGTGTATAACTTGTAAACACTTCTACGATATTTGTGTATTTCTGTTTCATTGCTTTTTAATGGCAAATTTTAAAAAACAAACAACAACAGAAACCAAAGCGTTGGTGGCGATCATCAATGATGTTGATGATGATGTTGTTGTTGATATTTTCACGTTGCACTACTGAACGATTTTATTTTAGTATGTCTAGTGTTTACAATCAGAGCTTTAAGAGATTGGAATCAATAAGCTAATTAATTTACTGTATTGTATAGAAATAGTTAAAGTACATGTAACGCTTACTTACGTGAGATAATGTTCTAGGTGGTCTCTAGAAGCGATATAATAAGGTAACGTACAAACTTCAATAATCAGAAGTACAATTGTATTTAATTTCACAGAAGATTTTGGTAACTGCCTAATATTATTTACTTTACCGACAGCTTTATGGTAACACTAGTCACTTTATTAGCTTCGTGATTAGTTATTTTAATATGGACATGTCTTAAAAGGAAGTCAATTACTAGGTGTCAATTTTTTGCACACTCATTCATCTGCAAGGATACCAAAGGGGTCAGTAAAATGGCAATTACGACATCCACGAGTTGCTGATTAGAATGAGACAGTAAAACTAATTTGCTATCTTCTCTTACGCCTTCTTCCAGTAGATAGATACTGTCACAAAAAAAAAAAACGAGAAAGATAGTGTCGGTCAAGCCCTACACTTTGATACTCTACATCAATGCGTTCTTACATTTAAAAAATTTCCAAAATTCTCGGAAATTGACCTTATATCGGACCTATGGCAATTTATGGACCAATCCTTATGAAATTACTTAAAATAGTTTTTGTACTGTCATTTATGTGCCATTTTTGCGAGTTAAGTTGAAAGTATGGAAAATATGGGACTTATGACTAATTGTGGGCCGATCTTTCTGAAATTTTGCACGCCGATTTATTTTTATATATAACTTTTTTGCACCGCATTTTATTGAAATAGTAAGGCATTTCATAGCGTTAGAACCCTATTCCAGGGTGTATTTGTATGAGGGCGAGGTGAATAATGGACCGACCAAGATCAATTTCAATAGCTTTCGTTGTTAAACCAAAATCAACATATTTGCCAAATTTCATCACATTATCATCGAAATTGCCACCTGTACTTTGTGTAAAATGTCAGCCGACCAGCCAGACGGACGGACAGACGGACATCGTTAAATCAACTGAGAAAGATTTTCTGAGTCGATTGGTATACTTAAAGATGGATGTTGGAATATTTTTTCTGTGCGTTACAAACATCAGCACAAACGCATAATATCCCAACCACCTTTGGTGGTGTAGGTTATCAAAACATCCTTGTTATCTTTTGGAGTAACCTAAACTATCATATAAAATAAAGCGTGTTCCATTTCGAGGTTCCCTACTTTTTTAAAGAAAAAAACACAGAAAATTCAAATTTAATGGGGAATGTTTATTATCATTTGAAAGAACATTCTTTGGCATTTATTTTTTGAAGATTATGTCTATCAAATGTTGGCCATTGCTATGTCGCAGATGGTCCATCCATTGAGTCGAATTTTCGATGACTCGACTGGTAATTGGCGAATGACACGCGTGATGTTTTCCTCCAAGGCCTGAATCGAAGCGAGTTTGTCCGCATAAACTTTAGACTTTACATATCTCCACAAGAAAAAGTCTAACGGTGTGATATCACACGATCTTGGTGGCCAATCGACCGACCCAAAACGTGAAATTATGTGCTAACCGTTCTCTCAATAAATCCATTGATTGATGCGATGTGTGGGAAGATCACGAGCTTCAATTTCAGGCAACAAATAGTCGGTTATCATGGCACAATAACGGTCGCCATTGACGGTTACGTTCACACCGGCATAATTTTTAAAGAAATATGGACCGATGATTCCACCGGCCCACATTCTTCACAGCATGCTGGACGTGGTCCGTTCGGTCGAATGTTATCCAATAACGAACGCTGGGTCTCAAAATGGGTGATGGTGTTTTCGAATAATATGCTTAGTAGGCCGATTATATTGACCATAAGTTGAGCGAAGTGCACCAAACACATTCCTCACAGAACGTGAATTTTCGTAATAAAGTTGAACGATTTGTAAACGTTGTTCAGGCGTAAGTCTTTCCATTATGAAATGCCAAACAATACTAAACAAAAATAACATGACAGCATGACACGACTCACACGTGATCTGTCAAAAAAAGGCTATTGAAAAAAGTATCTCTACTTGAATCACCCATTATATCATTTGAAATAATATCGAATTTATTATATAACCGATGTACTTATATATCTGATATCTACATATATAAGTTCATTGATTTAATACTTTTCAACATCTGTCTGTAGTAAGTAGCAAGTCGTAGTAATATTTTATTGCAATAATCGTCAGACTTTAGAACTCGGCGTTTGGTTGGCGTTTGTTATTGTAAATTTGTGATTGTTGTGTGCGGTTTGTTATTGCGTTATTTGCCTTCATACTCCATACAAATGTCATTCATTCATGTTTTCCTTATGATTCTTCTTACAAATTTGATTTTTATTTTCGGTTTGTTTTTGTAGCTGGTGGCGGCAATAACACTATTTTTTTTTTAATTACGTCGACCCGTTTTAATGATATAAATTTCTAAGTGTAAGAACAAATACATGTGTGGATTGTGTGTTTGTCTATATGTTTAACATAAAAAAGTATGGCAACACTATGTCTTACGATCAGTTTGTTTTGTTTTTATTTTGCAAAGTGCATTAATATTTTTATGGCTTAAATTCGTGTTGTTTTGTGTGAAAAGTTATGTTGTCAATAATCTTGAATGTGTTGTATGGACGTTTTTTTATGTTGTTGTTTTTGCGCATTTTTGCGGTAATATTCCTCGATTGTTTGGTTGCTTGAATGAATGTCTGACCGGCTGGCTGCTGTAATTATGTAGTACGTATGTATTTAATTTAAGCATTTATTACAAATGTAAACAACAACAACAACATTTAAGCAGATTTTATTTTTATTATTGTACAAAATTATTAAGTTTTATTCTAGAAAAGATAAACAAATTGTTATTTAATTTGATTTTACAACTGGGCGAGAAGGACATAGAATTTACGTTACATGTATGTGTGATGTATTTATATCCTACAACACCAACAGATTTTTGGGAACTACATACATATGTGTGTGTAAGTGCTATGTTTGTAACGTACACTTAGACAAATTTAGTTTCATTTAATCTTGTCTCAAATTTAACCCATTGAGACCCAAAGAAATATGCTTCAGTAGGGAATTTTTTACTCACTTATAAATTGCTTTGGCAGAAAATATATTTGATGATCATAATCAGTAAAATTGGCTTTAAGTCGTTCTAATATAATTTTTTTATTCGCTCCTTAGTTTCTGAGTTATTTAGAAATTAGTGTTCGAAAAGAAATACTTTCATGCAAAATTGAGTTATTTTTTTTACAAGAATTTCTTTTGAAAAATGAAAACATCAACATTGTTTCAATTTATCATCTTTTTCTCAAAGCTGTTAATGCTACAGGTTAAATAAGCCCTGTATGTTCAAAATTGATGACATATCTTGATTTTATTCACATTAAAGTGCAAATACACGAGCTGAAAAAAAATGTATTTTTCTTTAAACAAAAATAGATGGACTAGATGGAATTTAACGAGCTAAGTAAGTATCAGCTTTCACTTATTTTCTATCACGTACTGATTTCTTTATGGGCATTACTAATATCACCATCTAATTCAGCAGTTACACTAGTAAAACTCGATAATAGTTTGTCCATTTTAGACTATAACTTAATAAACTTTTCTACAATTTTGATAAATACACCAAAGGATGCAGAAGAAAATTTTCTTTAAGTCAGGTTATCATCATTTGTCAATCGCTCAATAATTTCAGATTTAGGAATCAAAAATTTCATGATTTTTCATTTTTTATTTTTTGTTACTTATTTCCTAATAACTACGAACAAAAAAAAAAAAATTCGAGTGTGTAAATACCATTTAATTTACATATTTTTTATTCGCGTGATATGGGCCATTTTGATGTTGAGAAAAAAAGTCATATTATACTTCATATTAAAGATTATTTTGATATCTTTAATATGACATCTCAATAAATCTTATATCATAAATACTTTGAAAGATATTTGTAATTTTGTGTATACAACTTTGTAAACATTTTTAGTTATTTCACACATTCAAATCGCTGTATTCCGCGAACTACTTTATGAAATTATAAAATATGTCTTAGAATCAGTCTTTCGTTTAAAACATTAAAATAATATCGTATTACAAGTGAACATTTTTAGATAGCCAAATATAAATCAGAAAATTTTATTTTAGAAATCATGTCCGGTTGACTTTAAGCACAGATTTTTATTAACCGGACAATATTGGCTATAAGATGGTGATATGGTATTGTAATATCCAAAAATGTTATAACTCTGTTGTACATATCTTAATTGACTGTATAATTAATAGGTTCCACTACATAATATATGATAACACTAATAAAAATAAAATTTTTGTTAGTTTTAATTTTTTACAATTTCTTGAAGGATAAAATATAAATTTAAATTTTATTTCGCATAATTTTTTAACGTTCTCAAAGCTACTTAGCAAATTTGTAGGTATGACTTGCATATAACACAGGTCAACAGATATTGTAGGTATAGTCATTCTAATCACCAGGAGCATTTCGTTTTTCCATCAAGTCACATTTTTAACTAATAATACAAAACCGCAAACAATACAAAAATTGTCAAATTTTTAAAATCGCACTGACAGAAAATGCGTAGCCATCAAAAGTATGACAAAATACAAATCCAAATTTAAATGATATGAAAAATACATCGTGAATAATTCGGCGTAATTTTAACTCCTTAGACTAAATATAAGGAGTGCGATCGAAAAAATCTTAACACACGTTTAGACTTAGAACTATTTTCGGAAGCAATATTACAATTTTTTTTTTTTTTTTTTTTTGAACAGTTATCTTTGAAAAATATGTCAGTTATTATTTTTAACGACAACTATATTGATTTGTTATGAGTTTGATCAAAATGAGTTACCAAAAAAATGTACGTGCTACAAGTTATTAAAAAATTTCAAAAAAAAAAAAAAAAAAAAAATCCAAATTGGCCCTACAAATAATTGGCCAAAGAATTAAATGTCTGGCGTCAAACTGTTTCCAACGTTATGAAATAGTATCAGGCGAATTTGACATGGTTCGGGCAAGTTCCAAATGATATTGGAAAGGCCAGAAATTTGAAAGCACATTGAAAAGAACTTCAAACACATCTGGTAGAAAAGTTGCCCGATTATCTCAGTGCTCTGACTATTTGGTGCGAAAATTAAAGCTAATGCGGAGTTGAGAACATATAAAGTCCAAAAAGTTCCAGACAGGAATGCTGCAAAAAATTTAAAAGCCAAGAATAGGGCACGAAAATTAAAACCAAATTTCATACAAAAATACTCATGTTGTATAACGAACGTCAAAACGTATGTACTGGAAGATTTTTCGAGCTTCCGGGTCAAAATTTTTATATTGCTGATGCTCGACGAAATGTTGAAGATAAGTTTAGTATCGAAAAGCTGACGAAATTTCCTAAAGAATTCCAGGTTTGGTAGGTTTTATGCAGTTGCGGCAAAAGAAGAGAGTCATTTGTTACAATCGGATCTATAAATATCGAAAAATACATCAAAGAATGTTTGCAAAAAAATCATTTTCCAAAGTAATAACATAGTTTTTGTACCAAGAGAGGTTAATCCTGTAAATTGTTCGGAGCTAAGACCAGTGAAGAGATATTGGACTTTTGTAAAAAAGGAATCGAAGATGACAAAAGAGGTGTCCCAAGATATCAAAGATTTTAAAAGAAGATGGGCAAACTATTTCTAAAAAGTGATTCAACTACTATCAAATCTTTAATGGAAGGGTTACCAAAAAAGGTCAACGAGTTCATAAGTAGTGGACAAATGTACAAATGATATATTTTCTGTGATCTGTAGTATAATGTCAATTAAATAATAAAAAAAAAAAAAACAATCAAAACTCTAAGATGAACCGATTCCAAATTATTTAATTTTATATATGTTAAGATTTTTTCGATCGCACTCCTTAGATAGTCCTTGTAAATCTCTACAAAATAAAATAAAATATTTTACGTTTCGGTAGAAATTCGCGTTTAATTCAAAATAGAGCCAATTATATCGAACATAATTGAACGATGAATTATAAAACATTCTAAAAATAAATCTGGGTTTAGTAGATCTTTCCATATTTAAAAATATTGTACAAACATTTTGAATATAACTGGAAACCAACCTCTGTTGTACATAGTGTGTGTCCAAATTAAAAAGTGAGGTTATGAGACAAAATCGCAGTTCGGACTACCCTTAATATAAAATTTGGTTCAACTATTTATTTAACTATCAATGAATATATTAAATATAGAGAAACAACAGCATTATCAAAGCAAAAAAGACAAATATTCATACATTTTTACGAAATTTTAATTTTGGAATGACTATTTCTTATTTTAAGCTATATTTTATTTTGATAAGCATTGAAAAATCGAACAAAATTTTAAGGTATAAATTAATCGAATAACTCGAGTAACTTAAAAGTTTTACTCGATTATTCGAGTAATTTAAAAACAGCATTTTCGAGTTATTTGATTATTCGAACAATGAAAAAGTCGAGTAAAATGAATACTCTTATATATACTATACACCCAAAAAGTTTTTTCTGACGGAGGCCCCTTACAAAGTAAATTTTTTGGGATTTTTTTTATTATATGATTTTAGGACAATTTTATACATATTATACTGATATTTCAATAAAATATCACTATTCGTTCAAATTTTATTAATGTTTAAATATTAATTTTATTAAAAAAAAAAACCCAATAATATTAAATTTTAAGTCCTTCAAGAAATTCTGCGATCAAGTTACATTCCCATAACTTTTTTTTTTTTTTTTTCTTACAAATAATTAATCTCCTTTTCTTAGATTCTAAATACTTGTATAAAAAGTATATACTTTTGCTTAAAACCCAACAGAAACTTTGCCTCCTCTAGCCAAATTAAGCTATTTTTCATACATTTTATAGACACAAAAAGCCAGTTCAAATAATTTTCCATTAGTTTATTTGGTGGCAATTAACCCGCTTTTAGACAGTAAGATTCATTGGTGTATAGTCACCTGCCGCTCTCCATCGATCACCAATGAGCGTATTAGCAATTGGCACTTTACTAACTCTATGGTAAGCGGAAAGAAGACGAAAAGAAGAATAAACAATTTTTAACTGACTAATTCTAACCAGTAAAGTGGTTGTGTGCTGCCAAAAGTTACACTTTGTAGTTATTGAAGATACTGTGTATGTAAAAGAGGGCCACCTTTTGGTCGTTGAAGTGCCTATTTGTCATTTTATTGACCCTTCGGTAGTCGTGGAGGTGATTGTGTGTGCAAAAAAAGTGACACTATGAAGTCGTTAAGGTGGCAATAGACTTCCTCCTAGTACAAGTCCATGTTAAAGTGACTAGTCACGTAGCTAATAAAGTGACTAGTGGTACCCTAACTCAGAAAATCATATAACCTACAAAATTCTTAAAGGTACATGTTTCATTTGGTCATCAATGGGTTTAAGGTGTGTTGTGATGGAAATGTTTCATTTAACTTTTATCACTATAATTAGTCTGTGGAGTAAGAATTAAGCAAAATTATAAAAGATGTATATGTTTTTTTTTTTCTAATTTGGATTTTTTTTTTTTTTCAAACTTTTGGTGTACCCATTTTCTGTTAATACGATTTTAAAATTTTTAAATAAAATACAAATTTTCCTTCTACACTTGTATCCATTTTTTTTAAGCAAATCCTTGCAGCAGTAAAAACTTTTCAATTTTATAGTTGTGGTATACATACATCACTTTTCGTAACATAATGCGATCTCAGTCTCAAAAGTATTGTAAATACTAATTAAACGCTTAATTAGTTAATTATAATATTAAATGCATAAATATTTATTGTATTCTAAAAAAGAAATACATATGTTTTGCATAAAATAATATTCAATATGTATTAGAAAAATCTCAATGACATGTTTTATTTGTAAAAATGTGAGAAACAGATTTTTTCTTTTTAGAAATAAAACTTTTACATTATTTTTGCTTAAATGTATAATTTTAATTGTTATTGTTTGTTTATCTCAAAAGTTAATTAATTTAGTAAATAAATAAGCAAAATGTATATTAAAGTTATTTCAACTTACAAAACCGCAGGTGGTTGGTAATCGAAAACAATGAAAACTAAATGCATTCTTTTCGTTTACTAATAATATTCAATTTTATGTTCAATAAATATGAATCAGAAATTGTAAACAGATTTAATGACTTGTGACATTTTCACCCTGCAGCACAATTTGTTAATACTATTATTATTTTTTATTTAAATGAATAACATATTAAATATCCGATGTTGTAGCTTAATTTAAATATAACGAATTTATTCTTATATAAATAGGCTTTTTGTGAAATTTCTAATACAATATCCAATGCAACTTTTAAAGGACACATTGCAGCTATTGTGGAATGTATGTACATAAATAAAATCTCCCTGTAAAAACGAATAATCCAGCTAAGCTTTAATTTTAATTGTACAAATAAAATATAAACAAAATCTAACAGCCAAACATGACATTCATGTTCCTGTAAAGATAAATATATTTTGTATTTAAAATTGCATACACATACATGTGTATATATTTATATGTATATATCTACTTTTGTATATATTTTGTAGTTTTGCAATAAAAAAAAAAACTTTATTTTTCTTTTAGGAAAACAAAAAGAAAACCTACAATAACTTTTTCTTAACTTAAAACCACAATAACAATCATTGAAAATGTCGAAAGTATAAAAAAAACGAGAGAAGAAGATATAGTCGGTCAAGCCCGACTATATGATACCCTACACCATTTTGATCCACATAATTTTGTTTTTACTTATATACAACTTACTTGTGTTAAATATTAACATAATGCTAACATTTGTATAGGATTTATGCACGTTAGTGATTTTCGGGAGATGAGTTTATATGGGAGCTATGGTCAGTTATGGACCGATCTTCATGAAATTTGGCAGACGGATTTTTGCTGATATAAAACTTATATGTACTAAATTTCATTAAAATATTCCTATTTCTAAGGCATCTATAAGTGTTAAAACTCTATTCCGGGAGGACATTTGTATGGGGGCTAGGTGAAATAATGGGCCGATCATAACCAAATTCAATAGGCTTCGTCCTTGTGCTGAAAAAAGCATATGTACCAAATTTCATCAAATTATCTTCAAAATTGCGACCTGTACTTTGCGCACAAGCTTTACATGGACAGCCAGCCAGCCAGCCAGCCAGCCGACCAGACGGACGGACGGACGGACGGACGGACATCGTTAAATCGACTCAGAAAATGATTCTGAGTCGAACGGTATACTTTAAGGTGGGGGTCCGACAATTTTTTCTCTGCGTTACAACTTTTGCACAAACACATAATACCCCAACCACCTTTGGTGGTGTAGGGTATAATAAAATATTACGAATACACTCGCATTAGAGTACAATTTATCAAAGCAAAACATAAATTCTAGACGCCAACAACTTTTTCCTTCAGTTTAATAAAAAGTTCAAAAATGTTTTTACGCAAAAACTTAAATAAAAGAAAGTGGCTATGCGGCATTTTTATTAAAGAATAAATTCTACTTTAAGTGTCGACGAAAAACCTACTCATAGAAAAAGGGAAAATAAATTTTAAAGAAACAATACTTAGTGTTTTTTTTTTTTTACTTTTACTAATATGTAGACACATGCTACAAATGTGATCACGTAAAGTCATCATATTAAAAAGAAAAGAAAAAACATTTAAAAATACTAACACACTCAAAACTACTTACTTCCCAGCGGTAAAATTTGCGAGGCCTCTACCGCGCAGGCCTCCTAGAAGGCCTTTTTTTAGATGCACTTGCTCATGCTAACACGCTTCTAAAAGATCCGACAGACCTTCCGACTTCGCTTCTATTGGAAGGACCATAAGAAGTTGTATTTTTTTAAATATATTTTTTTTTAAACAACAACAAATCTATTTATAACGAGAGAAAAAGGTATAGTCGTTCAAGCCCGACCATATGATACCCTACACCATTGTGTACATTATAATAACCGATACACAATATTAAGTGTAAAATGAAACATACGAATACAGAATATTGTGTCGATACTAACATTTATATGAATTTATTCACTTTTGGGTGATTCCCGAAAAAGGGCCTTATATGGGAGCTATGATAAATTATGGACCGATCTTTGTAAAATTTTACAGTATCATTTATGTTTATATACAAATTATTTTTGTCGAATATTAACGTGATACTAACATTTTAATGGGATTTATGCCAGATAAAGTGATTGTCTGAAAAGGAGTTTATATGGGAGCTATGGTCAATTATGGACCGATTTTTCTGAAAATCGGCACACAGATTTAGCTTTATATAAAACTTATATGTGCTAAATTTCACTAAAATATTTTTCTATTTAAGGCATTTATGATCGATAAACCCTTTTCCCTGAGGACATTTGTATGGGGGCTAGGTGAAATAATGGATCGATCATAACCAATTTCAATAGGACTTTGTGCCAAATTTCATTAATTTTTGTTCAAAATTGCGACCTGTAGTTTGATTACAAGGTTTACATGGACGGACAGACGGTCAGACCGACGGACGGACAACGTTAAATCGACTCAGAAAGTGATTCTAAGCCGATTGGTATAAATTAAGGTGGTCTTAGACCAATATTTTTGGGTGTTACAAACCATACAGAAACCGTTACAAAAACAATATCAAAATTCAAAGCAGAAATTCCAAAAAAAGAATGATAAATCATTTAGTTGTCTCCAATTCTTTGTTTGAATAGGATGTGATTTTCTAAGTTAATTATATTTTTTATTTATGGTTTTTATTATAAGTATTTTATTAAAAACTTAATCGTTTATATTATATCTTTATATTTTTGACAAAATAATTTAACAAAAATTTTAAGTTTTTTCAGGAAAATTAAATAAAAAATCAACAATTTCTACGCAAATGTACCCAGCAAAAACTTGGTAATGGTATGTAGTTACGGATGTAGTTACTTTTCAATCGTAACAACATACTTTCTGCATTACATGAAAGTAGATTAGTGACTACTTACTTTTAACTTGATATGTAATCAGTTACATAAGATCAGATTTTTGGAAATCTTACTTTTTATCTATCTCTTCATTTATATAATAAAAATTATATATTTTAAAAGTGGGTAAAATATGAAATTAATTATTTGTTAAAGTCACGAAGACTTAAACAAATAATTAATCATAAAAACACCAGTCTCCGCTGAAGTCGAAACCACGACGTTAGCAGACAGAATAGCTTATTGTTAACAAATCCATTAGGCCACTTTATACATGAATTCATTCATGAACTCTATAATTAGAGTTTATGTAAAATACTACATCAAACATAAAATACGGTATAACTCTTAAACCAGTGTCTAACTTCAAACACCAATATCTCAAAAAGTAGTTAACGGATTTTAATGATTTAAATTGCACAAAATCATAAAAATGTACTAGAGGAAATTTGTAGGAAATTTTATTATCTATAAATGTTGTATTAACATCAAAATACGTACTATGCTCCATAAGCTAGTTATATGCAAAAAGTGATATTGTTCATTTCATTTTACTGTCTTGTGTACTAAATAAATTTTGTGTCTGATAAAATGTTTGTCAAATTTTTCAAAATTAAAAATTCTTGACATAAAAAAATAAATTGAAGAAAATACAATTCTTTTTGGTTAATGTTTACAAAAATAAATTTCTTATTTCAAAAGGCTTTTGGTAAATTATTAGTGTTTAAAAGTGGTAAGTATCTGAATATTACTAAAAAATATCCACTAATTTGTATTGTTTCTCTTAGGCACAAATTTATAAAACCTAGAAACTCAACAGGTAACAAATTTGAATAGATTGCAATTTAGGAAATACAAAAATTTATTGGCTATTTTAAAACAATTTGTTAAACGTATTAAACTCTCAACAATTTTCAGACGAGGGCAGGTCATTAAGGTCCGGAATTTTATTCAATTTCTGCACGGACCATAAAAATGAGCTTCAAGAATTAACTCAAATTCTGAAATAGTATGTATGTCTAATCCTGATTTCTGCATATTTTCAAATAAATAAATTTAAAAAAAAATATCGGCTTTTTATTTTCAATACTTCAGTACTTACTTGTAACCGATAATGTAACTAGTTACTATTCATTTTGCTAATAATGACTTCTGTAATACTTTGAAACTAATGAGTGATTGAATAGCTACAAAGTAATTAGTTCTTGTAACGACATCTAAGTAATGACTTTCTGAAATGCCGACCTGTAATAATATAGAGTAAGTAGTTGCCTCTAATGACATCACCGTGTTAAAATAATGAGTTATTCATCTAATGTGAAAGTAGTGTAGAGCCATTATATTAGCTTCTTATCTCAT
Source organism: Protophormia terraenovae (assembly GCA_951394005.1). Classification (NCBI taxonomy): domain Eukaryota; kingdom Metazoa; phylum Arthropoda; class Insecta; order Diptera; family Calliphoridae; genus Protophormia; species Protophormia terraenovae. The sequence continues at coordinate 95,136,645 of OX596077.1, forward strand.
TACATGGCAAGCAAAGTTTTTGTTGGGTAATTTTCAAATAATTTGTCTTATATCGACTTAAGATGTTTTGTCAAAAGTTAACAGAAATATTTTTGTAGTATTGAATTTTTTTTTTTTTAAGTTTTAAACATTTTACAATAATTTAAAATAAAAGTATTTTATATAAATATAAAAATATTTTATTAATAGTGTAGAAGGCTTTCTGTAGAAGGACTCTTTTTAGTACTTCTACAGAAGGCCTGCTTGCAGTTTTCAATAAAAAAGGTCTTCTAGAAGGGCTATATCGGGTCGCGAATGTGTAAGGCCTACCTCCCAATGACATCGCGTGTAAAAATGAAATGAACATGGAATGCAGGGAGAAGGTCTTCTAGACATAAAAAAGGCCTGCTAGTAGGGCTCTTTACCCCTTCTTTTTACCACTGGGTTACTTCTGTTTGTACATATGAGTATTCTACATAAGCGCGTTTTAGGATTTCCCTTACGAAGCACTTTGGGGAAAAATGTGTCAAAAGTGGCGCTTAATTGACTTTTAAAATTTAAGTTTTTATAATAAAGTTGTTTACCGAATAAAAATAGACAAAATTATGTATCAATATCAATTAAAATCTTTAAGCTAGGTTGTGCTGTTTTCTTATAAGGAGCTTTTAAAGTTAAGAATTTTTTTACATTTTTGAAAAATAGTAAAAAAAAAAAAATAAATTTTCATCAGATTTCAGTGTATTTATTTTAAATAAAAAGTCTTTTAAAGTAAAAATTTAAAATGAAACCATCAACTTCAGATGTTTAAGTATACCTTTCTTCAAGTACTTGCAAATTATATTTTGTTCCAATATTTTTGTTATTTTTTTGCAAATTATCCTAAAATATACTAATTTTCAACTTTCATGGAATGCAACTTAAAATGTTACAGGATGTTTGTTCTGAAAATTTTCTGAAAAATAGTATATATTGCCCACTTTAATATTGTGGACAAAATCGTGCGCATATATAGCCCGATTTGAGAAAATATTTTTTTTTTTTTTCAAAAAAATCAGTAGATTTCATACAAAAAACAGCTTGAGTGCAGACATTTTCTTTGCTTTATCAAACATTAAACAGTGGGGAAGAATCGAAATAAATCTATAACTTCTAATCGGCTGATTGTGTGTTGCATGAAATTTCACATAGGCGTAGCAGAGGAGAGTAGCATTTTCAGTTTAGAAGCGGAATCCAATATTCGCATCAGTAGCGGAACTATATTGGTTCAAAATAGAGTACTAGTGTCATATATAGCCCGATTTGAGAATATATAGCCCGATTTGAGAAAATATTTTTTTTTTTTTTTCAAAAAAATCAGTAGATTTCATACAAAAAACAGCTTGAGTGCAGACATTTTCTTTGCTTTATCAAACATTAAACAGTGGGGAAGAATCGAAATAAATCTATAACTTCTAATCGGCTGATTGTGTGTTGCATGAAATTTCACATAGGCGTAGCAGAGGAGAGTAGCATTTTCAGTTTAGAAGCGGAATCCAATATTCGCATCAGGAGCGGAACTATATTGGTTCAAAATAGAGTACTAGTGTCATGGAAAATGTTTAACAACTAGCGAATTTTTGTTCCTTACCCGATTTCCAAGATTTTTATATCACCTTAAAGTCCTTGGACGGACATTAGAATTCTTTCAAGAAAATCTTAAAATTCGAAGAATATTTTTTTTCTACTTCTTGATTAATATGGAAACCAAATGAAAGTATTAAAATTTTTATATCACCTTTCCCTGAATTAAGTAGAATTTTCGACATATTTAACCCAAACGTATAGACGGGCGGACGGACATTGTCATGCAGCCAAAAAAATATTTTAGAATTCTAAAAATGCATTTCTTTACTAACTAATAAATAGAAAAAATAGCAAGTGATCATCAAAATTTGGATATCACCTTTTCTTGAATTAAGCGCCATTTTCGTCCCATTTAACCCAAATGTTTAGACGGAAGGACGGACATTACCATTCAGCCAAAAAACATCTTATAATTCTAAGGATAAATTTTTTTTACTTACTAATAAATAGTTAAGTTAAACGTGATCACTAAAGTGTTGTTCTTTGAATAATGCATAATTTTCGACACATTTAACTCTGATGTATAGACGGACGGACGGACAGACATTACCGTTCTGCTAAAAAAAATCTTAAAATTCTAAAGCTGAATTTTTTTAACTAATAATCAATAAAAAAATAAAACGTGATCATTAAAATATTGATATCACCTTTAGTGTCAAAAAAAAATGTTAAATATTTTTACTTAAGGAGTGCGATCGAAAAAATCTTAATACAAGTTTTGCCTCACAACCTTTTTCGGAATCAATATTAAACATTTTTTTGATCTAGTTGTCATGGAAAAATACGTCAGTTATTATTTTTAATAACAACCATATTGATTTATCGTGATTTTCATCAAAATGAGTGACGAAAAACATGCACGTGCTACAAATTATTAAAAAATTTCAAAAAAATCCAAATAGGTTCTACAAATAATTGGTCACAGAATTAAATTTCTCCCGTCAAACTGTTTCTAATGTTATTGAACAATATCAAGAGAACTTGACCATTGATAGGGAACCCGGTTCGGAAAGAAGGCCATTGGGAAGGGCAGAAAATTTAAAGAACATTGAAAGGAACTCCAAACACATCTGGTAGAAAAACAGCCCAGTTATCTCAGTGCTTTGACTATTTGGCGCGAAAATTTAAAGCTTATGCAGAGTTGATAACATATAAAGTACAAAATGTTCCAAACAGGAATGCTGCCAAAAATTTAGAAGCGAAGAATAGGACACGGAAATTAAAACCAAATTTCATACAAAAATACTCATGTTGTATAAAGAACGTCGAAACGTATGTGCTGGCAAAATTTTCGCAGCTTCTGTGTCAAAACTTTTATATTGTTAATGCTCGAGGCAATAAGTTTAGGACCCAAAAGCAGAAAAAATTTCTTACGAAATTCCTGGTATAACAAGCTTTTTGCAGTTGCGGCAAAACAAGTTATTTGCTACATTCGGATCTATAATATACATAAAGAAATATTCGCAAAAAAGACTTCTTCCTTTCATAAGAGAGCACAACGTGTCCACACATTTTCGGCCCGATTTGGTATCATGTCACTACGGTAATAAAGCTCTGGAGTGGTACCGAAACAATAACATAGTTTTTGTACCAAGAGAGGTAAATTTTTAAAATTGTCCATAGCTTAGACCAGTGAAGAGATATTGAGCTCTTGTGAAAAGTGAATTGAAGAGCATAAAAAAGGAGTCCCGAAATACCGAAGATTTTAAAAGAAGCAACTATCAAATCTTTAACGGAAGGGTTACCAAAAATGGTCCACAACTTCATAAGTAGGGGTTAGAACTACAAAAGTTATATTTTTCTGTGATCTGTAATAAATTATCAATTAAATAGAAAAATAATGAAAACTCTAAGATCAACCGTTTCCAAGTTATTGAATATTATATATGCTGAGATTTTTTCGAACGCACTCCTTAAAATTTTAAAATTTTTTAAAATTTTTCATATACCATAGAACTTTTCTTTGGCCGTTTCTTAAACATTAGTATTATTGAAAATGTAGAACTCCCTTAAAAACCCATACATTCGAGCAAACCAATACTGAATCTTACACAAGGACTTAAAAAATTACATTATTTGTGTTTTTTTTTTTTCTTCACTAGTTTAAGTTAGTTGTAGTGTGCGTGTGTGTTTGTTCTTAGTTTTTTCTTGTTTCCTAATAAAACTTAAACATTTTGCTGACAAATGGCTTCTACTAGTGGTGAAGACATGAAAAGACATTGAAACAGAAAGGCATCTCATCCTTTTGGTATTTATTTTGTATTTCTTTTGGTAAAAAAAAAACATAATTTTGCAAAATATGACAGAAAAAGTGGTTGCTGCCTTGAATACTGTTAAGTTTGTTATTATTGTGCTTCTTTTTCGCTTTTCGATGACATCTTTTCTGAATTCAACTTGACACCAATAAATTTTCTGTTGTTCTTATAAAAAAATTTAGAGTAAAACAGTTTTGGTTGTCTATTCAATATTGATACAAATAGACAAATTGCCTTCAGCTTTAGAAATAAAATGAAAATATAAAAAACACGTCATCAAGTAAGAGTGGCAAAGAGACATGTCATTAAATATGACATGTCTAAGTGTATAGAGATTAGAAACGAAAAGTTCAATGTCAATTTTTTGTACAAATATTTTCTTATTACCTAAAAGCCTTTCAAATATCTATGTACATACATATGTGTATTATTTGAAATTAGCTGAATTTATAACATTTTAAAGAATAGAAAAACAAAGCAAAAATACTTAATATTTTTATACCCGGGACAACATTTTCCGGCACTGTTGCTCGAAATTATTCTGTTCCATGCCGAAATTAAAACAAATGTAAGAGTATGGTTCTGTACAGTGTTTCAAAACCGATTGCAACACATGTCAACCCAATTAAAGAGCAACTCTTGTTCGACGAATCCAATTTACTTCTTTCATGAAATCTGCTCTTCTGCATCGTTTTTGACCGGGCGGGAAGCAGCTTAGTGTCAAATCGTTCTAAATCTATTTTTCTATAAAACATCTTCAATAAATTTAAAAAAGCTCGCGTGACATTTTTTTTTTTATAAATCGATAAAAATTTAACCTTTTTCCAAAATTCACCATTTTTGACCAATGCCTGATGTAGGGTACAAACATTAATCAATTCAATATTTCTTTATTAAACATTAATGAAGCTTTATCTTTTGAAATGTACAAAGAAATAGTTTTTTTCTTTAACGGAACTTGGAGAAAAAAGTGAAAGAATTGTATTATGTTTTTGTAAAAAATAGCCATTTTTCATACCAATTTCAGAGGGCCGACTTTGAATATTTTTCACGTCTAGACGCATTGAGATAATCCAAAAATTCTTTCAACATATTATTTTGAAATATATAGCAAACTACAAAATATTTTAAAAAATTTTTTACCTCATATTCCGGAAAAACGAAAGAAAGTCGAGGCGAAAAATCAAAAATTCAAAATTCAAATGTAAATATCTTTTTAACTGTAAAAGATAACTTAGGTGAGTAAGCTTATTTTTTTTAGCACTTTACATAAATATAAAAATCTTTAAAATCTTTCATTTGTAGAAGTTACGATTTTTTTAAACTTTTACATACTCGAGGTAGTCAATTTTGACACCCTGTAGCTTATCTGGTATTATCACAGGGAGACTACAATATAATTTTTCTGAAAGCTTAAGTCCTCCTCAGCAACTCTTCCATACATTTCAATTTAATTCGAGCAGTAGTTTTGGAGATACAGTTTTATTACGAAAAAATTTGCGTTTGACCCCACTGTGCGCAGAGAGGCTCAGGGATTTATTTCAGCTTATTCTACTTGTTTGTGTAACTTTAGCTCTTTTTGGGGAAGCAGTTATGAGTTCACCAACTATTGCAGCAGATGAACCTTTTTCCTGCTGAACGCATTTGCATTTCAGCTGTCCTCAGTACCTGATACGGATTAGCCGTTTTCAGAAGATATCTAGCTTTTCTTCTTTTTGACACAACTGAATAATCTTCGAAATTTTTACTAGGCCTTCCACGAGTACTATGTGGAGAAGGAACATTTTTTCCAATAACAAACATTGACAAATAAATCTCTTTTTTCAACCAATTTCTATTTGAGTGTAAAAACCAAGCTTTCATTGCTTTCATCGCTAACATCCATTTTGAATTGATTTTATTAATTATTTTGTTTGAAAATGATTTTATTGAATCAATATCAATAATTTTGTTAATATTTCCTGAAATAAACTCAATAACACTCAAACTTTTCCTCTTCTTTGATGCAAGAAACCAAATATCAAAAATTTGTTGGTGAGAAATACGTTGACACATAATTAGTATGTAATTGCTTTGCGAATTGAAAAGGTGCAAATTGGGGCAAAATTTTATTACTGATTTTGGAAGACCACCTATTATCAATTACAAAAGTGTCATTTAGATAACGGGACTTTGTGGGACTTTTTAGTTTTTGTCTAATAAAAATTAATATAGAGACAAAAAAATGATAAAAAAGTTGAAGACCGAAAATTCGCCACGACTGTTTCTTTGATAAGTTTTATTACTTTCTGTGATAGATAACACAACAGCCTTTAAAATAAATAAAAAATTCATAAAAATCCTGCTTAAAACAACATAAAAATCCTGCTTAAAACAACAAAGTTACAAACATTGAAAATTGAACTTCTCGCCAAAAAAATACTTCGCATAATATTTGTCTTCAACTACAGTATTGTTCAAGGTGCCGTTACTTAATAACGGTTAATATGTTTGTAATACTTTTTATATTTTTCAATTATCTGGAAGGTTTTTAATTAGAATAACCAACTTTTTTTTCAAAACTCGAAAAAAAATTTTAAGTTTTGATCAGCTAAATTTTTAAAATCACACACTGTGCAGTGTGAACTTTAACGTAAATTAATCTCACATATAAGAATCAGTTTACAATTAACCTCATATATATCCAAAATACACAATTATGTTGGGTATCATGTTGTCGGACTTGACCGACTATATCTTTATTACTTAGTTTGCATATGTTTGTATGTATTTAAAAAGCTAACATAAACTCTGCTTCATTGCAACTTGAATAATATAAAGCTGCAACATTTCTATGGTCAGCAAATGTTTAAACAATAATTAAAAAGTTGTTATTTGATCTGCAGTTAATTAAAACAAACAAACAAACATAGTGTTTGTAATAAAAAAATATCACGTACTTTAAAGTTAAAACTTTATTTCTCATACAAAAGTTTAAAAATAAAATATGTATAAAACAAACATATTTTCAGTTTGCATAAAGGAAAAAATTAATTTAAGTTTGTAAAAATAAAATTTAAATAAATTTGTATAAATTTCAAATAAAATTCAATTAAATTAAAACAAAAATCTAAAAAAATAGCTATTTTTGTTTTCAAAAAATCTAAAAAGAAACGCATTTTTTATTTAAAAAAACTACGCAGAAAATAACAATTTACTGCAGCTCTATTGCATTTTGCTGGCTGCATTAAATGTAAAATCAATGCAGTCAATGGACGTTGCATGAATAAACAAAAATGAAAAAAAAAAAAAAATCAAAATTTTAGTTGTTTTGAATGAAATTGTTCTTTTTTTTAAAGAGATTCTAAACTTTGTTGTGTTTTATTGGCAGACAGACGCAAAGAATAAAAAAAAACTCAGAAAAAAAAATCCCAAATAATCACTGCGTTTTTTTTTTTCCTTTGTGTCTTCTTACTTTACAACAAAATTACTTGCGTCAAAATACTGAAAAAAGCTGAATAAAAAAAAAAAAGAAAATAAATTGAGATCACAAAAAAAAAAAAAGAATGAAAATGTATTTTTATTAGGGTTAGAGCGTTTGTATAAGTATGTAGTATTATGTGCGTCTGCCATTGTTAGTGTAAGTGTTAATGTTTGTAATTTTTATGTAAATGTAAAATGTTTGAGCCAAATTTACGCCAAAATTTGACGCCTAAATGTCTACGTTGGCTAAATTTAGTTAAAATAAATATAAGACCCAAACAACCAAACGAACTAAAAGAAATTTACACACTTTATTATTTCGATTATTTACAGCACACTTACACGAAAATGGAGTTCGAGTGCAATTTCCTTTTTAAAATTGTCTAATTAGCATAATGTGTTAGTCTCTTTTTGCTTTCTTTTTTTTTTTTTTTTTTTTTCTCAAATCAGTAAAAAGATAAATTGCATTTTGTGTTTAAAATCTAATTGACAATTAGACAATTTGGACAAGATGGACTAAATTTAGCTTTATAGAACTGTCTATATATTAGCAAGTAGCTACTACGTAGAGTGCGCATCACTTGATTAAGAAAGGGAAATTTTTAAAATATTTTGTTATTTTAATTAAAAAAGGAGAAAGAAGGAAATATGTTGTACTTTAAATATAAGTCGATAATTATAGAAAAGTGCGCTCAAAAATTTACTGATTACATTACATGTTCAAACACGAATTGATTATTTTTATGGGCGTGTCTAATATTTCGCCTATAGGAACGCCACACAGTGGTGTCAAACGCAAAGATTTTGGTAATAAAATCTGTATCTCCTAAACTACTGTTAGGATTAAATTGAAATGTGTGGAAGAGTTGTAGAGGAGGATCTAAGCTTTCAGAAAAATTATCTTGTAGTCACCTTGTGATAACACAAGATAAGCTACAAAGTTAAAGTTGACTACATCGAGAATGAAAAACTTCTACAAATGAAGTCCGATTTTAAAGATTTCTATATTGTAAAGAGCTTGGCAAGATAAAGAAAAAAAGTTTACTCACCTAAGTTATCTCTTACAGTTAAAAAATATTTATTCATGAATTTTGAATTTTTGATTTTTTGCCTCGACTTTCTTTCGTTTTTCGGAAATAAGTCCTGAGATATATGAGATACAAATTGCTACATATTCTAAAATAATTTGCTGAAAGAATTTTTGGATTATCTCAATTCGTCTAGACGTGAAAAATATTCAAAGTCAGCCCTTTGAAATTAGTATTAAAAATGGAAATTTTTTAACAAAAATATAGTTCAATTCTTTAACTTTATTCTCAAAGTTCCGTTAATAAAAAAATTTTTCTTTATATATTTCAAAAGATAAGACTTCATAAATGCTAATATGGCAATTTTGAACTGATTTAGGCTTGCATCCTACATCCAGCATTGGTCGAATATGGTCAATTTTAGAAAAAAAATGTCACCCGAGCTTTTTTAAATTAATTGAAGATAAAATTCTGACCAAAAATTCGCCAAAAATTCATTTATGATTTTGGTTTTGAAATTTTTTTTTACGTTTATTTTATTTTGGATTATATTTATTTCGCTTTTCGTCTTTGTATTTTTTTTTTTTGTATTATTTTTTTCATTTTGGTGATTTTGTTTTGTGGTAAAAGTCAAGAAATAATAATTTTAACATTACATTCCAGTACAATTTAGAAATTCATTGGATTACAATCTTTGTTACATCCAGGAGGAATAAAAGGTACCAAAAAGGGGATAAAATCGGGAAATAAAATTTCATTCAAGTGAAATAATACATTTTTTATTATATTAAACCTAGAAACATGAGCTTAAGCATATGTAGTCCTAAGTAAGTGAGAATTTATTGTACTTAATTTTCTATAATATTGAACCTGGAAATATGAAATTAAAGATTCATGGTCCTATGTGGGTAAGAATTCAAGATGGGAAACTTTGTGGTACTTTTTGAATTTTCTATAATATTTAACCTACAAATATGAAGTTTAAAATATATGGTCCTAAGTGAATTAGAATCCAGAAAAGAGGTACCTTTTCGTTCTTCTAATGGTGCTTTTTGATTTTTCTAAGATATTGATCCTGGAAACAAGAAATTAAAGTTTTAAAGTTCTAGGTGAATGAAAATCCATAAGAGAGGACTTTGTAGTACTTTTTAATGCTTCTAATGGTACTTTTTGAATTTTCTATAATATTTAACATAAAACCATGAAATTTAAGATATATGGTTCTGTGTTAAGAATCCATAAGCGCTATTAGTCATATTCTTCTCTAGTAAAATATAGTAATGAATGTAAATCATTCAATGCAATTTCAAACATATCGTTTCATATTGGATTATAGTTGCTATATAAAACCCCTTTTTTAATTGCCTACGTACCTTAGAGTAGGTTATTTAAAAAAAATGTTTTTTCGTGCTCCTTCAAAAAAAATATATATATATATGTGGCCTAGATGGAATTCCGCATGCTAAACTTGAATCTGCTTTCAGTTTTCTCCCATCAGGTCGAGATTTTTTTTATGGGCGTGTCTAATATTGCGCCCTAATACTCTAATATATTTCACTATAACTTGAAAACGGTATGTACGATTTATATAAATAATACACCAAAATATGTGGAAAATTGGCTTTAAGTCGTTCTACTAACAAATTTTTATCCGCCCAATAGTTTTGGAGATATTTCGAAATAAGTGTATTTTTTTTTTACTAAAACTTCTTTTTATAAGTGAAAACATCAAAAATGTTTCAGTTTATCATCTCTATCTCAAAGCTGGCAAAACTACGAATAAATAAAGCCACGTACCTTAAAAATTGATGCACAAATCATGATTGCATTCACAGTTAATTTAGGATACCCATGCATACCTACAATTAAGTGGAGAAAAAAATTTTTTTTTCGTCTTAAATAAAAAAAAAAAAAAACAACAACCGCAAATGTTATATTCGGCCCGGTCGAATATGGGAGGGGGCGGTAAAGTGGGCAGTAAAGTGGGCGGACAACGCCCATTTTTTGTTTCCGAGTTTACATTGGTCCTTGAGCTATTTGAAGACAATTTCACCTTATATGGGAGGTGGGCGGTAAAGTGGGCGGGCCACGACCATTTTGTTTTCAGAGTTTATATCGACCCCCGAACTATACGTACAAAATTTCGTTGTCGTACATGCTTTTATTGAAGAAATATCAGCAAAAATTTATGAAACGGACACCCTGTGTTTCTAGTTTTTAGTACATAACTTTTTTGTTTATTAACCGATTTTGCCCATTTTCAATACCAAACAAACCTTATATATATAGTGCCAAATTTCGTCCCTCTACCCCCGTTCGAGCCCTATCTTGTTTTGAACAGACAGACAGACGGACGCACATATGTAGCTAGATCGACTCAGATTCTAACCAGGACCCAGAAAATATATACTTTGTGGGGTCTTAGATGATTCCTTCGACATGTTACATACGGAATGACAAAATCAATATACCCCCCATCTTTTTGATGGTGGGTACAAAAAATAGGTGGATTAGATGGAATTTAAATAAAAATCAGTTTTCACTTTTTTTCTATCACGTATCGATTTTTTTTATGGGCCTTTAGGTAGTCACACTTGTATAACTCGAAAACGGTTATTATGATAAATTAAACTCCAATATATAGCGACTTAAATTTTCTTTAAGCTGAATTTACATAATTTTTTTGTTCAGCTAATATTTCCGTAGTTATTTTGTAATTAGTATCAAAAAATTTAAAAATCGTGAAAATTTTTATCCATAACTCTGAAATTCTTGAGCGAATAAAAAATATTATTGGCAAAACTTGAAGACAATTTTTGTATGTGTCTTTTGGTGTGTCATTTATCAAAATCGTGTAAACGATTCGATACAATTTAAGATCGAAAAAAAAAAAAATAAATTAAATATATTTCTGCTTTAAATAATACTTAACTTTCCATTAAATGGTAGTTAATTTTTATTACTCATACGATGGGGTGGCTAAACCACATGATAATAAAATAATTTATTTCGTTTACGTGAAAATAAAAATATAATAAAAACAAAAATAGTTTCCAAAAATCTTTCATTTAATATAAAAATTGTTAAAATGTGATTTTGTTTCATTGCGTTTTGGCCACACAAAAGAGTATATGAACACTATAAAAAATGATTCTAATCAATAGAGTGGAATATTTTTTGTGTTTATTTTCCATTTGATTCTTAGTAAAGAGAAAGTATTTGTTATTTGAACAAAATGATGTACTTACCTTTTCCTTTGACGATTATCGAATGCAATATTCACTGGCACGTTCAATTCTAAATCTTCAACGTCATCGATTGTTTTCGCCATGTTATTGAATTTACGTGACGAACAATGTGCACCATCGAAATTATTTAACAAAGCACTGATGCCATCATTAATGCCAGAACCTGCATTAGCACCACCACCACCACCTCCAACACCCAAAACACCGGAAATATCAGAAACCGAAGAGATTTCCGCTTGAATGCCATGTTGTTGTACGATACAAATAAAAAGGCAACAATAGCAACAAAGTAAAAAATGCCAACAACAACGTTGATAATTTATAATACGACTATTTGATGCAGTTGTTACTGCAACTGTTGTTGATGTTACTGATGCTGTTGTTGATGTTGATGTTGCTTTTGAAATACGTTTTGTTGTATTTTTAGTTCTTGTGGGTTTTGTAGTTGTTGCTGCTGTCGATAAATTTAAAGTTTGTATTGAATTTGTTGTAGATTTGCTAGTTTTAGTATTTTGTTTCAGTTTTGTTGTATTTTGTATAAATCTGGCTTTTGACAACATTTTCTTTCTGTTGGAAATTGTTCTTTTTTTTTAGAAAAAAAAGGGATTGGTTTTTTTTTTACTTTTGTTTTTAAAGTAATCTAAATTTTCTTTGAGTAATCAATTCAACTGCAATATATTTATTTATTTTTTATTCCTTTTTTTTTGTGTGTGTATGTACACTGCACAATTAAGTAAATAAAATAAAATTAAAAACAAAAGATCCTTAACAATACATTGTATTACAAAGTAAGACTTCTCTTGATTAGTAGTTTATTCTTAAATATATTCATTTAATATTTTTATTCTTTTTGCCGAAAATTGTCAATTCAATTGCTTTTGCCTTAAATATTTAATTTTAAACTGGTTTCAATTATCCATTGGATTGATCTTTCACTTTGTACAATCATTGTCTTCATTTTCAGCATCTGTTCATGTTTATTGGTTTTAAAATCCTGTCAATTGTCAAATATTTTGAACTTGTCACTTAAATTTTGACAACTTCTTTGAATAACACACACACACAAACGCACGCATATACAGAAGCAACAAATTCAACAATTCAATTGAATTTAATTCGCTTCAGTTAGAAAGAACCCTTCAATCAAATATCTTGTCGATTTTTATACCCTACACCACCATCATAGGTGGGGAGGGTATTATGCATTTTTGCTGATGTTTGTAACACCCAAAAATATTGGTCTAAGACCCACCTTAATTTCTGAGTCGATTTAACGATGTCCGTCCGTCCGTTTGTCCGTCTGACCGTCTGTCCGTCCATGTAAACCTTTTAATCAAACTACAGGTCGCAATTTTGAACCAAAATTAATGAAATTTGGTACAAAGGTTTCTTGTAGTCCAGTGACAAAGCCTATTGAAATTGGTTATGATCGGTCCATTATTTCACCTAGCCCCCATACAAATTTCCTCCCGGAAAAGGGTTTAACGATCATAAATCCCTTAAATAAAGCAATATTTTAGTGAAATTTGGCGCATATAAGTTTCACATAAGTTTAAATAAGTTTGCCGATTCTTAAAAAGATCGGTCCATATAAACCTCTTTCAGAAAATCACTTTAACAAGCATAAATCCCATTAAAATGTTAGTATCAAGTTAGTATTCGACACAAATAAGTTTTATATGAACATAAAAGATAGTGCCAAATTTTACAAAGATCGGTCCATAATTTACCATAGCTCCCATATAAGGCCCTCTTTTGGGAATCACCCAAAATTGAATAAATTCACATGAATGTCAGCATCAATGAATATTCTGTATTCGTATGTTTTATTTTACACTTATGAGTTTCGGTCCACATTTGACTCCAAGTCTAATAAAAGACCCCTCCCCGAAATATAATGTACACAATGGTGTAGGGTATCATATGGTCGGGCTTGACCGACTATATCTTTTTCTCTCGTTTTTTTTTTTTTTTTTTTTTTGGTACAAAAATATCAAGGGTAGGGAAATGTATGAAAGTATTCAGTTTATCAACAAGAAAGTAACATTTTAGTTACCTTCTATTATAAAAATTATAAAATATGTAAATATTTTTAAAACAAGTTTTAACAAGCGCGAATGTTATATTCGGCTCGGCCGAATCTATATACCCACCATCAACTTTTTCAAATTTTACATTATATGGGAGGTGGGTGGTAAAGTGGGTGGACCACTCCCATTTTTTGTTTCCGAGTTTACATTGGTCCTTGAACTATTTGAACACAATTTCGTTGAAGTTTCACCTTATATGGGAGGTAGGCGGTGAAGTGGGCAGACCACGTTCATTTTTGATTTCCAAGTTTATAGCGACCCCCCCGCCCCCTCTTTTTGATGGTGGGTATAAAAAAAAAAAACTAAGACTAAGATTTTAAATCATCATTAAATATGAGAATTTGGCGAAACAAAAGAACACAAAACGTTTTCCAAACAATGGTATTTTCGATAATAATAAAGTCTTATATTAATGGTGTGAATGCAAAGAATTTTAGAGAATATATCAGGAAGACTAACAATAACAAGCCGAATATCTCATAGTTTTTACTTTTATACTGTGATTTTAAATTCGTCTATGCTTACCATAACTTCTTAGTTTTTTTTTTTTTTCTTAATTCTTCAAAAGCTTTTATTGATGAAACAATCAAATTTAGTATCGTTTGTGTTTCTTTTATCGTGGGGGAGGACATTCAATTATGTGAAAATTTCTGTTAGAGTTCCAAGAACTGTTAGAGTAACTAATTGCAAAATGTAAAAGCAAATAATTCTTTTATCACCAAACTTTTGCCGCCTTTAATGTGGGAAGTACTAAAAAAGTTTGGACTTCAAGTCCAAACTATATTAAAGTTTCTAAGAAATGTTTTTTTTTTTAAGTTTTAATAAAAATCCAAAAACTGTTTTGCTTAAAAAATTACACCATAGTTGTAATACCTAAATGCAAACGACTATTAACTTTTGTGATCATTACGGATTGATGATACACAGTGCATTGTGTGAGATATTGCCTATAAGCTGGCCAAAATTCTAATTTTGATATTAATGAGTTAGAAACAGTTCTAAAATATATTCTACAGTGTGCGAAATAACCTAAGCATATACAATAAAAATACAAGAAAAACCACTTTATTTATTTTATATCTAAAAAGAATGTTCCACATATTATTTTGAACTATTTGCAGTTACATATTTTGATACAGAAATTACAAAACTTAAGATTACTGTTAAGAAATATGATGCAATTGTGAAGAGTAGAACGAAATAACCTAAGCATACAAATTATATTGGAAGGCTTTATTTAAAATTATATACAATTTTATAGCGGTGTAATAGTTTGTATGGCTAATTATATTCCTTATAACATATTCCAATCGTAACGGCATTGATAAATAAGTCTGTAGGCAAAATATACGACAACATTGCATTATTATTGTCCATGCATTTTTTAGGGTCTTTATAGGGTTAAAGCCGCTCCTTACAGCAAGAACTGTTTGGTATATAATTCCTCGTATACTTTTGAAATAATTCAAGTCTATGAAATAACTGACTCATGTTCTATTAAAACAGTTATTTTCCGCAAACAAATTTTTTTTTTTTTTGTTGACTTTTAAGTTTTGATGAGGTGATATATCGCTATCTATCTATGGACCAAGTTCCAATAATCCTTTTTATAAGAATTATTTTTTGTACTTATAAAACATTTTAGTAATGGTTTATTGAAACTATTTGCATGACATAATATAATAAATCTTTCCAGCAATTTGGTAAGTATCAGATTTTCTCATCCCGCCGTTTATTTTATATCAATACACGAAAAAACCATCTAGTAATACATATTTTATTGTCACTAGAAATAACTTCCTCCAATTTTGGTCAAAAATTTTTGATTTTCGGCTATCAACAGTTTTGATGCTTTGTGAGAGTGCAAAGAGTTAAATTTTAGTATCCCATTTCGGATACTTTATGTTGGAATATGAATTTTATACCCACCATCAAAAAGATGGAGGGTATATTGATTTTGTCATTCCGTATGTAACATGTCGAAGGAATCATTTAAGACCCCACAAAGTATATATTTTCTGGGTCCTGGTTGAATTCTGAGTCGATCTAGCTATGTCCGTCCGTCTGTCTGTCTGTCTGTTGAAAGCAGGATAGAGCTCGAACGGGGCAATGTAGGAAGACGAAATTTGGCACAAATATTTATCTTATATAAGGTATTGAAAATGGGCAAAATCGGTTAATAAAAAAAAGTTATGGGCTAAAAACTAGAAACACAGGGTGTCCGTGAAATACTTTTCTGCTGATATTTCTTCAATAAAAGCACGTACGCCAACAAAATTTTGTACGTATACTTGGTGGATCGACATAAACTCGGAAGCCAAAAATAGGCGTGGTCTGCCCACTTTACCGCCCACCTCCCATATATGGTGAAAATCAACGAAATTGTGTTCACATAGTACAAGGACCAATGTAAAGTCGGAAACAAAAAATGGGCGTGGTCCGCCTACTTTACTGCCTACTTTGATGGTGGGTATATAGATTCGGCCGGGCCGAATATATTCGCGCTTTTTAAATGTATGAATACGACTCAAAGATACTATCAGTTAAAAAATAGTTCATATTTAGTGAGGCGATACTTCTTTTTTAGTGGGAATTCTTTTTATTTCCATAATATCCTTATTAAAAATTTTAGATTTTTTTTCAAGACTTTTCTTTCAGTAAGCTTCCTAATTGTTTAGACACATAAATATGATAAACCTTATTCGGCTTAGTTTTCAGATAATTGACAAAAAATTCAGCCACATCCTTTGTATGCTGTGAACCTAGCGGACTGTTATTTAATTCAATAGGTTCAACGGGACATTTCGTTAATTACTGTTACATTAATACAATGAAACATTTTAAATCATACATGGTTCAATTACTAGGGGAAACATTATTGCCAAAATACATTATTTTAATTAAGTGCTGATGAATGCATCATGATTATAACAAAATTTTATTTTGTATGCTTAGGTTATTTCCAGGGATTAAAAAAACTACTAAATTAGTAGGGAAATTAGTTTCTGTTTCATAATTATAAATAATTTTTTTCAAATATAATCATTTTAATAATATTCAAATTTAAAATATCAAAATTTTTAATTTTTCATTTATGTTTTTAGCCAACAGAATAAAATAATTTTGCTAAAATTTAAAATTGGATTTTAAAATTTTAGTGTTTTTAGCTTTTTCACATATTCAAATTATAATTGTTTATAATTTCAAAGAAATGAAAATTTGAAAAATGAAAACTAAAAATTTATGAGAAATTGAATTTTTATTACTAAAAAATTTTAACTAAAATTATATGAGAAATTTAACAAAATTTACTAAAAAAAAACTAACGAAATTTCATTTTAAGTTTAAAAAATGGAAATAAATTTTTTTATTACAAAAAGCAAATTCTTAGAATTGTTTAAAATAATTGAAAATGATCTTATTAAACCAAATAAGAACCAAATTTAACTGCACTTGTTGCCGAAATTTTCTGGTAAAAATGGTTGGAAAAATATATAAATAAGCCACATGTTTGTCTTTTTTTTTCTAGTTGTGTCGCCCTTAAAAAATATGTTGCATCTTAAACAAATTAGACAAAAAACTCATACATATTTGTCTAGAAGAATTTATTTTTAATATTTGGTGCTTAATAGTTAATATTGCACAAAATTTTAGTATCCAACTTCATTAATTCTCAAAAATATGATAATTTCCCAAAAATTTAAAATTTCACTAAAAATCCAAAATTTCGCCAAACATTTTAAATTTTACAATAATATAAAATTTCTACAAAAAATACAAATTTTACCAAAAATACACAATTTCGAAATGTCACCAATAAAATCCAAATTTACCAAAAAATTCGAAATTTCACTGAAATCCAAAATAATAAAATCCCATCCATATTCCGAAATCTTATCGAAAATTAGATATGTCATAAAAAATCCGATTATTATTGTATTCATTCTTAAAAGGATTGCACATTAACATTGGTTCCATTTCAGTTAATTTATTGAGAAAAATATATAAAATACATAAATATTTATTCTAATAACATGTAAATAAATTTTAATTATGTATAATATAATAAAAATTTCCTTTCGGCAGCAAAAAGTTTAAGTTTAATTTTTAGTAATTTTAGTTTACATATTTTAGTAAAAAAAATCATTTCTCATAAAACTAAAATTTTCATTTTTCAAACTTTAATTTATCATAAATTTATAATTTTCAAATTTTCATTTCTTTGGTAGTAAAATTTTCTAAGCTAAAAAAATTGTATACTAAAATTATTATTTTTATTAAACTAAAAGCAATTTGAAATATTTTATATTTACAAAAATATTTTTAGTTTAATATAAGCTACAGTTAAATAAATTTTCATATTTGAAATTACTTTTTTTTAAAAACTAAGACTAAACATATTGCTGTTTAGTTTTTAGTAATCACAAAAATAGTTAATACATAATTTTAATCCCTGGTTATTTCGTTCGAAGTTTTTAAAGATTTTTATATTTTTCCAAATAAACCATATAAAATATGGCATTTTCCATAAACCCCTTAATGCACTTAGATTGCAGTGTCTAAAAAGATAATTCATATTTTTATTATATTTATAGGTAGCAAAATATGTAAAATTTCACTCTGTATGCTTATATTAAGAAAAAAGCAACAAATTGAAGTTAAAAAGCAGTAGCAAAAAAACAAGTTTTTTAAAGGATTTACTGCAATAAATAAGAGCTTCTTAACGTAGTATCTATACTAGACACATTTTTATCAAGACAAACGTCAACGTCAAGACAAACGTCAACATCAGTCTGAATCTAGACAAGGCAACCTCAGTTAAACAGCTGAATATTATTTTTTGTTGTTACAGCTGGATTCGCTTTATTGTTATTTTAATGCAACTGTTGCCACTTCCCATAAATTTGGGTTAATTTTGACGTTTTTCTTGATAAAAAATTGTCTAATATAGATACTACGTAACGCTTTATGACGATAAATTTGAGAAACTTCATTCAATATTAGTGAATATTGATAGGGTAAATTTAAATATAACTTTCGAATAAATCCGTCATAGGAATTTACTCCAGGTTATTTGAAATACTGCATTAAATTCTTTGACTTGTTTTTTATAAAAAAATCGGTTAATACACGCAAAAGTTACGTGCGAATACTATAAAAAAACTTATTTTCATCGTAACTCCACTTCAAACTTTTCGCCAATATCTAACTGTTGCGTTATCTGGTTCCAATAGGAGTATTACCTGAACTGGTGAACAATTTTATACATCAAAGTTTTAATAAAGACAAAAATCGTTTAAATAAATGTTGAAAGTCTGTTTATTTTGGCCAAAATTCTTCAAAAGAAGCTGCTTTTGTTTTAAGAAATGTAAAATAAGCATAAAGGCGCAAAAATCGGAAAAGTAGCAGAAAAAAGCAAAAGCGCAATAAAAAAAGCATAAAAAAGCAAAAAGGCATTTTTGTCTTCTCTGGTTCTAAAACACATTAATGCTCTGGGAAATTTGTAATAACTTTAATATTTTTCGATAGATTTTCTCTTTTTATATGTTATTATAAAGCACCAGCTTCGCTAAGTATAGCTTTTTGCAACCCCGAAACTAAACTAATTATTTTATTTCTCAATTTTCAATTGGGGCTTATTTCATTTACTTTAGGACTTACTACATTTGAGAGTTATTTGATGGTATCTATGTAAACCTATAAACATCTTCACCCTACTCTGAGTTTGATGAGCTTCAAAATAGACTTTGAATCACCGGGCCGATATATACATACGTATTCAATTTTTGGTCGAGACATTGAGACTTACAAGCCCTTATATGTATTATCTCTGTTCACAATAATAATCATGTTAATTTAGGATAAAATAATAAGAAAATAATATTTATGAAAATTTATTATTTCTAAAAAAAAAATATAACAACAAAAAATTTAATAACATGTTCTAAAATCATTAGTTCTAGAACTGGTGTAATCAGAACCATTTAAGATTCTTGGGGTTTCCCGTGATATTTTGTTTCCCGGGAAACGGGAATAAAAAAATCGATTTCCCCGGAATTCCCGGGAATCCCGGGAAATTTAAATTTAAAAAAAAAGCAATGATTTCTTATACAAAATGTAATAGCCTGTTTCTCTATGTCGAACGAAAATCTAAGCGAACGAAAGCAAGTCGAACGAATTCGAATCAATTTGGGTTTCTGTGTTTCCTACGCTTTCGTTCGCATGGAGTTACGTCTTTTCGTATTGTTTTTGTTTTATTTTTCTTTCAGAGTAACTTTTTTCGTAAAAATATTAAAAATACTAATAAATTGTTTAAACGTAGATACAACCAAGTTAATAAACAAACAAAATTAAAAAAATTAAAAAAAAATTTTTGTTGATTTTTTTTTTTAGAAATTGTTTTTTAGACACAAAATCGTCATTTATGGATACCAAATACATCAAAATGAATAATAAACATGATTAAGGAACATTTGTAATGTCCTTGCGAGTATTTTTCCTATTTTTCTTTAAAAAATTCAACCAGTCGAAAGCAAAATAGCAAGTGACTGATTTTGACATTTATGTTCTTATCGTTCGAAATACAGAAACCCAATTTTATATGAAAACACTTACGTTTTCTTTCGACTTGTCGTTCGACTCATTGTTCGCATAGAAGTGAGTTAGAGAAACCCAAATCAGTTTTCGTTCGCTTAGAAGGCGAAATAAAACATTCGTTCGACATAGAGAAACAGGCTATAATTTTTTCTATTCAATACTATAAAACAACAATATAAATCAAATTTATGATTAGTTAAGGTGGTTTTACACTATAATACTTTGTATTAATACCAGAGTTTCATTTTCTGTAATTCATATCAAAAAATGTATTAAAGAAAGCATTATTAAATGTCATATTTTTAATTTTCTTTATTAAAATATTTTTTAATAAACTAAAATATTATACATATATTTTTATAAAAAAGCAAAATATAATGAATTCAATGAAAGAAAAAAATATGTGTCAAAAATATTTAAAATATTTTATACATTGAATTAACAAAAACTCATTGATTTCTTTATAAATTAATTCAGTAGAAGTATGCTTTTTTGAATGGTGTTATGGAATAAAAAAATTATTATTTCTAATATTTAAGTAAGAACTGTATACTT
The DNA here is from genome assembly GCA_951394005.1 of Protophormia terraenovae. NCBI lineage: Eukaryota > Metazoa > Arthropoda > Insecta > Diptera > Calliphoridae > Protophormia > Protophormia terraenovae. The sequence goes on from OX596077.1 coordinate 95,157,482, forward strand.
CAAATTTCTAGATTAAATAGTTCAGTTATCGTTCCAGCAAAAAAGAAACTGAAAAAGAGCTGAGAAAGTCATGAATTTGACATTATTTTGTCATTGGCAGAAATTATTTAGTGGTGAAAAAGAGATGCAGAACTTTTTTTTAACACATGGTTGTCATTGGTGTGGTGTTCTTCTTTTTTTACTTCTTGTTCATTTCTTTTGAAATACTTCCCTTAAAACTATGTTTCTTAAATTAAAAAAAAAAACATCTATTTAACTGTTTATTAATATATAATAAAAATGCTTTAAAATTTTTAAAATTTTAATTTTCTTAGAAATCATTAACCTTTTTTCACGCTAAAAATTCATTTATTTTCACTTTTTTGGAAGTAATTATTAAGAACTTCCAAGAAAGTCTAAAATATGCACTTTGTTCGACTTTTGAAGTGGTGAAAATGTTCCTTTTTGGAAGCTCTTAATGGTTTTTTTGCTGGAGTATTATTTCATTTTAAAACACAAATCTAAAAAACTTTTAAAATTGGTTCTCAAATATACTTCTTGGTACAATGATATATACATTTTAAAGTCATTGTTAATCATTTTAAGACGAATACTTTTGACATTTTGGAAAGCAGAATTGTAATAGTTTTTTAAAAAGTAGCGGTATTTATTTCTGATGTTAAAAGAAAAGTTCTTATTCATTTTTCATATAAAAAATGTTTACATATTTATTTTTTATACATATTTCAACATTATTTACAAAGCTTTAAAAAATTAATTATTTACATTTATTATTGCTAAAGATGCTCCACAATCATTTCTTTAAGATAATGTAAAATCATTTGATACAAATTCAACATTAATATGTCGAAAAAAATTTGAAGATATTGACAAAAAAATATGAAAAAACCTTTCAGAGCCAAGATGAGATTTAAATGTAGTTTTAAAATAGTTTAAACGATTATAGGAATATGTTAGTAAAAACTCGTTTATTCGCAATGCGAATGTACAAAATTTTTTTCCTAGTGAAAAGTAGTCAAATAGGACATTTCATCACCGATGAAATGTTTTTCAATAATATAAAATATCACTTGTATCTAATTTTATAAGTTTTAATTAATGTTTTTGAGAAATATTGCCTAAGAACTAATTATGAATGACTTCTACATCATTTCTCAGAAGAAGTTACTGGTTACAAATTGACTTCCTACAACTGTTTAAAAGACTTGTTTCATAATTCCAAAAATTAAAAAGTCGCCTTTGGGAAATACCCCATTTGAATATAAAATAAAAAAAGCTTCTATATAACTAGCTCTGAATGTGTGAATGTGTTCTAGAACCGTTCCATAGAATGGGAACTTGCTAGCTAATACTTCCACAGAACTAGTTCTGGTGGTGACAATTTCAAACAAAAATCATTGGTCGTAACGTCAAAGCAGAATGAATGCAGACTATTTTCATGCGTTCTGGAACTGGGAAATAAATTTATTCTAAATTTTTGTGAAAGAATTTCCAAAGAAATTTACAAACAAAATGCTTAGATACTAAGGAAATTTTACTGCATATAAAATAATATAGGAAAGGTGATACAAAATTGTACTTTCTATGCAAAAAACCGAAAAGATTATTGAACTCATTTTAATTATTTTTCTTCTTTCTAGATAAATTGAGGAATCACATACATTGGTTAGTGTGATCCTCCCCAACTAAATTAAACCAAACGCTTAGACTTTAAATGCTTTCAATAAACTTGTACCCATAAGGCAGCTCTCTTGGGTTCCCCGAAGCTTATCCTATAAAAAAAGCTCACCCTATCTTTTTTTAAAAAAAAACTAATTGTGATTTTATTTATCTTCTTTCGGTTAATATTCTCCCTTTATTTTGTTTGTAGTCCAATGTAAATGAAGTACAAGTACTATCATTCATCACTCACCTCTTTTGGTGGAGCTATTTGTGTGTGTCAGCATGTCCATTTATTTTATTTCATATTGTACATACATACATTCATATACTACTATAGAAGTACGTGTATATGTGTGTTGAGTTGGCTTTGATTAAATATTTTTTATGCTCTTCTCTTTTCTGACTTTTTTTTTGCTTTTAGAAGGGGGTTGGCTTTCATTTCAATTAATTGCTTCTGTTTTAGGCAATTAATTCTTTTGGCTACTTTGTGTTTTATTTTATTTTGGGAGGTTATATGTAGAATTAAAACAAAAAAAAAAAAAAACTTTAAACTTTATTCGATATTTTGTTAATTTGAGTTCAATGTTCAATTTACTCTGTTTGTTATTGAAATTCTAGGAAATTTATAAATTAAGTCATTCTTTGTATTTCTAATCATTAGGAAAGGGTAATTTATTTAGTTGGCAATAATTGATGGAACTTCAATTTATTGTTAAAATTTTTAATGCATTTACTTGGTCACAGTGGAGACAGTTTTTTTTTTACTTAGTAGTGAAATTTATTAGACATATTTAATAAAGTGGAACTATTGCAAAATATTTTTAAATTTTTAATAAACAAAATGTATAAACTCTTTGGAATATTTCGTATTTGATTCTATAACTAACTGATATTTGTTTAATACACTAAGCCCTTTACTAAGCATAATTTTCATAAATAGCTTTCTTCTCTATTTTCATTCAAAAACATGCGTACATTTTTATGTGTATGTATAATACATATGTATTTATATTACACTTTATAATTCTAATAAAGTTTGAAAATGGAATTTTGAAACAGTCTTAAAAAAAGTAAACCATTTTGAACCGAGCATGGAAAGGTGTTTGGATTAACCTGCAGAAACTAGAATATATTTTTCAGTAACTATGGTTCAAATTTAATTGAAAATAGCGTTAAAATTAAACTAAGTCGATATCAGGTTGTAAAAAAGGTTAAAATTCTGCAACAAATTTCAGAAATAATGCGGGTCCTGGTTAGATTCTGAGTAGATCTAGTTATGTCCGTTTATCCGTCCGTCCATCTGTTGAAAGCAGGATAAGGCTCGAACGGGGCAACGTAGAAGGACGAAATTTGGCACAAATTATCTTATATAAGGTTTGTTTGGGATTCAAAATGGGAAAAATCGGTTAATAAACAAAAAAGTTATGGGCTAAAAACTAGAAACACAGGGTGTCCATTTTATACTTTTCTGCTGATATCTCTTTAACAAAAGTATGTACGACAAATAAATTTTGTATAAATAGTTTGGGGATTGATATAAACTCGGAAACCAAAAACAGGCGTGGTCCGCCCACTTTACTGCCCACCTCCGAAATAAGGAGAAATTGTGTTCAAATAGTTCAAGGACCAATGTAAACTCGGAAACAAAAAATAGGCGTGGTCCGCCCTCTTTAACGCCCACTTTACCACCCACCTCCTATATAACGTGAAATTTCAAAAAGTTGATGGTGAGTATATAGATTCGGCCGAGCCGAATATAACATTCGCGCTTGTTTAAAGTTAATCTCAAATAGGAGTCACTCCAAAATATCGACTTTCAGTAAAATTAATAATCTTGAATACCAGCGACAGTTTCTAACTACTTATTGCCTCATATGGATGCAAAAAAATGTCTAATTTTTCTACCGGAAAATGGGGAGAATCGTTGGTAGTGGATATACTTAAACCTGTATTGGGGATCCTAGAGCGTCTGGTATGCAGTAATCTGAATGAATTCCTAGGAACACTTCTGGAATTAAAATAATTCACTTTCTAATCACTTCCATAAATCAATAAATAAAGATAGTCAAGGAATAAATTGCAAAATATATGATTTTAGGGGAAATGAAATGAACTGACCTTATAATTTTGACGCATTGGAGAGTTCACATTTGCAACATTTTTGCCTATAAAAAGATCAAATGTCAAATAAATGATTGCAAACGATGTATATAGCAGGGTTGGGTGTAGTCATTACTTTAGGTAATCTATTACATGCACAATTACAATTAACCAGTAATTTGTAATTGAAATATTCAATTACAATTACAAGCTAATTGCAATATAGGAACACCCTTTAGTAATAAGTAATTTAAGTGGCAGTATCATCAAATACCCCTTGTACTTTTGAATACACAGTGCAAAGAAAAGTGATCTTATAGCTTAGCCGCGCACCTTAGAGAGAACATTCGTGCGTACTTGTAGGCTTATAACTTTTGACATCATTATGTTCGTTGAAATTAGTTTCATTTAAAAATTAAATTTATAATGAGAACCCAAATCGGTAATATAAAGCAATTGGTAGGAAGGCAGTTGTGTAACGAAATACAGATTCTAGGGTTATAAAAATATATACAGGTAACCCTCGATTTACGCGTCTTGTTGGGACCGGAGAAAGTACGTGTAAATTAAAAACGCGTAAAACAAGGTACAGAGTAAATACAAATTTATACTTCGGAACCAAAATTTCTATATATCATGTACTTTAAAGCACTAAATATATGAACAAATATTAAGCTAGCAGGTATAATTGGAAACAAAAATAAACTACTTATTTTTTGTCTCAATAACTAGTTATTTTTGTTCGAGTTGTCCATGAATTCTAGTAGTTATTTTTAGACTCTAGTGATACTAAAAAATATGTACCTAAACAAAAATAAAAATAAAAAATAAAAACGAAAAGATTTGCCGTCAGTGAATTTTGAACTTGGGACCCTATAAACTAGTCGTTTTTAAAGACTAACGTCTTACTCAGTACACCATCTCGCACTTAATATTCAAAGCTAAAAAACTTGTTTTAGCATAAAATATATTTTTAAAACATTTTGTTAAAAAAACGAATAGCATCAGACCGGCAACTTTCTGGTTGCTAATCCTGCGCTCTAGACAACTGATCCATGTGATTGTAACTTACTCTGCAATTATACTATTGAGTACTTATTTATGTAATGTAGAGAAGGCAAATAATAATGACGACTACTTTCCAGGAAAGTACTTTAATAAGTAGTTGTCATTACCGAAAACCAAAAAGTTTTTGCTGGGTCAACACTTTTGGTATCGATTTTCATACCATCATTTACTAATTGCTAATTTAATTGTTTTAAAATATGATGAAAATTGGATTTAAGATTACCTGATGAACGTTCTCCTTGAATTAATAATAGAATTTGTGAAAATATCATTGATAGCCAAAAATTGCTTTCAGGTTGTTCCAAGCAATTAAACAAAATTTAAATCTTCTTGTTCCATCATAATTTTTATACCCACCATCAAAAAGATGGGGGGTATATTGACTTTGTCATTCCGTATGTAACATGTCGAGGGAATCATCTAAGACCCCACAAAGTATATATTTTCTGGGTCCTGGTTTGATTCTGAGTCGATCTAGCTATGTCCGTCCGTCTGTCCGTCTGTCTGTCTGTCTGTCTGTCTGTTGAAAGCAGGATAGGGCTCGAACGGGGCAACGTAGGGGGACGAAATTTTGCACAAAAATATATAAGGTTTGTTTGGTATTGAAAATGGGCAAAATCGGTTAATAAACAAAAAATATATGGGCTAAAAACTAGAAACACATGGTGTCCGTTTCATAATTTTTTTGCTGATATTTCTTCAATAAAAGCATGTACGACAACGAAATTTTGTACCTATACTTCGGGGGTCGATATAAACTCGGAAACCAAAAATGGGCGTGGTCCGCCCACTTTACCGCCCACCTCCCATATAAGGTGAAATTGTGTTCAAATAGCTCAAGGTTCAATGTAAACTTGGAAACAAAAAAAATGGGCGTGGTCCGCCCACTCTACCGCCCTATCCCATATAACGTAAAATTTGAAAAAGTTGATGGTGGGTATATAGATTAGGCCGGGCCGAATATAACATTCGCGCTTGTTTATTTTGTTTATATACCATTTTGGTAATCTGGTTATATAGGAAATCGAGTAAATGAAGTATCGGGTAAATCGAGGGTTACCTGTAAATAGGGCATTACTACTGAAACTACTTAACTTTAGGACCGCAGACAAACAAAAAAATTTTTAGATAAAATCGCCGTATTTTCGGTAGAAAGGTGTCCCAAAAAGTCAATTGCTCTGAGTCTTTTATCAGAAAAGTTAACAATAAATCTGGCCTGAAAACATACAAGGTACAAAAAGTTTCTGATTGGAATACAAGAAAGTACAGTGAAAGCTCTCATAGGCGGACAGCGAGCGTCACGTTGATTTTGTCCGTTATCGGGAGATGTCCGCCTATGTGATATGGTACATAATACTTTTTTACAAGGGATAATTCCGCACTATATCTTTTTATTCCAACATTCAAGATTGATTGTAATGAATTAACTTTTAAATATACATATTTTTATTTATACATATAGATCGTCAACTTAAATGCAAAAGATCGTAACCACTTCAAAACCAAATGTTGGTTTTATTTACTGGTTTGTAATGTGCTACCTAAGGTACATTTATACAAACAATTTCATGTTTATATCTTCAGAAATTACATCAGAATTGATAAGTCAAATAATCGTAACTTTAATTTTATGAACGAAACAGTCGTAAAATTTGTTACATATAATAAGCATTTTATTTGAAAGTTGTTTTATAATTTATCTATTTTTGCTCAATTTTAAAGCAAATGAAATTGAAAAAAGATTCGGCTGTGCCGAATCTTTGATACCCTTCACCATATTACCAACTTACTATCTTATCGACATCATATTACCATATTACCAACAAATAATAAAGTTTTCGCCTTAACGCATGCTTTCATATTTTCACATATATAAATCAAAATTTTTTTCAAACTACGAAAATTTGAATATATAAAAAAACAATCATAGCAGGCTTTGCTTTTAAAAAATAAACAACAACAACAATTCCATATTTATATATTTTTTTATGTGTGTATATACAAACTGGCTGCATATACAAAGAACAACAACAACAACACTGTTATTCATTATATTACTTCTGTTGCTAACTAAACTACTTGTCTATACAAAAAACAAAAAACGTCACTAATAGTCATTACAATGCTTAATATACATGTTTGTGTATGTATTTATGTATATTCTTAACAGATATGGTTTAGTTTTTAAAAATAAACAACAACAATTCCATATCTATTTATTTTTGTACAGACTGCATATACAAAGAACAACAACAACACTGTTATTCATTATATTACTACTGTTTCTAACTAAACTACTTGTCTATACAAAAAAACAAAAAACAATGCTTAATATGCTTAATATACATGTTTGTGTGTGTATTTATATTCTTAACAGATTTGTTTTTGGGCCATAACTCTGTTGATTATAAACGAATTTGGTTTATTAAAAAAACCGAAATTTTATAAAAATATTTATGACTGATCTATATAAAAATAAAAATCTGTAGCTTGAACAAGGGCTTCAAAAATAAAAAATTCGTTTTCCCCGATATCTCAGTTATTACTAAACCGATTTATTTAATTTTTTCAGAACAAAAATTCAGAAAATAATTTCCGAGCCTCCTTTGAAAATTCGAAGTCCCTGGTATATGCAGAGGCTTCAGAAACTCAAAAACCGGTTTTTAAAGCATATCTCCGCCATTTATAAACCGATCCTGCTGATTCAAAAAACCGAAATTTTATAAAAATATTTGTAACCGATTTGTATAAAAATAAAAATCTATAGCTTAAACCAGGGCTTTAAAAAATAAAAAATGCGTTTTTTCCGATATCTCAGTTATTATTGAACCGATTTATTTCATTTTTTTCAGAACAAAAATTCAGAAAAAAATGTCCGAGACTTCTTTGTAAAAACGAAGTCCCTAGTATATACAGAGGCTTCAGAAACTGGAAAACCGGTTCTAAAAACCGGTTTTTTGAACATATCTCCGCATTGTATGAACCGATCTTGCTGAATTCCAAAAAATTCTCGAAAGCATTTCCGATCGTTTGATATATATATTATATATGTCAGTTATCGGTGGGCTTCATAAACGCCATTTCAACCGACACACGGACGGACGGACGGTCGGTCGGACGGACGGACGGACGGACATGGTCCTATCGTCATCATTTCTTACAAGGATCCCGAAAATGTAAACTTTTTTGCTCTTCGACGAAAATTGTGGGAATTACAAACGGAATGACAAACTTATATATACCCTTTACACCTGTGGTGAAGGGTATAAAAAACTAAAAATTGTGATTTTTTTTTTGTTTCTACGGCAATGACGTTTTGCATTTTCATTTAAACATTATTTGCAATAAGTTATGATTTTATGAAATTTATTTTATGGAATTTATGACTACAGTTCGATTCTCTTCGTTTTCATTCCATTTTCATAAATTTACTTTCTAAATTTAGTCATTTGTCGTACGCAAAAAAAAGTTCAGACTTCTTTCAACAGCATTTTTACTAACGAAATTTTAAAAATAAAAACCATGTTGAGGACAAGTTTGATAACAAAGTCATCATTGGCATGTAACTCCTTCACAAAACCACAGGATTAACTTGGGAAAATGATGTTGGTAGCCTTGCCTCGATATCAAGCTGCACCCAATTACTTTTTTTTTTATATGACTGATGACAATGTCGTCCTGCTTGTTGTGCAGAATTTCAATGCCCTTTGTTCAAAAAAGTTGTTAAGATTTGTAGGAATCTGTCGCCATTGTGTTCTCATCAAGACTACATAAGGACTAAATCAGGACATAAATAACTGCAACAGCATCTGTTTTTAGGGATCAAGATACATTTTCTCTACTATTATGAAGAATTTTTAATCAAGTGTAAAAAGTGAAAGTTAAATTAAATAATTAGTTTTTGCTCAAAACCAAAAAAAGTTAAATTAACTTCAAAAAATGAAATATGAATGCAAAAACGGACAAAAATGAAAATAAGAAGCATTTCACTATATAATATTTTGTACATTTCTTTTACCGTTTATGAGAACAAGCTAAGATTAATTTATTCTAAAAATGCCACCTAAACCATGGGACCTAAAAAATTGTCCGTCTACCGGAGCTGTTCGTTAAGGGAGCTTTTACTGTATTTGGAGGCAGAATTATGATTGGCAGGCTTTTTGCTACATCCTGGTCAGAAATTCTATGTTGCAGATGCTAGAGAGAATGAGGCTGAAAAATATCGTGTACAAAAAAAAAAAAAAAAAATCAATATAGTTTTTGGTTTAGAAAGCCATTTGTGTGTGAGGCGAAAGAATCACTTCATTCATAACAACTGACCTCATTAATACAGAAATATACGTGAATGAGTATTTCGGAAAATACTTTTTCCTTTCCTAAGAAAACACAGTATGTACGCATTTTTCCGGGCCTGATCACGCTACTTCTCATTACAAGCACAAAGCGATGGATTGGAATCAAACAAAAGATATTGTGTTTGTACTGAAAGAGGCTAATTCACCAAATAGACCAGAACTCCGCCCGCTTGCAATGTATTGGGCCCTAGTAAAAAAACATTTAAAGGACTCTAAAGACTCAGCTAAAAACGAATCGGAGTTAAAATAAAAAAGGATTTATTCCAGCAGAAAAATAACCGAAAACGCAATAAAAATTATATTGGAGGGAATTCCGGAAAAGGTGATTTATTTAATAAAAAACTAGCGCAAATATTCGGCCCGGCCGAATCTATATACCCACCATCAACTTTTTCACATTTTAAGTTATATGAGAGAAGGAGGTAAAGTGGGCGGTAAAGTGGGCAGTATAGTGGGCGGGCTACGCCCATTTTTTGTTTCCGAGTTTGAATTAGTCCTTGAACTATTTGAACAAAATTTCATTGATTTTCACCTTATATGGGAGGTGGGAGGTAAAGAAGAAAAGTATAAAACGGACACCCTGTGTTTCTAGTTTTTAGGAGGTAAAGTGGGCAGTAAAGTGGGCGGGCCACGCCCATTTTTTGTTTCCGAGTTTGCATTAGTCCTTGAACTATTTGAACACAATTTCATTGATTTTCACCTTATATGGGAGATGGGCGGTAAAGTGTGCGGACCACGCCCATTTTTGGCTTCCGAGCTGATATCGATCCCCAAACTATATGTACAAAATTTCGCAATCGTACATGCTTTTGTTGCAGAAATATCAGCAGAAAAGTATAAAACGGACACCCTGTGTTTCTAGTCTTTAGCCCATAACTTTTTTGTTTGTGAACCGATTTTGCCCATTTTCAATCCCAAACAAGACAAATATTTATGCCAAATTTCGTCTCCCTACGTTGCTCCGTTCGAGCGCTATCCTGCTTTCAACAGACGGACAGACGGACGGACATAGCTAGATCGACTCAGAATCTAACCAGGACCCAGAATATATATACTTTGTGGGGTCTTAGATGATTCCTTCAACATGTTATACACGGAATGACAAAATCAATATACCCCATCTTTTTGATGGTGGGTATAAAAAATAAGTAATAATTTATTCTTTTAATTTAGAACTTGAACATAACAGTCATTAAGAAATATATAGTTATATAAAAATTCGCCATTTGGTTGGGTTTTTATAACTATATTTGTATGAGCGGATTTTTTTGTGCACAGTCCTTATTTAGTTTATTGAATACCGGATGAATTAGAAAAGTTGTTGGCCTTAACTTATGTAAGAGTGATATTTCATAGAATACATTCTCTTTGGATGCTTTTGAGATGACGATAAAGAGAATTAGACTATTCTACTACAGCTTTTTTAAAGAACTTTTAAACAGTTCAACTTCAATATCCTATAGAACTTTTTAAATATATTTAATTATACTTCAGCTAATGCAGTTGTGTTAAGCACTCTATTACATACACATATAAACACATATATATATATGTATACATTTTCGCTATAAATTTCCATTATAGTTGCAACGAACGTGGCATATATGTAGTACATATTCTTATAAAAATCACAAAGTTTTTATTTTCCTCTTTAACTAATAAAATTCATTTTTTTCTGTAAGAAAAAAAAGTTGAAAAAGAACTAAAAACAATTAATGTCAAATAAGGAAATATTTTGCAAAACTAAACAAAAAAAGTAGAAGAATGTTTTTCCAACAGCATAAATACTGATGGGAAAAACGGATGCTAAAAGGAACAAAAAACTAACAAATCCACTTAATGTTAAATAAACTAAAATGTCAGGATAAAACAAAAAATAAATATTTAGTTATAGAGAAAAAAGCTTACAAAAATTTCGCTATAAAAGAAAATTCAACAATCAATTTATAATAGCAGATAATAAATATTTACCAAAAAAAAAACAAAAAAAATGAACAAAACTTTTAAGAATTTCATATATTTTTCTCAGGCAGGGAGACAAACAAACAAATTGAGTCTAATATGGATATTTCTGCAAAAAAATAACAATTTGACAAAATTTATTTAAACATCGACTTGTTTTAAGTACTATTTAAATTATTTAAGATTTTCAAAAGCTGAAATCCACCACAATAGTATAATAAAGTTAGTATAATTTGTTTTTTATATTTATACCCTACACCACCATAGGTGGTTGGAGTATTATGCATTTGTGCTGATGTTTATAACACAGAAACAAAATATTCGGATCCCCACCAATCGACTCAGAACTACTTCCTGAATCGATTTAACGATGTCCGTCCGTCCGTCTGGTCGGATGTCTGTCCATGTAAACTTTGTGAACAAAGTACAGGTGACAACTTTAAAGATATCTTGAAGATAATTTGGCACGAATAATTATTTTGCACAAGGATGAAGCCTATTGGAATTGGTTATGATCGGTCCATTATTTAACCTGGCCACCATGCAAATGTCCATCCCGAATAGAGTTTAAACATTCAAAAATGCCTTAAATATAACAATATTTTAATTAAATTTGGTGCAAAGAAGTTATGTATAAGTGTCAATCTTGGAACCAAATTTCATCAAGATCAGTTCATAATTGATCATAGCTCCCATTTAAACCCCCCCCCCCCCCCTCCGAAAATCACTTTAACTTGCATAAATCCCATACAAATGTCAATATCAAGTTAATATTCGACACAAATAAGTTTTGTTTAAGTAGAACTCACAGTGCAAAATTTTATGACGTTAGGGTCATAATTTATAATAGCTCCCATATAGACCCACATTCGGAAATTATCCTTAATCGCTTAAATTCATATAAATTAGTAAACGTATCAATTTGTAACAGGCCTAATATATGACTCCTCGCCGAATTTTGATGCACATAAATGATGGTTTAGGTGTTTGACCGACTATACCTTTCTATCTCGTTTTGAATGTATATTTATCTTTTATATCTCTTCAATGTCTTATTTTTATAACATTGTTCTCTTTTTCCAAAATAAGTTAATAAATTAATCGTCTTTAGACATTTTCATTTAATATAAAATACCTGTTAAAAAATCAAATTATTTTATATCCTTTTCCAAGTATTGTATTTTTTTTATACCAATACTTATGTCATTTATTCGTATATCAGTAGAAAATTAAGTGCGTTTATTGAATCAAGTTTATGAGCAGCTCTAATGGGAAAAAGTTACCAAAAGCTCTAACATAAAATGTAATAAAATTTTCCATTTTTTTCTCTATATTGTCTCCATAACAATTTTACACATTTTAAGCATTTCTGGTATTTTATTTTTAGGAGAAATTGTTAAATTTTATGCTACTTAAAATTGTTTTGTGTGCCTTAGAGCATGTGTGGATTTGAATGATTTTACACATGAATGTGTAGCTACTACATTTATTGACAAAAATATTCCATTATTTGTTTGAAAAAAGTTTATGAAATTCATGCCAGTACATAATATATGGTCGCCAAAGGAGTTCTTTTAGATGCAGTATAGAAAAAGAAAAAATGTACTGCCAATCGATTTTATTAATAAGAAAATTATAATAATACAAAAAGTTTTCTATATTATGTCTTGAGTAATGTATTGAAATGTTCATTATATATTTACATATAATTTTCATACTTTAATTGATAAAAAAAGGGGGACATTTTTTATAATATGTACTTAATAACTGATAAATTTCTCGACATTTAGTGATGCAAATTGAAATGCAAAATCATTTCTTACCATTTTGATGCAATATATATGAATTAAACTTGTATCTAGTCAGATATTTATATTTTATTCTAAAAAAAGTTCTTCTCGAAAACCCGAAAATACCTAAAAAGCTCAATAAATCTGTCCTACAATATCTTAGGGATATACCGATAAGGCTTACTACCAAAAAAATATATAAAAGAACAAAATTAAAGAGGGACATTTATATACATTTCTAAAGAAAATTCTTATTTTAAAAATTTTTATATGGCATCTTAAAATAAAAGCTTTGGCTTGTATATCTTTTATATAAGAAAAATGTATGGTCATTTAAAAAAATATGTTAATCAACTTCAAAGCTATAGAGTTGCCACAGTTTTCAAAATAAAAATGAACAAAATTCATTTTACATGCTTGTGTATCCTCAACTACTTATGCACCAAATTTTATCCAAATTGGTAACCAAGGATTAAAATTTTTTAAATTTAAAATGGAATTCCTAAAGACACATAAATCCGATTCTCCGCTTCCTAATAGAAATTTTAAAATCAGGAATTTATAGGACGAAAAGTTTTACATGTAAGTCAAATTTTAATTTTCTGCGTTGTTTGGAAGCTTTAAAAAGCTTAGAAAAGAAAATTTCTATCACGTATCCCTGATCCGTGATAGAAATTACAAAATATAGCTCCGTTAGAATTTCTAGGGCGAAAAGTTTTATAAGTAAACAGATTTTAAATTTTCTACGTCATCTGGGAGCTTGGGTAAGCTCTGGAAAGAGAAAAATACTTAGAAAAAGACACATAAATCCGATTATCTCAGCTCCCTGATAAAAATGTCTAAAACTATCCCGTAAGGACCTCCGTAGGACCAAAAGTTTTATAATTAAGACAAATTTTAATTTTCTACATCGTCTGGGAGCTTCAGAAAGCTCTGAAAAGTGAAAAAATGCTTAGAAAATTATGCAGCTTAAGAAACTTGAATTTGTTAACAGGTGAGCGCTATAAAAGCTTTTAAACTCCCGATGTCTGAAAAATCCGATTTTTGAATATACTCGTAACAACTTATTTTGGGGGTATATCGAAAATTGTAAAAATTTGACTTTGCCAAATCTATTGTACAATCAACTGCCTTCTATTCGCATACTTCCCATTTATCACTAGAATGTGTATAATAAATACCACCCCATTATGTACAACACTTTTACTCATTTACGCCACATTTATATTTTACAATTTCAATTAACACTACATTTTTCATGTTTCTTAAACACACAGCACAGTGTTTTCAAAAAAAAACAAAATAATAATAATAATATTTATATACGATTTTAATACTTTAAAGGAAAAGCAGCAGCATTTTTGCTCATATCTCAGAAACTAATTCTAAGCCCACTCTGAAACTGCCTAATTAGAATAATAACACTGGTCGACAAAAAAAATTTTTTCGAGCCCCTTCAAAAAAAAAAATATGTAGGCTAGATTTAATTCTGAATGCTAAACTCGAATCTGCTTTCAGTTTTGTCCCATCAGGTCGAGATTTTTTTTATGGGCGTTTCTAATATTGCACCCTAAATAAGCCGATTACTCAAGTATATTTCACTATAACTCGAACATGTGGAATTAAATTGGCTTTAAGTCGTTCTACTAACAAATTTTTATCGGCCCAATAGTTTTGGAGATATTTCCAAATAAGTGTACGAAAAAAACTTTTCATGTTAAATTCAAGATTTCTTTTTTTTTTTTACTAAAACTTCTTTTTAAAAGTAAAAACAAAAAAAATTTTTAAATATATCATCTTTATCGCAAAGCTGGAAAAACTACGAGTAAAGCCCAAATTACAATAGCGCGTAGTCAGCAACAGTATCAGCAAAAATTATCAGCTGATCACTGTCAGCACAACATGTTGCTGCCGTTATAATTACAATTTAGCGTAGTCAGCTACAATTTACAACCACCATCTAGCTTTATTGTACTTGTGTATTTTAGCCTCTCATTTATTTGCTCACTCTCTTTGTCTCGCTCTCAATCTAAATGCAGCGCAGTAAATTTAGAAACAGGGCTAAATGAAACAGCACTGCAAACTGCTGCTGACCAAATGTAATCAACACCATAACAAACAGTGCATTCTAAATAATCAGCTGATTATGGCAGCACACAATGCTGCTGACTACGCGCAATTGTAATTTGGGCTTAAATAAAGCTACGTATCATAACAATTGATGCACAAAACTTGATTGGATTCACAGTTAAGTTAGGATACCCATGCATACCTACAGTTAAGTGGAAATACACTAGTGGGCAAAAAAACAAAATTTTTTTTGTTTTCTTAAATAAAAAAAATAGGTGGATTAGATGGAACTTAACGTGCTAAATAAGAATCAGCTTTTACTTTTTTTTCTATCACCCATTGATTTTCTTTTATGGTCGTGAGTACTATGACCCCGCCTTTAGGCAGTCACACTTGTATAACTTGAGAACTGTTTGTCCAATTAAGATAAATTAAACTCCAATATATAGTGATCTAAATTGTCTTTGAGCTGAGTTTACATAATATTTTTGTCCAGTTTATATTTCCGTAATTATTCGGTAATTAGTAGCGAAAGATAATTTTTTTTTAAATGGTGAAAATTTTTATCCAAAACTCTGAAATTCTTGAGAGCATAAAAAATATTGTTGACACATCTTGAAGACAATTTTCGTATGCATCTTTTGATGTATCATTTACCAAAATCGTGTAGAGGGTTCTTGAGTTATAGCCTAAGTTTGGCAAAGCATTCTCGAATTTTATAGTGTGACCGCTGAATAAGGTGATGACATTTAGTCATGCACATAAAAAATCAGTACCCGATAGAAAAAAAAGTGAATGCAGATTTTTGTTTAACTCGTCAGAATCCACCTAGTCCACCTATTTTTGTTTCAAAAAAAAAAAAAAAAAAAAAAAAAAAAATAAATAAATTTTTTTGGCCACCACTGTATTTCTACTCAATTGTATGTAACATGGGTATTTTTACTTAACTGTGAATAAAATCACGATTTGTGCATCTATTTTGAAGATATATACCTTGTTTTGCTCGCAATATTACCAGCTTTAAAATGAAGATGATAAACTGTAACATTTTTGATGTTTTCATTTATTAAAAGAAATTTTAGTAACAAAAAAAAAAAAAAAAATCTAGTTTTGCATAAAAATGATTTGGGCATTTATTTCAAAATAACTTCGAAACTATTGAGCGCATAAAAATATTACGTTTTGATGATTTGAAAATATTTTTAGTACGCGAATTTGGTGTATTATGAGGAAATATACTAAAGTAATGGCCTTACTATGGGCGAAATATTAGACAAGCCCATAAAAAAATCCACCCTGATGGAAAAAAACTGAAAGCAGATTCGTGTTTAGCACATCAAAATACCTCAAGTCCAACTATTCGTTTATGGGGGAGGATTTTTTTGTTGACCAGTGTAATTGGACATTTTGTATGAAAAAATATAAAAATTGAATGCCGATATTTTTTAATATACATAGGTAGCTTTGAAATTTATTTTTGGAAAAAAAAGTAAAAAAAAAAGTTTCAAGCTCAACCATAGAATGCAAAAAAAAATATATTTATTTCGATATCTCTTATACAACAATATTTCACAGTTTTCCAAATTAAAATGAATAAAATTAATTGTACATTTTATATACAAATCAAAAAACAAGGCTACAAATTTATTAATTTTAAAATGAAACAACCCATTCACTCTGGGCCATAAGCTCGATTTTTGGCAAAGTCCAATTCTGGTAGAGAGAAAAAATTCATACAGATATGTAACCTAGAGACTTTAGATTTTATGACAAAAAAAAAATCAAGTTATTGCGGGTTACCTTTTTTAATAGTAAGAGGTTAAAGCTAAAATGGTAGGAATGGTCTCAGGCAGGGATGGAAAATTAAAATATTTTTCGTTATCAAAATAAATTTCAAAAAGTACTTTTTTCACCCTCAGAGTATTAAAAATCAATTTTTTATAGCTACTTATTTTTATTTAGTGTAAAACTCAAAGGAAAGGATTAAATAAAATACCAAATCATTAAATGATTTTATTCAGATTAAATATTATAGTAAAATATGAAGATCTACAAATTAAGCTTTAATTTTGTTAAAATATCTGATGTCAGAAATTTAGAAAATTTTCGCTTCAGTTTGGTTTACAGAGCATAGTAACTTGTAGTATTTAGTAATTATTGTTTACTTAGGAGTTTAAAAATTTATAAATTAAAACCTACAGCTATAAACTTATTTGAATTTTCCTAATTACATGTAATAATTAATTACATGGTTTCTATTTGAAAATTACATATCTCTAAAATACATTTTCATTAAAATTTTTTTTTTGAATTGTGGAATATTCAGCTGATTGTTTGAGAGTATCAAATGACTCGAGGGAGTACTTCGGTACTTTGGAATTTTAAATAGTATTAAAAAAGTACTATAATATCAACTTTTCCAAACCTGGTACCAGGTTCCCAGTTTCCAGGTTCCCAGGTAAAGAAGGTGAAATTAAATAAAATAAAAAATCGTGACATTAAAAGGCAATTTCGTCTGAAACAGTGATCTAATATATATAAGGGATATTTTCATACCTAATAATACTGGTGGATTCCCTGAAGTGTTTTTTATCTATTTTTTTGCGTTCATGAACTTGAAGGATGTAGCCCTTTAACTAAAAAAGGGCCTTCAAACCTCATTAATTTATAATGTAAAATATTGTACAAATTTTTATACCCACCATCAAAAAGATGGGGGGTATATTGAATTTGTCATTCCGTATGTAACATGTCGAAGGAATCATCTAAGACCCCACAAAGTATATATTTTCTATGCCCTGGTTCGATTCTGAGTCGATCTAGCTATGTCCGTCCGTCTGTCCATCTGTCTGTTGAAAGCTCGAACGGGACATTGTAGGGAGACGAAATTTGGCTCAAATATTAATCTTATATAAGGTTTGTTTGGTATTGAAAATGGACAAAATCAGTTAATAAATAAAAAAGTTATGGGCTAAAAACTAGAAACACAGAGTGTCCGTTGTAGCTTCATTAAGAAATTTTTGTTGATATCTCTTAAACAAATGCATGTACGACAACGAAATTTTGTACAGATAGGTTGGGGGTCGATAAAAACTTAGAAACCAAAAATGGGCGTGGTCCTCCCACCTTACCGCCCACTTCCATATCCGTCAACGAAATTTTGTACAAATAGTTCAATAACCAATGTAAACTCGGAAAAAAAATGAGTGTGGTCCGCCCATTTTACTGAACATCTCCCATATAACGAAAAATTTGAAAAAGTTGATGGTGGAAATATAGATTCGGCCGAGCCCAATATAACATTCGCACTTGTTTTTATATTTTGTCATTCATTGCTATGTCCGTCCATCTGTCCGTCTATCTGTCCGTCTGTTGAAAGCAGTATAGAGCTCGAACGGGGCAACGTAGGGAGACGAAATTTAGCACAAATATTTAACTTATATAAAGCTTGTTTGGTATTGAAAATGGGCAAAATCGGTTAATAAACAAAAACGTTATGGGCTAAAAACTAGAAACACAGGGTGTCCGTGAAATACTTTTCTGCTGATATTTCTTCAATAAAAGCACGTACGCCAACGAAATTTTGTACGTATACTTGGTGGATCGACATAAACTCGGAAACCAAAAATGGGCGTGGTCCGCCCACTTTACCGCCCACCTCCCATATATGGTGAAAATCAACGAAATTGTGTTCACATAGTTCAAGGACCAATGTAAAGTCGGAAACAAAAAATGGGCGTGGTCCGTCCACTTTACTGCCTACTTTGATGGTGGGTATATAGATTCGGCTGGGCCGAATATATTCGCGCTTGTTTTTTATAAAAATGAAGAAAATGGATTATTATCTTAATTTTTGATGAAAACGGATCAAAAATATTAGAAAAAAATGGCGAAATTTAAGCACCCTTAAAAACCTTATATTTTCTATATATTTCTATGGACAGCAAGTACTCTAATTGCATATTCCAGAAAAAATACGATTTAAATGAATTGTTGTCCTATAAACGTTTCTTGTTACTAAAAAGAACTGTTTTATACAAATGAAAAAAAAAAAAAAATGATAGGCATAAAATGGTGTGACAGTGGCCGAATTGAGTAGATCATTTTACCCTTTTTAGAGTATTTAATACACTCAAAATATAAAGTAATCTGCAAAAACTGTTTTTCAAAATTTCACTAACAAAAAAGAAAAAAAAATATATTCTTAAAAAGTTATTTTGAAGTGGATTTTAAACTTTAAAATAGGGTTGGAAAGGTGAATATTTAAGCTTTCAAGATACAAGGAATTACACTTATCCAGGTTTTTCGGAACTACTTATTATTGAAACAATATGAACAATTAAATTTCTTATCGGTTTTTTTATATTTAATAATAATTTTTATATTATTTTTTTAGAAACTAAATAAATTTCTTAATTCTATTAGAAAGTCTATTTAATTACAAAGACTCCATTCGTTAAAATTGAAGAAAAATACCAATATTAATTTTAATCTTTATGAAAATTTTTTAAACAGAATTGAATTAGGAAAATATCTTGTTTGTATTTAGGTAAAAAATATGTGTTATACAAATACGAAAGAACGGATAAGATGAACCCTTTTTAAAACCCTATTACAATAGATTAAATATTCTTTACTAAGATTAATCGGTTATTAACAGATCAACTTTTTATCTCGAATAATTGTTTGTCGAATAAACTGTTTAATACGAAAACCCGAATATTTGGATACCCTAGTATATAGTAGATTCGGCCAAGCCGAATATAACATTCTCACTTGTTTCACTTTGTAGCACCGTGTAATTATTTCATCAGTTATTTTCGTGAAATCTCTTCTTAATACATGTTAGTATCTGGAAGTGTAAATTTTCGACGAAGGTCATTGGCTAAAATTAAAAATGTTTAGGGATCGTCTTATTACTTTGTAAATCATGTGCCCAAAGTTTTTTTTGTTTGCGATTGTAATTTTGTCCTGTAGAAAAATGTATAATATTTTTTTTTTTTTTTTTTTTCATAAAATGTTGTACATTTATCAAGGAAAAAATGTTTAAAAATTTCAAAATTGTGTCTAATAAATTTTAGATCTGAAATGTATAATTAAAAATAAAGTGAAAATTACTTATATTATTTTTAAAATAAACATTACCTAAGTATTTACTGTATACAAATAATGCATACATTAAAAATAAATTAATTAATGTCGTAGTGTTTACAAATCGTTTGTATATTTCTAATATTGTAAATTCTTTATAAATTTTGTGTAAAATATGCCATCTGTTCTAATAGTTTAAAAAGCCACTTTTGAAATTGTTGTTGCACTGTGCATCATGAATGTATTTTAACAAATTAATAGAGAATTAATTACGCACAAATAAAAAGTTGAATAGCTGAGATAAAAAAAAAAAAAAAAACAAAGAAATCTCAACAACAAAAACAGAACTTTGCAATTTACTCACACTTATTTGAAAAATGACAGGTAAAACATTTTAAGCAGATTTATAATATGATTAACTGCAACGACTTGAAAGTGATGTACAATATTTGATTTTATTTAATTAATAGGAACTTTTAGTTAAATTCAATACCCCTTTGGTTAGTATAATATTTAGTAAAATCAGAACTGCTTCTTCCCCACAAGATTCACGTAATCTGAAATCATGATAATTATATGTTTTATTTATATGATTATTAGTTCAAAATGATTATATTTTGATTATGATTAAAGTTTAATTAACTCTTTGCTTGAAATGATAAAATACAACTGCCTAAAACTAATTTTGTTGGATAAAACTAAATTAGAAAGTTACAGTTAAAAAGAATTTGCCAAAATTGAAAATTAAAAATATATGTATGGCTTATGTAGCGTACATTATTATAGATTCTTTGAATAAACTACATAATATACATATAATGACAAACAACAAATACAGAAGAACAAAAAAAAAAAAATGTAGAGAAATTGAAAATAAATATGCAAATAGCAGCAAGTGAGTGAATAAGCCAGGCAAACAGGCAGTCAGTCAGGCCAATAGGCAACATCCACCTGTGGCATCAAAAATACTAATTAACCTCAATTGCATATACTCACACATACACTTACATACGCACGAACACACGCACTCCCATCCACACTAACAGTCAACACCAAGCAAAAAATAAAAAATAAAAAAGAAAAACTGCAACAATAAAAGCACTTTGGCAAAAGAGCAAAAGTTTTCCCCTCTTAAAAAATTAGCCCTCTATTTGATGATAGAGGATAGAAATTTATGTTGCGGAAACTTAACAAAAACCTGAGATAAATAATGAATTTATTTAATTTAAAAAATGGTGTTCGAGCAAAGTGATAAGTTGAAACATTTTACTCTTTAGCTTTCCCATAGTTGTTTGTTGATACATTTTTATTAGAAGATCGATATAAATATGTAAATAAATATCTGCTATTAATTATGATTTATCTAAATATGTCAGAAGAGAGATATCGCCAATTATATTTTCATTAAAACGAAATTTCGGAAACCGTAATTTAATTAACATTAGGATGTCCGCACGAAAAAATTTTAAGGAAAATCATTAAAACTATACATATTAAAGAGCAGAATACAGGAAGAATATTAAAGAAAAATTTTAAATCATTTTCACAAATTAAGAACACTTTATCCAAAAAAAAAAAAAAAAAAAAAAAATCCTTTGATTCCTTATAATTACAGGTTAATAAATAATATTTAAAATTATATGAATAACGAATGAAAAAACTGATTACCGATTTTTACTTAAACAAAAAACCGACTGGTTGCAAATATTTTTTATTTCCGAATAATTTTTAGGCTGGCTTTTTATGAAATGTTCTTCTTTTTATTTTTTTTTTTCTAAGTCATACCATATTTTCTATATTTTATATTTGCTCATTGAACCTAACGTATAAAAATATTTGAAATTGGACGAGAAACAAAAATTTGGCAAGCGATTAAAAAATTTTTATGTCAGAGGTACCCAACTTTGAGCACCTTTAGCTCTGTCCCAGAGGGGTCTGTACGGTTCCCCTTCCAAACTTAACCGAAACTATGCCACTTTAAAGTTTATTAAGTCACGGAAAATTCTATTTTTTGCATATTTTTGCATAAACACACATTCGAACATTGGCCACGGGAACAAGTTATTTGTGTTGTTATGGCTTTTTCACATCCACAATACTTAGTACAATGTTTTTGGAATTTTCTGTGACTTAATAAAATTTAAAGTAGCATAGTTTCGGTTCTGTAAAAGATATTGACTTCAGTCTTTTTTTGTATAACGAAGAATTATGTCAGCTAAGCAATGTAATTTAGATGGAAAAAATCGAAATTATACTTTTTCTGATTTTTGAAATTAAAGTAAAATTTTTGTAAAAAAGTGTCTTTTTGAGAAACTATAAATATTTTATCTGTAATAAAATCTTTGTTGTTAAAGATATCTTAATTAAATTTTAGGTGGAGGTAGACTTTATCGCATAAAATGAGAAAGTATAAAAAACTTTAAAATTTTGGTAAAAAAAGTCCTACAATTCCCAAAAAAACGCTGAAAATTCCAAAAATGGGTTTTTTCACATTTTCGGCTATAAAATCCACATTTTTCCGAAGTCCCGTAGATTTTGATTGAAAACTTTTAACAACATATTGCAGATTCTTAAACTGCATTCCGTTTGCCGATTCGTGCTTTGGGATTTGAGAAAATATAGACTAAGGTTAAAAATTCCATATAAAATGGGTCGAATTCGGGAGAGTGTGTACCTTGACTATTTGAGTTATTGGGCTTGCTTTTTATTTTAAAGTCTTCTCTGTGAAGATACCTTTCAGAAAAGTATTATTATATATTGTTAAAGAAAATTTAATTTTAGAGAAAAAGGAGTGTAGATACTTTTACGGCCAAAAAAACACAAAAAATCTTATTTTTTCCAATTTTCAAATTCAAAATCGTTTATTTTTGGACTCGGTAAAGATATCGACTTCTAGTTTTTTGTATTCAATAGATAATTTTGTTTTTTAATTAGCGAAAGAAAAACCAAATGAAATCGGTCGGAAACATTAGGATATATATGAAAAAAACTTGACCAAGAACATGCAAAATAGAGGTACTTAAAAATTCAAATGCAAATAACTCAAAAACTATAAGAGATAAGTTGGGCATGCAAGCATGTGTTTTGTAGATTTTATCAGTGCCTACGTATAAAAAAATTTGAAATTGGACGAGAAGCAAAAATTTGGCAAGCGATTAAAAAATTTGCATGTCAGAGGTACCCAACTTTGAGCCCCTTTAGCTCCGTCCCAGAGAGTTCTGTACGGTCCCCCTTCCAAACTTAACATTTTACGCTCCTATGCTACGCCTATACCAAATTTCCTATATCAAAGTTACAGATTTATTTACAAAAAATTTCGATTCTGCCCCACTGTGCACTAGTCGACAACAAAATCCTCCCCATAGACGAATAGTTGGACTTGATGTATCTCGATGCGCTAAACACGAATCTGCTTTCAGTTTTGATATTTCGCCCATAGTAAGGCCATTACGATACACCAAAAGATGCAAACTTATTTTTTTATGTGCTCAATAGTTTCAAAGTTATTTTGAAATAAGTGCCAAAAAAAAAGGAATCATTTTCATGCAAAATTTTAGATTTTTCTGTTATTAAAATTTCTTTTAATAAATGAAAACATCAAGTTTATCATCTTTATTTTAAAGTTGATAATGTTGCGAACAAAATAAGGTATGTATCTTCAAAACTGATGCACAAATCGATTTTATTCACAGTTAAGTAAAAATACCCATGTTACATACAATTGTGTAGAAATACAGTGGTGGGCAAAATAAAAAAAATATTTTTTCTTTAAACAAAAATAGTTGGATTAGGTGGATTCATTCACTTTTTTCTATCACGTACTGATTTTTTTTTAGGTGCATGACTAATATCATCAACTTTTTCAGCGGCCATACTATAAAATTCGAGAATGGTTTGTACAATTTAGGCTATAACTCAAGAACCGTTTACATGATTTTGATAAATGATACACCAAAAGAGGCATACGCAAATTTATTCGCTCTAGAATTTCAAAGTTATGGATTAAAATTTTCACGATTTAAAAAAATAAAAAATTTCGCTACTAATTACCAAATAACTACGAAAATTTTAACTGGATAAAAAAATTACGTAAATTCAGCTCAAAGACAATTTAGGTCACTATCTATTGGAGTTTAATTTATCTTAATCGGACGAACAGTTCTCTGTAGGTATGCATGGGTATCCTAACTTAACTGTGAATGCAATCAAGATTTGTGCATCAATTTTTATGATACGTGGCTTTATTTAATCGTAGTTTTGAAAGCTTCGAGATAAAGATGATAAACTGAAATATTTTTGGTGTTTTCACTTTTAAAAAAAGTTTCATTCAATTTCCTACAAAAAAAAAAAAAAAAAAAAAAAAAAGAAACTTTTTTCGCGCTCTTTCAAAAAAAAAAAAATATGTGGACTAGATGGAATTCCGCATGCTAAACTCGAATCTGCTTTCAGTTTTCTCCCATCAGGTCCAGATTTTTTTTTATGGGCGTGTCTAATAATGCGCCCTAAATAAACCGATTACTCGAGTATATTTCACTATAACTCGAGAACGGTATGCACGATTTATATAAATAATACACCAAAATATGTGGAATAAAATTGGCTTTAAGTCGTTCTACTAACAAATTTTTATTCGCTTAATAGTTTTGAAGATATTTCGAAATAAGTGTCCGAAAAATTTTTTTCATGCTAAATTCAAGATTTATTTTTTTTTTTTTACTAAAACTTCTTTTTAAAAGTGAAAACATTAAAAATGTTTCAGTTTATCATCTTTATCTCAAAGCTGGCAAAACTACGAGTAAATCAAGCTACGTATCATAAAAATTGATTTGCAATTTTGATTGCATTCACAGTTAAGTTAGGATACCCATGCATGCCTACAGTTAAATGAAGATACTCTAGTGGGCAAAAAAAAAAAAAAAAAAAATTTAGTCTTGAATAAAAAAAATTAGGTGAATTATATGGAACTTAACATGCTAAATAAGAATCAGCTTTTACTTTTTTTCTATCACGTATTGATTTTTTTATGGTCATGACTACTATGACCCCGCCTTTAGGCAGTCACACTTGTATAACTCAAGAACAGTTTGTCCTATTAAGATAAATTAAACTCCAATATATAGCGACTTAAATTGTCTTTGAGCTGAATTTACATAATTTTTTTGTTCAGCTAATATTTCCGTAGTTATTTTGTAATAAGTAGCGAAAAATTATTATTATTTTTTTTTTTTAATCGTGAAAATTTTATCCATAACTGAAATATTGTTGACACACCTTGATGTCAATTTGCATCTTCTGATGTATCATTTATCAAAATCGTGTAAACGGTTCTATAGTTATAGTCTAAATTTGACAAACCATTCTCGAATTTTATAGTGTGACCGCTGAATAAGGTGATGATATTAGTCATGTCCAAAAAAATATCAGTATGTGATAGAAAAAGTGAAAGCAGACTCTTGTTTAACTCGTCAAAATCCACCTAGTCCATCCATTTTTGTTTCAAAAAAAAAAAAAAAAAAAAAATTATTTTTTTGCCCACCACTTTATTTCTATCCAATTGCATGTAACATGGGTATTTTTACTTAACTGTGAATAATTTTTCTTGTATAAAAATAATTGTTTCTTGTATAAAAATTTGTTCTAAATTGTTTCTTGTATAAAAACAGAATAAAAAAATGCTTTTCAGTGAGCAGTGCCATATTGCTTAGCCTGCAACTTCTATAAATCTTTCAATGGACTTTGAGTACAGTATATATTAAAACTTGGAGACTATATAAACTACCTATGTAGACAAATCCGTTTTTATAACGTGTTACCTACTTATTTTTAATAATATCTAAACGAAATTTTTAGCGGAAGTCCTTTTACATGCACTGAAAAAACATAATTTTTTAAATTGTGCTTCCAAAATAAATTTGTTTACCTTAATTAAGCAGTATTCTATAATTTGAATTACAAAACAAAGTTATTTTCCACTTTTCTTATTCCAAATAAACTAAAAATTTATTGCATCGGTCCATACAGGTCCTCTTGGACCTGTCCTAGGACCTATCCTGTGACCTGTCCCAAGGGGCTAATTAGCCACCTCCAATGACAACCCCATGTAAAAGTGACAGGTTCTTCTCATATAAAGTTCCGGAACTGGGACCGGTCACTAGCCCTGAGAACCAGTCACGTGACTAGTTTTGAACCGGTTCTCTTTACTCTAGGGTAATGTTGTTTACTATAAAACTGCTATTTACTTAAAAAAATAGTAATAAATTTTAAAATTTTGTGTCAATTTTTACAATTAGACATTTTGTTGCTTTTGATATGCACACTTTCATATAGAGAAGATATTTTTCTCGTTTTTGCGAAAAGAAAGAAAATCACATCTTCTAAAGTACAAATGTTTGTTAGTACCCAATTGTGTTAACAATGTTATGAAATTAGTTTTGTTCTAAATTTAATACTTTAAAAAATAATTCAACTTTTATTTTGTTGCTTATGTTCTGCGCAGCACTGTATGTAGACGATGTAGCCATTCTGTATATTCACTGTAAGTATCGTGCTGGGACTCTCAATAGTTTCTGAATTATTGAAGAATGTCATACTGAAAAAAGTGAACAAATTCTGAGACGAAAAGGAAAAACTACTAAGGACTGCGCACGAAAAAATCCGTGCATACAAATCTGCTTATAGAAACTAAGCCAATGCACAGTGTCACATTTGGCAGTTTTAGAACGACAAAAATCCAGTTTTGGAAATATTAGTCCGAAATTGTATATTTTATTAATATTTTGTTAACTCACTAAAAATGGGCGGGTAGAATCAATGCCACTCTCATAATGAAAAAATACTTTATTTGTAGGAATTTCTGATATATATTTTTTTGTGAATTTTATTAAAGTAAAGAATAATTTAAATGTAGGCGTGGCAAGATCTAATCACACCAATATTTTTGTAATAATTGTATAAAAAATTTTCAGCCATTACCTTAAAATGTTTAAACAATACATAAAAAATTGCTGATGTGATGTACAGCATATTTTTTTCTAATATTTCTAAAGATAGCATAAAAGACAATTTTCTCAAATATAATTTTATAGATATTCTTTTATAAAAAAATGTATTTTTAAATTAGAACATGTTGGAAATTTTTAGTTCCAGTCCATTAAAAATAGAATTGACCAAAGAATACATTTTTTGATTTTATGATTTCTTTTAACTAAAACACAAGATTTTTAGTATTGTTTTTTTAATCTAAAAAATTATATTAAAATAGTTTAAATATATTTATTATTACATACCAAAAAGAATTATATCAATATCTGTAGTATTTACAGATATATTTATCTCTGTAAATACTACAGATTAAATTTAACATACTTCTTTACAAAAGTTGTAAATAAAATTAAAATATTTTTAAAGTTGCAACTTTGAACATCCATAATTCGCGCTATAGACACTTTCCAATACTTTAAGTATTTTTATACCCTAAACCACCATAGGTGCTGATGTTTGTAACGCATAGAAAACGTTATCCAACACCCACCTTAAAGTGTACCAATCGACTCAGAATCACTTGTTAAATCGATCTAACGATGTCCGTCCGTCTGGCTGCCTGGACGGCTGGCTGTCCATGTAAACCTTGTGCACAAAGTACAGGTCGCAATTTTGAAGATAATTCAATAAAATTTGGCACGTGAGACTTTTATATACAGGGACGAAGAATATTGAAATTGGTAGTGATCGGTCCATTATTTCGCCTAGCCCCCATACAAATGTCCCCCCGGAATTGATTTTCAACACTCAAAAATACCTTAAAAACAATACTATTTTAATGAAATTTGGTGCAAAGAAGTGTCAATCTTTGTAGCAAATTTTATGAAGATAGGCCCACGATTAACCATAGCTCCCATATAAACCCCTGTTCCGAAAATCACTTTAAAGTGCATAAATCCCATAATAATGTTAGTATAAAGTTAATATTCGATACAAATAAGTTTTATATAAGTAGAAACAACATTGCGAAATTTTATTAGAATCGGTCCATAATTTACCATAGCTCCCATATAAAAACACTTCCGGGAATCGCTCTAAAGTGCATAAAATCAAGTAGATGTTAGTATCAACGCATTATTTTGTATTTGTATATTTCATTTACATTTAGTAAAAGTGTTGGTCTAATATAAGTCCCCTTCCCGAAATTTGATGGTCATAGGGTATCATATGGTCGGTCTTGACCGACTACACCTTTTTCTCTCGTTTACATAATATATGATATAATTACTAATAAATGCGAAAAGAATTAGTTCAATTAATAAGATTTTATTTTCGTATTTTTGTCGTTCTAATGTGAATAAATTAAAAAGTTATCCAACACCCACCTTAAAGTATACCAATCGACTCAGAGTCGCTTTTTAAATCGATCTAAAGATGTCCGTCCGTCCGTCCGTCCGTCTGGCTGGCTGTCCATGTAAACTTTGTGCACAAAATACAGGTCGCAATTTTGAAGAAAATTCAAAGAAGTTTTGCACATAGGACTTTTGTGACACAAGGACGAAACCTATTGAATTGGGCTGTGATCGGTCCATTATTTCACCTAGCCCCCATACAAATGTTCCCCGAAATAGAGATTAAACACTAAAAAATGCCTTAAAAATATAAATATTTTAATGAAATTCGGCGCAAAGAAGTTCTGTATAAGTATCAATTCTTGTACCAAATTTTAAGAAGATCGGTCCAAAATTGACTATAGCTCCCATATAAAACCATCTTCCGAAAATCACTTTAATGTGCATAAATCCCATACGAATGTTAGTATCAAGTTAATATTTGACACAAATGTTTTATATAAGTAGAAACAACACTGCCAAAGTTTATGAGAATCGGTCCATAATTTACCATAACTCCCATATAAACCCTCTTCCGGGAATCGCCCTAAAGTGCATAAATTCATATAAATGTTAGTACTGACGCATTATTCTGTATTTGCATATTTTATTTTACATTTACTAAGAGTTGGTCTACGATTGGCCAAAGGTTTAATATAAGTTCTCTTCCCGAATTTTCATAGTCATACATAATGGTGTAGGGTATCATATGGTCGGTCTTGACCAACTATACCTTTTTTTCTCGTTATTAATGACAATGGAAATATCTGGTCTTTTCCAGAATTCGTCCAATATTTATTGTTTTTCGGTCACTTTTTTGATCGAATAACGATGGGGGGTATATTGATTTTGTCATTCCGTATATAACATGTCGAAGGAATCATTTAAGATCTCACAAAGGTCTTAAATGATTTAGTCCTGGTTAGATTCTGAGTCGATCTAGCTATGTCCGTTCGTCTGTTGAAAGCGGGATAGGGCTCGAACGGGACAACGTAGGGCGACAAATTTGGCAAAAATATTTATCTTATATAAGGTTTGTTTGGTATTGAAAATGGGCAAAATAGGTTAATAAAGAAAAAAGTTATGGGCAATATACTTGAAACACAGGGTGTCCGTTGTAGCTTCATTTCATACTTTTCTGCTGATCTTTTAAAGAAAAGCATGTACGACAACGAAATTTTATGCGGATAGTTCGGACGTCGACATAAACTTGGAAACCAAAAATGGGCGTGGTCCGCCCACTTTACCGCCCACCTACCATATAATGTAAAATTTGATGGTGGGTATATAGATTCGACAGAGCCGAATATAACATTCGAACTTGTTTTCAAACTCTGTTTCATTTTAAGCTGAGCTTTTAATGTTCTTTAAATTATTTTTTACTAGTGTCCAATATCTTTCAATTGCACGGAGTTCCGGACAATTTGATGAATTAACATATTTCGGTACAAAAACTGTATTTTCTTAGGATGGGAAGAAGTCTTTTTCAAAGGTACTCATTCACGTATATTTATGTGTTATTGGAACCATGTTTTATGAATGTGATTATGTTTGCTAAAAATTACAATATAAATTGTTCTGGGACAAAATGGTATACTATTTTAAACAATTTTTTCAAAATATTTCTTAAAATTTTTTCATCCAAAAATATATATGTATATCGTCCATTCCACGAAAAAACGGCCGAGAAAGGTTATTCTTTTACTTGATGGCTTTCATTTTCAATAATAATTTGTATACACGAACTCCATTAAGCTTTTTATCAATTTCAGTTTCGTGAAATTGCAAAAACTCGGGATTTTATTTCGCTTTTTTACTTTCTCAAAAATCAAAAAATTTCAAAAGTATGTAAATTTGAATAACAATATCTCAGAGAAGGCTTTGTGATTTTTAATGATTTAAACTGCCTTCGAATTTCAGATTTCAGAAAGATTTTTGCATTTTAATGCAATTGCATTTTTTAAATGCATTTTTCTTTAAATTTGCTATTTTAAATTTGTTAATATAATTAAAAAGTTTGGAATCTTTACATCAATTTTTATAAAAACATGTTCCCAATTTTTCATATAAAAATTAATTATTTTCTTGTTTTTTTGGAATTTTCTTTAAAATTTGTATAAAATTTAACAAAACATAAAAAGTATGAAATTTGAAATATTCATATCTCTTGCAGTTATTGATGGATTTCTGTAATTTAAAAAGTATTTAAAAGGCCATTATATTTATTTTGTGCAGTTTTGTCAGCATTTCCAAAATCCAAAATCTCCTTTTCTTTCCAAAATATTTTCAAAATATAAATGCAATTTATAGATGCATTTTTGTTAATTGCGAATTTATTAAATTTTAAGTTTTCTAAAAGTGTATTTAAAAATGCTTTGTTTATTATAACTTGAAATAATAATTAGTCTGGTACATAATGGTTTACTCTTTTTAACGAATTTTTAAAAAGTAACACAATAAATCTTTTTTAACAAAATATGTAAAGCCTCTCATAATACCAGAAAAATTAAATTTGTATATGAAAAAATTCAAATTAGTTGAAGAAAATGCGAAATTGTGCATTTTTGGAACGATCACATATACTAATGTGATCGTCCCAAAAATTTGAGATTTTATTCTTTTATTCACGCTTTCCAAATACGTAAAAAAAATTAAAAAATATTAATAGCATATTTAAAGAAAACTGGATTTAAAAAATGCAATTGAATTAAAATGCATTTTTCAAAAATATTTTTTATTTATAAAATATTCATGTTAAAGCTGACATAACTGACATAAGAGTATAACCAAAAAAATAAAAATAAAAATTTTTGTATGAAAAAATTTATGGAAATTTAAGAAAAAAAAAAAAATATATATCGTCCATTCCATGAAAGAACGCCCAAAAATATACCAAGTGTCCTCCGATTTTTATAAAATTTTATTGGTATAAGGTCTATGGGTGTCTATAAATATTTCCGTTTTCAGATTCGCCAAATTCAGACAATTCACGATTTTATCTCAAAAGTATACAACTTTAAATACAAATATTTCTGGGAAGGGTTTGCAGAAATTTGTGATTTAAACGGCGTTTGAATTGTAATTATGTTAGCCTAAACATGAATATTTTATAAATAAAAAGTATTTTTTAAAAATGCATTTTAATGCAATTGCATTTCTTAAATGCATTTTTCTTTTAATATGCTATTCAAATTTGTTAATTTTTTGTAATAAATGAAAAGTTTGGAATCTTTACATTAAAATAAAAATCTCAAATTTTGGGACGCACACATGTACTGTGCATAATTTCCCCTCTTCTTCAACTAGTTTAAATTTTTTCATATAAAAATTATATTTTTCTGTTATTATGAGAACTTTACGTATTTTGTTAAAAAAATTATTGTGTTATTTTTTAAAAAATCCTGAAAAATAGTAAAATTTTATGTATCAGATTATTTATTGTTTTAAGTTATAACAAACAAAGCATTTTTAAATACACTTTTGAAAAATTAAAATTTAATAAATTCGCAACTAACAAAAATGAATCTAAAAACTGCATTTATATTTTTAAAATATTATGGATTGAAGACGTGATTTTTGAAATGCTGACTAAATTACACAAAGCTATGCAATGGCCCTTTAAATACTTTTTAAATTACAAAAATCCATCAATAAATTCAAGAGATATGAATATTTAAAATTGCATACTTTTTATATTTTGTTAACTTTTATACAAATTTTAAAGAAAATTTAAAAAACAAAAAAAAAAAATTTAATTTTATATGAAAAATTTTAAACATGTTTTTATAAAAATTGGATTATGTATATAAGATTTTCGCGTCCCAAAAATTTGACACTTTTATTTTAATGTAAAGATTCCAAACTTTTCATTTATGTTAAAAAATTAAAAAATTTGAATAGCATATTTAAAGAAAAATGCATTTAAAAAATGCAATTGCTTTGAAATGCATTTTTAAAAGATCTTTCTTATTTTTAAAACGTTCGTCGTAAAGCCGCCATATGCCGTTTAAATCATTAAAATTCACAAAGTCTTTCCAGAGATATTGCTATTCAAAGTTACATACTTTTGACATTTTTTGGGTTTTTGAGAAAATTAAAAAGCGGAATTAAATCGCGAGTTTTTGCAATTTCCGTTAACAAGTATTACAGATATTGATATGTAAAGTTGCACACTTTTCCGCTTTTTTTTTAATTTTCGGAAAATAAAAATCGTGAATAAATTTGCGAATTTTTGAAAATTCAAAAAACTAAAAACGGAGATATTTAAATGGCTCCATAGGTTATATGTGTACCAAATATGAACAAAATCGGATGACCCTCTTTAAAAAATTTAAATTTTTTATAAATATCTCATGGAATGGATGATATATATTTTTTTATTTAAACTAAGTTATATTTTTTGTAATAATTAAAAAGTTATTGAGAATCGATCTAAAACTCGGTATTTGCGTTACCAGTGTTAATTAATATTCTTGCCAAATTTCATTAAATTTGGATGATTTTTGATATTAATTGGCGATTTTTATGTTGTATTATAACGAAACAATACAAATTGAAATAAATGTTTCGTATTTACTTTGACATTTTTAGTAATAATTTATAGACTATTGTTAGTGAAAATACAGACATATTTAAAACATATATAAGAGTTTAAGCCATTTCCGGGACTGAGTTAAATAATAGTTTGATTATAACTATTTTTAACATGATATTTTATTAGCCCAAGAAAAGCACACGTACCAGATTTCTCTAGGTGATCTTTAAAACTATCTTAAATGTTGATGTACAGACTGCCGGACGAACAGTGGTTTAGGTTAAACAAATATTTATAAATTCAGAAAGTTTTTATTTGACGTACTAATAACACAATAATTACAACAAAATTATAAATAATGCGCTTTACCTCTTCCTTGAATTAAGCGCCAGTTTTGGCAATTCTACACCAATGTGCATTA
The DNA here is from genome assembly GCA_951394005.1 of Protophormia terraenovae. NCBI lineage: Eukaryota > Metazoa > Arthropoda > Insecta > Diptera > Calliphoridae > Protophormia > Protophormia terraenovae. The sequence continues at coordinate 95,190,907 of OX596077.1, forward strand.
GAGTGTCGCGTAAACAAAAATTTTGTAGGAAGGCCCCTCAAACGATGCGTAAAAATTAACTGAATATGGGAAAAATATTAAAAAAATTTTTAAAATTGATCTTCAGTTCCCTACCAGCGATTGAAAGTCACGGGAATAGATCATTTCGTCCAAAAAATAGTGTTGAGTTTTGTCTTGAAATGGGTATCAAAAAATTCGTAATTTTAACCCAATTACAGAAAAAATATTTTTAACAATTTTCGCAACAATTTTGGTCTATAAACCGTCACTTAAAAAAAAAAAATAGATAAGAATTTTATAATTTTGCTCCTTTTAAGACTAAAATATTAAAAATTTGCATTGTAGTAAGAACTGTTGATAATATGTAATTTTCCAGATTTTTTAAAAAAAATGTTCATCAAAATACCTTAAAAAGTCTTCTAGCGATACAATTTTCCATTGGAAAAATTTTTTAAATATTTTTTCCATAACCAGTATAAAATTACGAATTTTTTGATACCCATTTCGATTAAAAAATCAAAACTTTTTTTTGACCAAAATGTATGGGACCCATGATTTTTCAATCGAAAATGGCATTTAATTCAGGGAAAGGTTATATCAATATTTTAATTTTCACGTTTTATTTCTTTATTGATTATTAGTTAAAAAAAATTCAATTTTAGAATTTTAAGATTTTTTAACATAAGAGTTAAATAGGTCGAAAATTATGCATAATTCGGGAAATGGTGATATCAACACTTTAATAATCATATTTTTCCCCACTGTTTCATGCTTGATAAAGCAAAGCATTTAAGCTGTTTTTTGTATGAAATCTACTGGAGTTTTTTTTTTTCTCAAATCGGGCTACATATGCGTATGATTTTTTCATAGTGTTAAAGTGGACAACATGTACTATTTTTCAGAAAATTTTCAGAACAAACATCCTGTAACATTTTAAGTTGCATTCCATGAAATTTGAAAATTAGTGTATTTAAGGACAATTTTCAAAAAAATAAAAGAAATATTAGGACAAAATATAATTTACAAATACTTGAAGAAAAGTACACTTAAATATCTGAAGTTGATGGTTTCATTTTAAAATTTTACCTTAGAAGACTTTTTATTTAAAATAAATGCACTGAATCTGATGAAAGTTTAATTTTTTACTATTTTTCAAAAATGTAAAAAAATTCTTAAATTTGACAGCTCCTTATAAGAAAACAACATAACCTAGCTTAAAGATTTTAATTGATATTGATACATAGTTTTGTCTGTTTTTATTCGGTACCCAATTTAATTACAAAACTAAATTTTAAAATTCAATTAAGCGCCATCGTTGACACATTTTACAGGGGAACTGTAGACCAATTTTAAAATTTTTAAAATTATTTTTTGGTATTAAGCAAATTTTTACGCATCGTTTGAGGGGTCTTCCTACATCGAAATCTCGTAAAAGGCTATTCTCGGGACACTCTAATGTGCATCTATGGTCTGAATTATTGGATAATCCGGACGGCATTTCCCAACTTATTATATACGTTATAATCTGGATTGATATCAACTTTTAATCCAGATTTAATATAATAAATAAGTATTATTTTTATTTAAATTCAAGTATATCCTTCGATAATACAATAAGTTATGATGTAAGGAGGTGAAAGCAATTGAATTTATTAATTTTTTTATATGTTTCATATATTAAATAAATAATATATTTCAATATATATATATATATTTTTTTTTTTTTAACAAAAGTGTACCATTAAAAAAACCCGATAAACTGGATGATTCGATAATACGGATTGGGGTGTGTAATCAATTGTCCTGATTATAGAGTTTACACTGTATATTTTCATTGTTCAGCTCATTAATATGCATCGTTTGAGGAGTCTTTCTATAAATTTTCTTTATGGAACCTAATGTATGTACCTAAGGCTATAACGCACCGGCAATACTTTCTTTATCCTTCCTCATAGAACATTTTGTCACCGCAAAAATTAATTGAAACTTTTCTAATTCTGTTGGATTAACTAATAAGTAATAACTAGTAAGTATGTAGTTTGTTTTATGTATTTTTTAATGGTTAATTAAATTTGTAAAATAACTTTATGTCATATATTAAGGATTACAGATCAGTTTAGTTAAATTACTGTTAATCAATGTAGTCTGTAACGTTTTTCTTACTATAGGTGGATTATTAGCAAACCTTTTAAATGTAGTTAGTAAAAACCACTTTTCCTCTCTCTCTCTCTTTTTTGTAAATATGTTTTATTACACCAATTTTAGTTGTTGTTGTTGTTTTGATGCTGGTTTTACGCTACACACATGTTACCGTTAATTTAACAAAAACAAAAAGCACGTGAACACACACATACAAAGGTAAAAATAATATCACTCATTCGTTCACTCACACTTTTATTAACTTCTCACACTTTACTAATGTATGTATGTATGTTTTTTATAGTTACATCCATACATACATATACAATGTGTACGGATATTACAATTTTATTTATTTTATTTTTTATTTTTTGTATTTGATTAATTTCCGCTAACACTTTGTTGGATTTTCTTTTAAATACATTTTAGTTTGTTGATGTTGTTGTTTTATTTATTTGTTTTATTTTTTCGTCCTGCTGTTTTAAACGTAACGAAAGTTATTGGAAAGATAGATGTGCACAGTTACGTATGTTAAACAATACTCTCGTCACATAAAGGAAACAAACGAAGATTTCCTGCGTTTTTTCTCTATTTCTTTTTTTTATATTATTATATTTCACTTTTCTTTGTGTCGTTCTTTTTTATCTTTTTGCTGCTTTTTTCCTTTATTTTCTTTTTTTTCGATAACGACATACATACATATATGCTTAGACACACGCACGCTTTTAGACGTTTTAGAGACACCCGATGAAGCCGAAAAGTTTTCCCCGATTTTCTTTTGTTACGTACTTTTGGCCGTTTTTAAATTTCGTATTAATTCGATTCTTTTTATTCACGGAAATTTCGTATCGAAAAACAAAAAAAGGAGAACGAACGTGCGACCAGTTGCTGTGAGTAGCACGTTGCATCTGTGCTCATGAAACGAAGAAATCTTTTTGATTTCTGTTGTGTTGTGTTGACTTGGTTGGTTGTTTGCTGCCTGTCTGCCAGCCACTACTACTCGCCCATGCCAATACTTATTGTGTATCTGTATTTTTTCGTATCTGTGTGAATGTGTATTTTTTCGAGTTTTGTTTTCATACTATTGCTGTGGCGGCAGCAGCAGTTGCTGCTGGCAACTACTGCAGCAAACGAAAATGAATGACAGACAGTCGACCAGTCAGCGTGCCAAATACAAACAATAATAAAACAAATGTCTATAAGACAAAGTCGACGATTACGTTAACGCCAAACGACACAACGTAATACGACCGACAACTTTGATAATAATGATAAAGACCATCAATACAAATGACGATTATGATGATGAATATCATTAACAACATAATAATGATGTTGCCGACTATATTAATGAAGTTTATTATGTTTAATAATGATGACATTGATGTTTGATAAAACAACACAAAATATTTTTGCTAAAAAATACTCTGCGACATCATTTAATGTTAGGAGTATAAGAAAATATGAGAATTTTTGTAATTGTTTTTATTACTATAATAAATATACTTATGTATGTGTGTGTTTCTAATAAATATTTTGTTATTGACCTTCATTCGAGTATTAATTATGTTTTAAGTCCTTTCGGTTTATTTTAATTTTTAAACAATTAAAAAAAAAAAAAAAGAAATTGCCCAAAGAATTTTATAATACTATCATGAAATTCAAAAATATAAATAAACACAGTGCAACAATAAAAAAAACGCCTGAATAATGCAAACGTAAATGAAAGCGTAGTAAAACCCCCAAAGGGTTTTTCAAAGTTATTTCGGTTTTATGGCCTCTCGAAATTCAAAGTTTTCTGGGCCCTTTTTCAATATAATTAGATTCAAAATCCATTTAAATTATTAAATTAAAATGTAATTATATGGTGTTGTTTTTTACACTACTGCGATTAAAAAGAATCATGGCACATACGTGTGTCCTTGAAGGATGTTCTGACTAAATGCCGCACCCAGTTTTTTTAAGAAAGAATAGCTTTGCTTCATGGAAAGTAAATTTTAAATTTCACAAACAGTTTGACTCTCTTAGTATCATCAAGTATCATCAAGTAAGAAGCAAAATCAATTTTTACCTGAACATGACTAAAAACTGGGCGTGGCAGCCAACTTCTATTTTAGTCTATAGTTTTCTCTACAAAAAACTTGAAATATGTGCGAAATTTAATTTGAACCTTCAAAATAAGAATTATTTATATATTTCAAAAGATACTCGATATATATACGTCGCATATTGGGGTAAAAGGTTCGAAAATGGCGCTTAATTCAAGGAAAGGTTATATAAATATTTTAATGATCACGTTTTATTTTTTTTTATTGATTATTAGGTAAAAAAAATTCAGTTTTATAATTTTAAGATTTTTTTTAGCAGAACGGTAATGTCAGTCAGTCCGTCTATACATTAGAGTTAAATGGGTCGAAAATTATGCATAATTCAGAGAATGATCGCGTTTAATTTTTTTTTTTCCACTAAGTAAAAAATGTATTTTTAGAATTATAAGATGTTTTTTGGTTTAATGGTAATGTCCGTCCGTCTTTACATTTAGTTTAAATGGGACGAAAATGACGCTTAATTCAGGAAAAGATGATATCCAAATTTTTATAATCACGTTCTATTTTTTCCATTTATTAGTTAGTAAAAAAATGCACTTTTAGAATTCCAAAATATTTTTTGGCAGAATGGCAATGTCCATCCGTCTAAACATTTGTGTTAAATGGTTCAAAAATGACACTTAATTCAGAAAAAGGTGATATAAAAATTTTAATACTTTCATTTGGTTTTCATATTAATCGAGAAATAGAAAAAAATATTTTTCGAATTTTAAGATTTTTTTGAGAGAATACTAATATCCGTCCATCTGTCCGTCTGTATGTTAATTTTTGCAAACTTTTGACTCAATAAAGATAACGACTCAATTTTTCTATAATTTTGCTTTTTAAACAACTGCATAAAGTATAATAAAATCGGTTGAAAATATTTGGCTGTATATGGAAAAACCTTAACCAAAATCTTAAAAAAAATGAGATTTTTGTAATTTTAAATGTATATAACTCGTAAAATATAAAAGATATCTAGTACATGTAAGCATTTTTTCTTAAGGATTTATCAAGGGCTTTAAGGTGATATAAAAATCTTGAAATTCGGGTAAGGAACAAGAATTGGCTAGTGGTTAAACATTTTCCATGACACTAGTACCCACTTTTGAACCCCCTTAGTTCCGCTCCTGAAGCGTATATGGGACCCTGCTTCTAAGCTCGAAACGCTCTCCTCTGCTACGCCTATGTGAAATTTCATGTAAATCCAAACTTCGATTCTTCTCCACTGTTTAATCTTAAATAAAGCAAAGAAAATGTCTGCACTTAAGCTGTTTTTTGAATGAAATCTACTGGAGTTTTTGTGAAAAAAAAAAAAAAAAAAAAATATATTTTCTCAAATCGGGCTATATATGCGCACGATTTTTTTTTTTTTGATAATATTTAAGTGGACAATATATACTATTTTTCAGAAAATTTTGTTGCATTCCAAGAAATTTGAAAAGTAGTGTATTTTAGGAAAATTTTCAAAAAAATAACAAAAGTATTAAGACCAAATATAATTTACAAACACTTGAAGAAAAGTATACTTTAATATTTGAAGTTGATGGTTTAATTTTAAAATTTTACTTTGAATGACTTTTTGTTTAAAATAAATGCATTAAAAATTGATGAAAATTAAATTGTTCACTCTTTTTCAAAAATGTTTAACTTCTTATAAAAAAACAACACAATCTAGCTTAATGATTTAAATTGCTATTGATACATAATTTTGTCTATTTTTATTTGGTTCCCAACTTTATTACAAAAATTTTAATTTTAAAATTTTATTAATAGCCACTTTTGACAGATTTTATCCCAACGTGCAATGTATGCATTATAGAGAAAACGAGCATTTCACATTGGGGTAAAAGGGGAAAGGTAATATCAATATTTAGATATTTAAAATTATTTGTGAAGTTTTATGTTTTTATTCATTTTTGCAAATTTTAAAATTCAAAATCCTTTATTTTTGGACTCAATGAAGATATCGACTTTAATTTGTTTTCATCTATCTTTATTTATTGAATCTTCACAAAATTAAGTGAACTATCAATAAGTATTCAAATCTTAAATCGAAGTCTTAATTTATATTAAGTCCAACCACTGTTGGATGAAAAACTGTATGTATTCAAAAAGTTAGGGTATAGGTTAGGGTATACTTCAAACATCCTCAAATACGATGCTGTGTGTTTTCTTACTTCATTTTTGACAAGAGGAACATTGAGGTCCTTGTGAATGTTATAATTTTTCACATACCAGAGTGCTGCAATATTTTATTTTGGAGTCTTTGAATTTGAATTTAACATTTGAAGTTAAGGCCGCTTTTGATGCCATAGCACCACATTGGTTTTATAATTCTATTATAGATCAACAGCTTGTAATTAATCTAGACTTAATTTTGAATTTCTACCAATTAACCAGTTGGATTAAATTTGTATATGTGATTTCCACGAAAGACGTCGATCTGATGCAAATCAAGATGTTTTACTTCCGTTTTACTTCACAATGTGAAGGTAATATGTATGCATTTTTGGTAATTCACTTATATTCTCCATTGATTTAAAAATTTTTCTAAAAAGATTATATGATCTTGCAAGAGTTTAGATGCTTCTCGGAGGGGTTTTCTTGAATGCCTAAATAGCTGTGTAATCTGCAAATGTTGATATGTGTTGGCATATCAGAAGTTTATATTAAATATAAAATATTCGATAAATAATTTTGTTCTTTAACTAATTAAAAAAATATAAAATAAAATCGGTTGAAAATATTAGGTTATATATTTTACAAAGATCTTGTGAAATTAAATTGAAATTGCATTAAAATTAAAATGCATATAACACGAAAACTATAAAAGTTAAATTTTACATATTTGGGTATAAAAGAAATGCAAAAAGTGAAATCGTACAATTGAAATATTTTGTTTGTGAATGACACAACTCTAAGAAAAATGTTTGTCATAATTAGTAGTATGAACAATATGTACATTAAAGTGCCTTGATTTGTATAGGGACAAAAATAGTTGCAAATGTACCCCCCTAAAATTAAAGATTGATATATTTTAAACTCATTTCCATTTTGGTTCAGTTATTTCATTTACGTGTGCTGGACCATTTTTAAAAGACCTCCAAAAATATAGTATTTGATCGACAGTATAGATAATTTTTAACTTTTTGTTAAAAAAATTACAATATATGTATGATAGAAAAACGACGTCTAATACATATTGAAAAAATATTTTAATAATTGTTTTCATTCTCGCGAAATTTAAAATTTAGTAAAATTTTCAATGATTTCATTTTAAATAGTATTTTATTAAAGTTTGAATATTTTAGACACTTTCCAACGTAAATTTTATTTTAGCGCATCATTGGAAAGCTTTCATTCAGTACTATTGCATTTGCATTCATTTAACCCTTTAGTTGCACAAATAATATTTTGGGATTTCAGGCCCATAATTGGTTACGCTAATTTTAACGGCAAATATATTTAACTAACCATATATTTGCATATAAATACTCAAAAAAAAAAAAAAAAAAAAAAATTATCAAATAAGTGATGAATTGGTGTAAAATGGCAGCTAAATTTTAAAAACTTCTTTTTTTTTCGATTATTATCGCGGTTTTAAATGAACTTATTATCTTTTTCACAAATTTAACAATATTTAAGTGTAATAAGTACATCCATGCGACTTATTTGCAAAAATTGCTAATTTAACCTTTTGGGAACAAAATGAATCAAATTGACCCCTTGGCTCTAAATGGGTTAATTACATGTTATATTCAATAAAAACAGGATAGGTACATTCAAACCTAATATATTTTGAAAAATGTCGGAAATATATAGAATAACATGTTTGAACAAATAATATATAATAAAAAAATGATCTTAATATTCCGCTACTATAATTTGAAGTTAATTTTTTTATAACTAAAATTTTGATGATTTTGAAAGAAATACGCAATTTCAGTGAAGGTTTAATGGATTCAAGTCCTGAGAAATACATTAGCAATGAAAATGCTTTCACGAAATATGAAAACCACACAAGAACACAGAAACTCCAAGTACAGGAAATATTTCCAAACATCAACCACATACAGGAGACATACAATCCAACGAATTGGAGTCAAGTATTATGCAAAACGAATCACTAAATTCTACATCACCTACAACAATACAAAGAAAAAGAGATATTTCAGCACCTCAATATAGACTACTGGGAAAGAGAAAGTTTGAGAACTCTGATGAGCAGACTAATCTTTTACGAAAACAAGTTGACACACAGGCAAAAATTTTGGAAACTATGGAACTGAAAACAATAGCCATAAAAGATTTAACCGAAGTTGCTACCACAAAAGCTGAAGCTGATTTAACACAAGTTATTGCACATGTATATTAATGTTTTGAAATTTTTAAAACATTAATATACATACAATTCTAATGTAAATTATATATGTATTTTATTTTACATTAAATTTCTAGCTATTTTATCTCTTAATTCATTTGCTACTGCTGATTCCTCAAAACTGTCACTAAAGTCTTCATTTTCAATAACATTTGTAAAGTCCGTTTGAATCCAGCTACTTTTATAAAAATAGCATATGTTATACAGTGCACAACACACGTTAATTATTTTTGTAGTTTTCTCCGGGCTGTAATGTAGGCCTCTTGAGCCAATTACACAACGAAATCTATTCTTCCTAACACCTATACATCTTTCAATGATATTTCGGGCTTTGCAGTGTCTTTCATTGAATAGCGTTTCATGTCAATGAGAAGGGTTTCTATATGGTGTCATTAGGTATGGGTATAATTTATATCCAGAATCACCTATTTAAAAGAATTGTAAAAATTATTTTATATAAGGATTCGGTATAAGATTTATTAACAACAAACATACCTAGAATCCATGTGTTGCGTTTTCCTCTTAAGTAGTTTGATTTATAATAACTATCCGTAGAACTTTGCTCCCAAACAAACGCGTCATGGTTAGACCCTGGTTGCCTTGCATCTACATAAGTAATGACCATATTATGATCACAAACCTACAAAATTATTACGATATGATGTAACATGTGTAAAATTTGATAGATACGCAAACATACCAACATTACATTTATACTATAGAATCCTTTTCTATGGACCTAAACTTTCTCCAGGTGATTTAATTCGAACGTGAGTTCCATCAACACAACCCACAATTCCAGGTATACCGGCAACATTATAAAAATATTGTTTGGCAGCATCTTTTTCTTGAGGAGTCTTTTCCAATTTGATCCATTTGTCGCACAAATTGTTTTCAAAAATATCTAGACATTCTGCTATGTTTTTGAGACATGGAACATACATACTCGTTACCAATAGATGACTGATAACCACCTGTTGCTAGGAATGTTAAAAATGCCGTAAGTTTAACTATTGGAGGTATGTGAGTGCATCTGTAAGTTGCTTTAATTTTTGGCTCCATTTCTTCCAAAAGCATGATGAAAATTTCTTTGTTCACCCGGAAATAAACAAAAAATCTGAAAAAGATTAAAAAAATATTATAAGTCGTATTGGAATATAAACAATAATTTACCGTTCGTCAGGAATATCAAGGACATTGTATGAATCGCGTGATTTTTTTTTACATAAACGGACATTTGCTTTATCACTTTCATTTAGGGTTTGGGGTTTCCCGTGATATTTTGTTTCCCGGGAAACGGGAATAAAAAAATCGATTTCCCGGGAATTCCCGGGAATCCCGGGAAATTTAAATTTTAAGAAAAAAGCAATGATTTTTTATAAAGAATGTAATTTTTTCTATTCAGTACTATAAAACAATATTATAAATAAAATTTATGATTAGTTAAGGTGGTTTTACACTATAATACCTTGTATTAATACAAATAAAAAAAATGTGCCGAAATTTGCTTTAAGAGATGCAATTACATTTAAAAAATTTAAAGACTTCAACATACAAAGTATTGAAGGTATTTACAGCATAATACATTTGAAAATATTTTTGGTATTAATACAAAGTATTACACCCAGAGAAATATCAATCACATACGTGTTGAAAACGATACCATTCTGTGTCAATAGTGAATCTACACCGTATGTGTTTAAATTAAACACTGCGTGTTCAATTCTTATTGAAAATCGATACCTAATTGGCACCAAGTTGAAACCATTTCGGTATCAAATTGTTGAATTACATATGTTTTCTATTAAATTTGTTAACGAAAGGTATTAAAAAGCTGTTACCGTAAATTACCAATGTGAGCACAACCGTTGTTGATTTTGAATCGAATTTTTTCGCTTAGTGTATAGTGTAAAACCAATTAAAAAATTTAAACAATCTTAAATATTTCACAAAAAAAAAAAAAATAATAAGTGCTCCAAAGGCTTAATTGTTTAATTCACTTTTGAAAATCGAATTAAATTTATTTTCCCAGTAATTTCTTCAAAGCTTTCATATTTAATTCATAGACTTAAATTCTTTAACTTCACAAGAATTAATTGCTTGAAGAATCCACTACCAATATTACAATGCAAGCTAAAAAAAATATTTTGAATCATTCAAATTTTCTTCTATTCAAATCTATTACGAATTAGATTTAGAAATATTTTTTGGGTTCATTTTGTAAAATATTAGCTTTGTTCATGTACCCAAATTGGACCACGCGGGATCCCTATTTTACCGAAAAGTGTTTGACGGAGGGTCATCCGATATTGTTCATATTTGGCACGAATATTTCCTATGGAGCCATTTAAATATCCCCATTTTTATTTTTTTTAATTTCAAAAAATTCGCGTATTTGTTCACGATTTTAATTTTTCGAAAAGTCAAAATAATCGGAAAAGTGTGTAACTTTAATCATCAATAACTCTAAAAGTTGTTAACGGATTTTAAGATGATGAATATGTCCTCTTTTAATATAGTAGTTAAGAAATAATATTACAATTTAAAAATGCATTCATAATGCAAATGCAATTTTAGGATGCATTTTTGAAAAATATCTACCCTTTTCACCCATTCACTTTTGTGAATGGTGTTATGGAATGAAAAATTAGTATTTAAATGAAATTTTAAAATGGTACATCATCATTAAATGTTTAAAAGATTGTAGAAATATAAAGTTAAAAACTCGTGTATGAAATGATTGGACAAAATAAAACGTTTTTTTCCTAGTGAAAAGTAGTCAAATAGGACTTTTCATCAGCGCACCGATGAAATGTTTTTCAATAATCTAAAATATCACTTGTATCTAATTTTATTTATATTTCGTATTAGCATCTAAAAATTCCTTTAGTAAATGTACAATTTTCACTTAGGCGATACAAACAGTAGCATTTTTTCCTATAGGATTATAAAACTACAAAAATATTAAATTTCCCGTTTTTCCCGGGAAAATTTAAAAAAATTCCCGGGAATTCCCGAAAATTCTTCGTCGGGAATTCCCGGGAATTTCCCGCCCGGGAATTCTCGGACCCCAAACCCTACTTTCATTGCTAAAACCAAGAGCTATTGTTCCAAACATTATTATTTTTTCCTTTTTTTTTACAAAAGTCAAATATTATTTAATAATAATCAATATTTTTATAACGTAAAAAACGTAGTTAATAAAGAACGAATTCGAACAAATTATAACCAAATTTATTACGTATTCGTCTATAGACGATTCGTTCGTCGAACATTTCATTCGTTTTATAAAAACAGGCTGTTAATTAATGAGAAAATAAAAATATTTTTTAATTAAATCCAACTATAAATAATTCAAAAAACATGGAACGAAGAAATTTTTGGGAATGAAACCACTTTAAATTTTCAAAGTGGAATTGATTTATGGTTTCCACCTCAAAAAATTTTTTCGTTTCATGTTTTTTGAAGAAGCAAAGTACGGAATTAATTCCACTTTCGATCGGAATGGTTTTCTGTGACAGGCCTGATTATATTATTTTTAGGTATAGAAAAAATAATTGTGATCGTATAATAAAAAACATGAAACATTCATTCTAGTACCAAAATACATGTTTTTGAATCAAATTTTATTAAGGTCTTCAAAACTGAGATATGTGCTTTTTTCGGACATCGACAAAGGAAACGAATTTATGTAGAACGGAATACTTTAAATTGGGGTTCCGAAGATTTTTTCTGTACATTACCATTATTAGCACAAATGCTAAATATCCGAACCACATATATAAACTTATTTGTGTCAAATATTAACTTTTTACTATCGTTCGTATGGGATTTATGCATGTTAAAGTGATGTTTGGAAGAGGGGATTTATATGGGAGCTATGGTCAATTATGTAACGATCTTGATGAAATTTGGCAAAAAGATTGACACTTATATAAAACTCTTTTTACCGAGTTTCATTGAAATATTGCTATATTTAAGGCATTTATGATCGTTAAAACCCTATTCCGAGAGGACATTTGTATGGGGGCTAGGTGAAATAATGGACTGATCATAACCTGACTGATCATAATTCGTGCCAAATTTCATCAAGATATCTTTAAAATTGCGACCTATACTTTGTTCACAAAGTTTACATAACTTTGTGTGCCAGACGGACGGACATCGTTAAATCGACTCAGAAAGTGATTCTGACTCGAGCGGTATACTTTGAGGTAGGGGTCTTACACCACCATAGATTTAATTATTTCTACACCATATTATTCAGCAAAATGGGTATCAATTGGAAGAGAAAAATTTGTTAGGACAAAAAATTTTTAAAAAATTTCCTATAAAATCCTTGTAAAATCTCAAAAATTTTTTGTGAAAAAAATGTCAAATGATGACATTAACTCTACAACATGCTTAAAATTTGTTTTTATAGCTGCATTAATTTATTATTAACAAAGCAAATGGTTAAAAATTTTTGACTTTTGACTTTTTGACTTTATTATTTAATTTGGATTTTTATTGTTATTTTTTTTTTAACTTTTGGTGTTAGTGCGATTTAAAATATTTTATTATTTTTGAGATCTATAGTCATGTGATATCAAAAACAAATTTTCCCTTTACGCCCACTCCTTACACCTCATCTTTCCACGGTTTTATTAGAATTAATTGAGAAATCCTTCATTTTTAAAACTTTAAAAAAATTGTACGTAGTGATGCCAACTATTATGAACATAAACGCGCTAAAAATCGCTAAATTTAAAAAGATAACAGTTTTAAGAAAAAGCGCAAAAATGGGCTGAAATTAAAATTTCTTTTAAAAAGTGAAAACATACAAGAAACATTTTTGCCATTACTTAACCATTTGGAACCTACATAATTTAAAAGAAACGAGAGAAAAAGATATAGTCGGTCAAGCCCGACCATATGATACCCTACACCATTGTGTACATTATAATTAGCTGACATTTATATGAATTTATTCACTTGTGGGTGATTCCCGAAAGAGGGCCTTATATGGGAGCTATGGTAAATTATGGACCGATCTTTGCAAAATTTGGCACTATCGTTTATGTTCATTTAAAACTTATTTGTGTCGAATATTAATTTGATACTTACATTTTAATGGGATTTATGCCCGTTAAAGTGATTTTCTGAAAAGGGGTTTATATGGGAGCTAGGTTAATTATGGAAAAATTATGAAAAATTATGAAAAAAACGTATATGTTCCAAATTTCATTAAAATATTGCTATATTTAAGGGATTTATGATCGTTAAACATTTTTCCGGGAGGACATTTGTATGGGGGCTAGGTGAAATAATGGACCGATCATAACCAATTTCAATAGGCTTCGTCCCTGGATGGTAAGAAACCTGTGTGCCAAATTTCATTAATTTTGATTCAAAATTGCGACCTGTAGTTTGATTACAAGATTTACATGGACGGACAGACGGTCAGACGGACAGACGGACGGACATCGTTAAATCGACTCAGAAAGTGATTCTAAGCCGATTGGTATAAATTAAGGTGGGTCTTAGACTAATATTTTTGGTGTTACAAACATCAGCACAAACGCATAATACCCTCCCCACCTATGGTGGTGTAGGGTATAAAAATGGCTGAAAAAAAATTGTTAAAAGTGTTAAATTTAAGCGTTTTTTAGTTTCGGGCTAAAAAATATTCTTCGCGTTTTGGACAACTAAAAATGGGCTAAATCAATCCCAAAAAGGGCTAAGTTGGCATCTATGCTTGTAGGGGCTATGTGTGGCAAGTTGGAGATTTGACTTATGCTAAAATATTCCTGGCTTACTAATTTAGTGAAATTATAATGTTGTACTAAATCAGTGTGTCAAATTTAACTCAAATTGATCTATATTTTACCACAGTTCACTTATAAATCCCTCTTCTGAAAATCACTTTAACATACATAAAACTCATATAAATGTTAGCATCAAGATAAAATTTGTCACAACTAAGACGTATAAAATCAGAAACTATAGCTTTTTTACTTGCTTTAAATAAAATTATAACTTAACAGCTTACTTTTAAGAAAATTTCTTTCAATTCTTAATCAAAATTAAAAATTTAAGAGAAGGAGATCTTAAGATTATCCAGAATAAAATAAACATCGAATTGCATAACTTTTGTTTGTATTTGATGTCTTAATCCTTCATTAAACAAGAATAAGTGGAAATGATGGAATTTGGCGAGTTTTGTTTTTTGTTTCTACCCTATACCACCAGGGTGGTACCTTAAAGTACTTATACCAATCGACTTCATTGACGATTCATTTTTGGCATAACGACGAACGCTATTGAAATTGGTCATGATCGGTTAATTATTTACCTGGCGCCTATACAAATATTCCTAGGAAAAGAGTTTTAAAGCTTACAAATATGTTCTATACAAGGTTGAATCGGAATGCAAAATTTTATGAAGATCGATCCACCATTAGGTATAGCTCTCATATAAGTCCTACTTTCGAAAATCACTTTTACTTGTAAAAACCGGATGTAAATGACAGTATAATGGTAATATTTGACACAAATAAGTTTAATAAGGTGTGCGTTCGAAAAAATCTTAACATATATAATATTCAATAACTTGGAAACGGTTGATCTTATAGTTTTCATTCTTTTTTAGTTAATTGATAATTTATTACAAATCACAGAAAAATATAACTTTTATAGTTCTAACCACTACTTATGAACCTTTGAAACATTTTTGGTAACCCTTCCGTTAGAGATTCAATAGTTGCTTCAGTCACTTTTTTGGAACAGTGTGCACATCATCTTTTAAAATGTTCGGTATTTTGGGACACCTTTTTTGTACTCTTTAATTCATTTTTCACAAAAACTCAATATCTCTCTACTGGTCTTAGCTCCAGACAATTTGGAAAATTTACTTCTCTCCAGAGCTTACTTACCGTAGTGAAATGATACCAAATCGGGCCAAAAATTTTTGGACACATTGTGTTCTCTTATGAAAGAAGTCTTTTTGCAAATATTCTTTGATGTATATTTTGGTATTTATAAAGCCGAATGTAACAAATGACTTTCCTGTTCTTGCCGCAACTGCAAAAATCATGTTATACCAGGAATTTCGTAAGAAATCTTTTCTGCTTTTGGGTCCTAAACCTTAATTTAACATTGCCTCGAGCATTAATAATATAAAAGTTTTGACACAGAAGCTGCGAAAATTCTGCCAGCACATACGTTTCTTCGTCAATTATACAACTTGATTATTTTTGTATGAAATTTGGTTTTAATTTCCATGTCCTATTCTTGGCTTCTAAATTTTTGACAGCATTCCTGTTTGAAACTTTTTGGATTTTATATGTTATCAACTCTACATTAGCTTTAAATTTTCGTACTGAGCTAACCGGGCTGCTTTTCTACCAGATGTGTTTGGAGTACTTTTCAATATGCTTTCAATTTTC
Source organism: Protophormia terraenovae (assembly GCA_951394005.1). Lineage (NCBI taxonomy): Eukaryota > Metazoa > Arthropoda > Insecta > Diptera > Calliphoridae > Protophormia > Protophormia terraenovae. Next base: position 95,206,947 of record OX596077.1, read on the forward strand.
TGTCCTTCCCAATATCATGTGGACCTTTTTTTCTTTCCGAACCAGGCTTCCTATCATTGGTCAAATTATCCTGATAATGTTTAATAACATTAGAAACAGTTTGACGGCAGAAATTTAATTCTGTGGTCAATTATTTGTAGGACCTATTTGGATATTTTTGAAATTTTTTAAAAATTTGTAGCTCGTACTTCTTTTTCGTCACTCATTTTAATCAAAGTCACGAAAAATATAAATAGTTATTATTAAAAATAATAACTGACGTATTTTTGATTACTAGATCAGAAAAAAAAAATAAAAAATTTAATATTGCTTCCGAAAAAAGTTATGAGGCAAAAAATGTGTCAAGATTTTTTCGATCGCACTCCTTATAAGTAGAAATCATATTAACTACTTCATATGGATCGGTCCATAAATGGACCTAGGTTTCATATTCGGTCCATTTCTGAACATTCCGGAAGTCTTTTAAATGGTTTCATATTGTCGGGTTTGACAGACTATAATTTTCTTATTTGTTTTTGTATGGGAATGTCTAATATTTCCTCCATTAATAAGACAATTACACGAATATACATATTCCATCATAACTTAAGAACCGTAGTATGATTTAGATAAATGAAACAGAATAAAATGCAAGAGAAATTGTCTTAAAAATTAAAAAAATAAAAAATAAAATATGTATATAATCCTATTGACGTTGAAAAATTGTTTAGATATGTAACAGTGAGCGTTACTCACGCATTTTTTCCCCTTATATTTTCTTTGTAAATCTCATGCGTTATATAAGCAGCTAGAAAAAGTTAGACTTTTTTTAACTGTTTACTGCTGAAATAATATATCTAATTCAAAGCAAGTAAAAGAGATACATAAAAATTTGGACCAATTGTGGACCGACACATACAATAAGCGAAGTGTATTTATCTATGAAACATATATCTGCATTAAATTATTAAATTATGGTCTATAATAGGCCGATGCTCATAATGTTTGGTACTGTAATTTTTGCTTATACAAAACATATTTCTGTCAAATATTAACTTGATACAAACTTTAGAATTTATGAATTGATTTTCGGAATAGGGTTTTATAAGGGAACTATGGTTAATTAAGGATCGATCTACATGCAAATGTCCTCCCAATTTCGGGAGGACATTTGCATGGGTCTAGGTGAAATATTGGACCGAAAATGAGACTTTTTTTTTAACAAGATTGGCACCATTGGGTAAAACTAAGACGAGGACGCTGAATTTAATTGTGTAAACCATTAACTTTGAACGGCTAAAAAAGTGGTTAAGAAAATAAATTTTTTGGGTTAAATTTAATAATTTATTCGTAAATTTTAAACAAAATAAACAATTAAGATCCTATTGAAGTATAGGATCATAAATTGTTATTATCAAATACATTTTAGAAGATAAATTACAATACTTTAAACTAACAAAAAAAAAAAAATAAATAAAAAATTACTTAAATTCCTTAAGTAAACTGCATAGTGTAAACATTGAGTAGATTTTCAAACAAAAATATAAATATACGTGCTGTAGATCCACAACTTCGTTAATAATGGTGTTATGTCATCCATAAATAACAATTTCACTTTAATTTCAGGTTTCTAATCTTAGAATAACGAAAAATAAATATCAGAATTACGAAAAAGTATATTAGAATGAAGAAAAAGGACCGCAAAAACTATTTTAAGTTTTCTGATTCACTTAGGACCTTACATCTACAATTTTATGTTTCTAAGGATAAAAATTGCAGAACATTCAAGAAGTACTATTAGAAAAACGAAAAGAGATACCACAAAGTCTCTTCTTGTGAATTCTCGTTCATTTAGGACTGACTACATATAATTTTATTTCGTGTTTCTAGATTCATAATTATATAAAATTTAAAAAGTACCTTTAGAAGAACAAAATAAGTACCACACAGACCCCTCCTGTGAATTCTTTCTCACATAGGACCATGCATTTATTTAATTTCATGTTTCTACTTTAAATAATATTGGAAATTCAAAAAGTACCATTAGAAGAACAAAAAAGTACCACAAAGTCCACTTTTATGGATTCTCATTCACTTAGCACCGCATGTTTTTAATTTCATGTTTCCAGGTTCACAATTATAGAAAATTACAAAAGTACCATTAGAAGAACAAAAAAGTACCACAAAGTCCCTTCATATGGATTCACATTCACTTAGGACCACATATCCTTAATTTCATGATTCTAGGTTCATATTTACAGAAAATTCAAAAAGTACCATTAGTAGAACGGAAAAGTACCACAGAGTTCTCACTTACGGATTCTCATTCACTTAGCACTTCATGTCCTTAATTTTATAGAAAATTCAAAAAGTACCATTAAAATAACAAAAAAGTACCACAACGTCCCCTCTTGTGGATTCTCATTAACTAAGGACCACATATCCCTAATTTCATGTTTCTAAGTTCATACTTATAGAAAATTCAAAAAGTACCAAAAAGTCCCCCCTGTGAATTCTTTCCAACATCGGACCATGCGTATTTAATTTCATGTTTCTAGGTTAAATATTATAGAAAATGCAAAAAAGTACCAATAGAAGAAGAAAAAAGTACCACAAAGTCCATCCTCTTGAATTCTTACCTACATCTCACATCACTCTTGTGAATTTTTATCTACATTTTCTTAATTTCATGTTTCTATGTTTAATGTAATTGAGAATTCATTATTAAGTTTGAATAAAATGTAATTTTCCGCCTTTACCCCTTTTTTGGGTACTTTTTTCACCCATAGAAGTATCAAAAATTGCATTCCATTAAATTTCAAAATTGTAGTGGTATCCCATATTAAAATACTCATATGAAGATTTCAATAAATATAAAAAAATGTTTTATGAAAAGAGTACCAAAAATAGGTACGATTTTTACCCCTTAAACGTTTGAATTTCAAAAAAGTACCAAATTTGTATTTCTAATTTTTTGATAAGTTTTGAATACAATATAAATTTTATCTGTATGTTGATTGGTTTCAAAGATACATATGGTGTCAAAAAAGTACCAAAATACAGTTTTTACCAGTTTTCTCCCTAAAACGGCCGATTTTGAAAAAAGTACCAGACACGTGTCCAATTATTTTTTAAATTAATAACGATAACTATTCAACTTTTTTTGTATCATTATTAGTTTGCGAGTTATAAGGTTACCGATTTTACCCGTTTTTACCCCTTTTTACCCCCTAAACATTCGAATTTCCAAAAATCCCGTCTTGGTGGATCTATATGATGGGAGACCTACCTTCGTTCCAAATTTCGTCTTTCTAGAATCAGCCGTTTGGGCTGTGGGATGGTGAATCAGTCAGTCAGTAACGTTACTCTTTTATATATATAGATTAAAAATCGTGTTGAAATTGATTTAATTCATGATTGAAGTATAAAGTCAAAATATTTATTGTTTAATTTTTATAAATAATGTCCTTTTTATTTGCTTATTTCTACTATTTGTGTTAATTCCATAACAAAGTTTAAACGTAAAAAAAAAAAAACGGGAATAGGATCGAACAGTGTAATTAATACGACTTGAATACGATAGCTGTCCCTGTATCTTTTATCTAAATCGTACCATCATATCTTGAGTTATGATGAAACATACATACTCGTGTATAGACATGTCTATTAAAAAATAATGTAATGTATTAAAATGCTTAATTTTCGATCGATAAATTACAAAAAATATAATTTTGTTACTCTGAGGATATAAAATATACTATTTGAAATTTATTATTATTATTATTTTTTTTTTTTTATTTTATACCCAAAAATATTCTTGTTATCCATCCCTGATTTCTTTACATTTTGTATTTCTTCAAACATCGTTATTATTGTCATCATCATTATCATGTATATCATTATTATGTTTTCAGTTCGAACTTATTATTGTTTGAAATCATTTTAAATTTTGTTGGTTGTTGATATAAAAATGTTTTCTCTTTGTTTCTTTATTTTTGACATTTAGTTTATGAATGAGGGAGCTGCTGTTTCAAACATGTGTAAATGTTATTTTTGGTTGTTTTTGTTTTGTTTTTAAACGATTTCTTTTTATCCGTTTTTATACACTCATATGTTGGGGTAGTCTTTGCTGCTGTAGTTGACAAATGACGTACATGGGGATGACAATAAAATGTCATTAGTAAAAGCATAACTTACATATGCGCTACTATGGTTTGAAGTTTAAATCTAGAGGGAAAAAATTATTTTATGAACGTTTTGTATAGATTTATATTCTCTGAATTCAAATATCATACCGAAATATTTTTCCAATATAGCAAAAAATGTTTATATTCCGACCAGTGCAATTAGTGCAGGTCTTACCTATTAAAAAAAAAAAATTGTTTTAAACTGAAGACAAACATTTTTTTTTTTTTTTTCAATTTTGTCCAGCTAGATTTCTAATTGGAACCTTAGTGATATGCGATATTCAGTAATGAAATTAATTTTCATAAGATCTTCTTTTCCTACATTTTCTCCAAAAATTACAATAATCTGAAAGCTTGCCTCTAAAGAAAACTTGAACTCTTTTTATGACGTAAAATTTACTTAGCAGAGTGACATTCGCTAGATATTGGAGAATTGAAGATGTAATACTATTTTATTTTTAATATTTTTTCCGTATCATAAGATTAGTCATCATACTAATGTTTTTTTTACCATTACACGATAATTTACATACTGTTAAGTGCTCTTTAGTTATGTGTAGGGTGTCAATCGAACTACCATACTAAAACATTTTAAGAAAACAAAATCAAAGAACTGTTGAGATAAAATATAGCAAATACATTTACACATAAAACCAAGGACAATGAAACTTTTTTGTCAATGGCAGCTTAAATTCACAAAAAAAGGAACATGAGTGACAGTTAAATTCTAACATTAGCATTTGAAATAAAATTATATGTTCGAACATGAGTTCAAACAAAAAATAATCTGGCAAAAAGAATATTAACAGCAAACCAGTGATAAGAGATGTTTGATGTTGTAAAGAAATAAGTAAATTATGACGGAAACAAAAGAAATACATACATATATGTATATACGACAATAAAATAAGTAATTTACTTTCAGGATGATACCGTTTCTTAAGCCTACGGTACATACCCTGGTACCATTTTTAAATTTAAAGTGCCCGCATTTCTTTATTAATAAATATAATGCCACGAAACTTCAGATCGTCGCAATTAAGGTGTTTAAGCAGCATTAAAACGGAAAAACGCTAAATTTTGTTAACTTGGTCTTTATGTAAAATGGCTTTAAAGTTGATACCTACGGGAGTCAATACCCATGGTACCCGGGTACCCCCATATAATTTCTGTATTTTGCACTAAAATTAATATTTTTTGGACTATTTATTATTGAAAATCTTATTTTTATTATCCTTTGATTCATATAAAGTTAAAATTTTACTAATATTTTGTTTAAACTAGAGAATAAGCATGTCTATGACAGTACAAATTACCAAATTATAAGTAGTGACTCCATTAGGATTTGAAGGAAAACTAGTTCCAGAAATAAGCTTTTTTTGATATTTCTAAGTTATTTAGGAGCTTCAGAAAAATAAATAAAAGATAATATGTGACAAGTTAAAAAATTTTCGAATTATCGCTGTTTTGAACCAGTATATTTGAATATGAAAATGATAGCGCACATTTGAGCCGTTTTTACATCTTTCACTGCATTGACTTTGGTTTTTGTGAATTCCTTTCAGTTTTTCAATTTCATGTAGTAACGTCCACCACTTTTGATCCAAAATGTAATGTAATTGGTCAAGATATTGAAATTATTTCCTATATTCGTGCTAAGGACCGTAAGCTTTCTATATTGTAGCTCCAAACATAATAAGGCGCTATGACAACACTGACAACAATCTTTAGTGTTGTAAAAAAGGTTATTCTTAGACGTGACCTATTTTCGGTCAGAATATTTTATGGATCCTGTGCTTAATATTGGATGAAGTCAGAGCTAACAATATTTAGGACTGTAAGAATATTTAGGACGTTATAGTTTTTCTTGACAGATTTTCTAAGAGGGTTTATATCAGTCATTCCATTTAAAACCAACACGAAAAAAACCAATTTTTGAAATTTCCTCTCCGAATTTAATGATATTTGGTACAATCATTATTCTTGTCAAAACTAAGACAAAATATCAGATATTTTCATCAAGTGGTTCGCGAAATATCGCGGTTTGAAAGTGCAAAATAGCTCCAAATATGTACAAAGTTGCATACACAAAATTGCAAATATCTTTCGAAGTATTTATTATATAAGATTTATTGAGATGTCATATTAAAGGTATCAAAATTACCTTTAATATGATGTATAACATGACTTTTTTTTAGCATCAAAATGGTCCATATCTCGCGATTTTTCGTTCGCGGGTAAATATCTCGAAAAATGGTACTTTTAAAAATGTTAAAAAAAATATATGTTAATGATGAAAATGTTTTCTATAACCGTGGAAAGTGGTATTCTGGGACTCGCCATATTTTAGAAGTTATTACAACAAATGTCATAATAAATACGAAATATTTATCTCAATTTGAGTTGTTTCGTTTCTAATAAAATAGAAAAATCGACAATTTCTTCCAAAAATCATCCGACTATAATAAAATTCGGCAAGAATATTAATATTGAAGCTGGAAATGCAACTACCGAGTTTCAGTTTGATAGTTCAATAGTTCGCGAATAGTAATATCGCAAAAATGAGGAAAATTGTCTTTTTAAAAATACAAATATCTTTCAAAATATTTACGTTACAACGTTCATTAAGGCAATTATTTAAAGGTAATGAAATTACCTTTAAAATTATACCTGAAACATGTTTTTACGTTGAATTTTATTGGTGGATAATTCGCGAATTAAATTTCGAGGTCGCGTATTTCAAAAAGTGGTATTTTTAAATTCGTGAAAATTATATATGTAGAGGATGGAAACATTTTGAATGTTCTCTGTAAGTATCGTGATGGGACTCTCAATGGCTTCTGAGTTATTTTTCATTGAAAGATAAAATTGTTTACTGAAAGAAAAAAAAACTCGAAGTATTTCTGAAGAATTTTCCAAAGTTATCGTCGCTTTAATATAATCCCACTAGCTGTATCTATTATTTTGAGCAGATGTGTACATATAAAGTTACCCGAATGCATGTAGAATCAGTTCGCGTCAATCATTTCGAGCAGGGGGCGCGTTTTTAAGTTGAAAATATAAACATTTTTACAAAATAGAAGTTTTTGAATAATTTTGGTAAAAATTACGCAAGAGATCAAAACCCACTGAGTTATTTAAATAAAATTAATTATATTTTAAATGTTTGATGGTATTATTTTATGGTTTCCTACCCAGTGGTAAAAAGAAGGAATAAATTTTCCTTCTAGAAGGCCTTTTTTTATAGACAGAATAGCTACTCCCAGCATTCCATGTTCATGTTTTTTTTACACACGATATCGTTGAGAGCAAGGCCTTACACACTCGCGATCCGATGCGATCCACATTGGGGTAAAAGGGGCCGAAAATAACATTAATTCAGGGAAAGGCGATATCAAAATTTTAATGATCACGTCTTATTTTTTATTGATTATTAGGTAAAAAATTCAGTTTTAGAATTTAAAAAACTTTTTTGGCAGAGTGATAATGTCCTTCCGTCCGTCTACACATTAGAGATAAATGGGTCGAAAATTATGCATAATTCAGGAAAAGGCGATATCAACACTTTAATGATCACGTTTAATTTTCCTATTTATTAGTAAATAAAGAAATGAATTTTTAGAGATATAACATGTTTTTTGGCTGAATGGTAATGTCTCACCGTCCTTAACTCAGGAAAAGGCAATATACGATTATTTTTTGACTTCACACGCAGAGAAAAAACATGGTTACAGCATGATCACTACAACTATTCAATGATTATATAGCCGTTTTTCATTGATTTAAATATACTGTGTTCATGATAGCAACGCTTATGATTCTGTTTAATCATTTAATGATTACCCACAATCAAAATTTTAATATGGTTCACTGAATTATAATATGTATTTAAATATGTTTATATGAAATCATATTTATGAATAAATCCAATCATTTAGTGAATTCTTCAACTATTTAGTTAATTACATAACCATTCAGTTCATCTTACAAATTTGGTTAATTCTACAACTATTAAGCCATTAACTTTTAATGCCTTTTGAATACACATTTTTGTGTATCAGTCCAGTAGTTATAATTCTCATTTAGTTTATATATGAACAAATATAAATTGAAAAGTTTTGTTTTTATTAGGTGTGATGATTGTACCACATATTGTGGTACAAATGAATATAAATATGGTAAAATGGGATTATATGTATGATGAAGTTTGTTCATATATATGAAAAAATGGAATTATATATATGATAACATGGGATTATATATATGATAAAATGGAATTATACTTATGATGGAATTAGTTCATATATATGATAGAATAGAATAATATATATGATAAAATGGAATTATATATATGATGAAACTATTTTATATATATGATAAAATGGAATTATATATATGATGAAATTAGTTTATATATATGATAACATGGAATTATTAAATGATAAAAAAATTATGAAATTGAAAGCAATACTTAAGAAAAGGTTATAAAACTTACTAAAAGATATTAATAAGGGTATGAACCTTACTAATAAATTATAAATTGGAATCATAATAATGATTACGTATAAATATACTTATTGTAACCTGGAATCATATATTACAATCATAGTATGTTGCTCTTAGTTTATGGACACAGGAACCATATTTTTTCTTTGCGTGCAAGAAATGTGATAAAATCAGTTTAAAATGTTGGGATATATATATACATATATGAAAAAGACTTGACCAACATCTTGCAAAGTTGAGATTGTTGAAACTTCAAATGAATATATCTCGAAGAATATAAAAGAGAAATAGTACATGCAAGCCTTGAAATTTTGACCGCTGGGTAGTAAAATTAAAAAAATGTATGTATATATGTAATAAGAAAATATATTTTATTAGAGTTTATTATAAAGAAAAGCTATTTAATATTGCGACCTAATTTTAAACCACAAAAATCTTTCAGTCTATTAAATTTTGTATCCTTCAAAATTTTTGATACACCACTACGATTCCGTTAAGAATTACAAACACCATCTAATAATGCCAATTACGATCAATTTCGTGCTGTCCATACGATGTGCCTTAGCAAAATCTGTTTTGAGAAACGTATCCCGTTTTCAACTATTAATACTATTTTACAAATTTATAGTCTCGTTCAATCATATTTATCATCGTTCTTACATATTTATATCCAAGATTTGTACAAATGCAATTTGCTATACAAAAATAAAATAATAAAACAAAAAGTAAATTTTTTTCATTATTTTCAAAAGGTAAATAAATTTATTTTATTAAGTTTATTTTTAATGCCATTCCGATCGAAAGTGGAATTAATTCCGTACTTTGCTTCTTCAAAAAACATAAATAGAAGAAATTTTTTCGGAATAGAACCACTTTAAATTTTCAAAGTGGAATTGATTTTCGCTTATATTTTTATGTATTTCTCAACATTTAAAATATATTTTTTTTTGTATTTTTCAAAAATTAATTTTGATTTGCACTGCATAACAATGTGGGTATATAGATTTATATGGCAAGTGAGCGGACCACGCCCATTTTTTGTTTTCCAAGTTTATATAGACCCTCGAACTATTTGTGCAAAATTTCGTTATCGTACATGTTTTTGTTTAAGAGATATCAGCAGAAAAGTATGAAATAAAACTATAACGGACAACCTGTGTTTCTAGTATTTTGCCCATAAGCTTTTTGTTTATGAATCGATTTTGCTCATTTTCAATATCAAACAAGCCTTATATAAGATAATTATTTGAAAATTTCGTTCCCCTACGTTGTCCCGTTCGAGCCCTATCCTGCTTTCAACAGACGGACATAGCTAGATCGACTCAGAATCTAACCAGGACCCAGAAAATGTATACTTTATGGGGTCTTAAATGATTATTTCGATTTGTTACACACGGAATGACAAAATCAATATACCCCCCATCTTTTTGATCTTGGTTATAATAACAATTTATTAATATATTTTTGAATTGATCGGAATCTGAAGAAGTAAAAGAACAATCTATCGAAATTTAAAATACTGAATTAAAAAAAAGAAATTATTGTGTAAAATAACAAACAACTAATTTGAGACTTCGTTGACTATTTCGGGCACATCAACGAGATATAACGACAAATACGCTCAATAATAACAAATGTCAATCTCTATTTCAAAACTGCATTTCATATTTCGTTGAGGTGCGAAACAAAACAAAAAAATAAATTTAAAATTTGGTCATCATAACTATAAGTGCTACTTTCGACCCACTTGCTTTTGCTTTTTTTACTAACTAATAAATAGAAAAAATTGAACGTGATCATCAAAATTTGGACATTATCTTTTCCTGAATTAAGTGCCATTTTCGACTGCTTTTACCCCAACGTGCACCCGTGGGAACACTTATAGTATTGGAATTCTGTTGGCATTAAGAACAATAAACTTTTTAAATATTTTAGTTACCAGCTTCTTACATCTTTAAAGTTCGAAGGTTCAAAAACTACCAAATTAATTCATATATAAAATTCAATAAATTGGAAACAGTTGATCTTGGAGTTTTGATTGTTATTTTATTTAATTGATATTATATTATAGATCACAGAAAAATATAACTTTTATTATTTTAATCACTACTTATGAACTCGTAGACCTTTTTTGGTAACTCCTCCATTAAATATTTGATAGTTGTTTCAGTCACTTGTTTGGAACAGTCTGCCCATCTCCTTTTAAAATCTTAGCTATTTTGGGACACCTCTTTTGTCATCTTCCATTCTCTTTTCACAAAAGTCCAATATCTCTTCACTGGTCTTAGCACCGGACAATTTAGAGAATTGACCTCTCTTGGTACAAAAACTATGTTATTGCTTTGGTACCACTCCAGAGCTTTCTTATCTAGTGGCATGATACCGAATGAGGCAAAAAATATGTGGACACATTGTGCTCTCTTGTGAAAGGAAAAATATTTTATTATAAACATTCTTTGATGTATTTTTCGGTATTTATAGAGCCCACTGTAACAAATGACTTGCTTCTTTTGTCACAACTGCATAAATTTTTCATTTATCTTCAACATTTCCTCGACTATCAGCAATATAAAAATTTTGACGCAGAAGCTGCGAAAATTCTGGCAGTACATACGTTTCGTCGTTCTTTATACAACTTAAGTATATTTGTATGAAATTTGATTTTAATTTTCGTGCCCTACTCTTGGCTTCTAAATTTTTTCCAGGTTTCCAGTCTGGAACTATTTGGATTTTATATGTTCTTAACTCTGCATTAGCTTTAACTTTTTGCACCAATTAGTCTGAGCACTGAGCTAACCGGAGTGTGTTTTTGGAGTTCTTTTCAATATGCTTTCAATTTCCTTGACCTTCCCAATATCATGTGGACCTTGTTTCTTCCCAAACCATGTTTCCTATCAATGGTCAAATTCTCCTGATACTGTTTAATAACCTTGGAAACAGTTTAACGGCAGACATTTAACTCTTTGACCAATTATTTTTAGAACCAGCTTGAATTTTTTGAAATTTTTTAATAATTTATAGAAATCAATTTGATCAAACTAACAAGAAATCTACATGGTTGTCATTAAAAATAATAACTGACATATTTTTCAATGATAACTAGATCAAAAAAATTTTAAATATCGCTTCGGAAAAAAGTTAAGAGGCAAATCGTGTGTTAAGATTTTTTTGATCGCACTCCTTATATTCTAGTAGAGAAGAATGTGACTAATAGGGCTTGTGGATTCTCAACACAGAACCACACATATATATTAAATTTCATGTTTGAAAGTTAATTATTATTAAAAAAAAAATTCAAAGAGTAATATTATAATAACGAAAAGTACCACAAAGTACCCTCTTTTGGATGCTCATTCTCTTAGGACCACATATCTTTAATTTCATGATATTAGGTTATATATTATAAACAATTCAAAAAGTACCATTAGGAGATAAAAAAATACCACAACTTGAATTCTTACTCACATAGGACCATGTATCTTTAGTTTAATGTTTCTAGGTTTAATAATATAGAAAATTCAAAAAGTACCATAAGAAGTACTAAAAGGTACCACAAAGTCACTCTTGTGAATTCTCGCTTACTGTAGTCCTAACATGTACTTAAGTTTATGTTTCAAGGTTTAATATAATAAACAAGCGCAAATATTCGGCCCGGCCGAATCTATATACCCACCATCAACTTTTTCACATTTTAAGTTATATGAGAGAAGGATGTAAAGTGGGCGGTAAAGTGGGCAGTAAAGTGGGTGAGCCACGCCCATTTTTTGTTTCCGAGTTTGCATTAGTCCTTGAACTATTTGAACACAATTTCATTGATTTACACCTTATATGGGAGGTGGGCGGTAAAGTGGGCGGACCACGCCCATTTTTGGCTTCCGAGCTGATATCGATCCCCAAACTATATGTACAAAATTTCGCAATCGTACATGCTTTTGTTGCAGAAATATCAGCAGAAAAGTATAAAACGGACACCCTGTGTTTCTAGTTTTCAGGAGGTAAAGTGGTCGGTAAAGTGCGCAGTAAAGTGGGCGGGCCACGCCCATTTTTTGTTTCCGAGTTTGCATTAGTCCTTGAACTATTTGAACTCAATTTCATTGATTTTCACCTTATATGGGAGGTGGGCGGTAAAGTGGGCGGACCACGCCCATTTTTGGCTTCCGAGTTGATATAGATCCCCAAACTATATGTACAAAATTTCGCTATCGTACATGCTTTTGTTGCAGAAATATCAGCAGAAAAGTATAAAACGGACACCCTGTGTTTCTAGTCTTTAGCCCATAACTTTTTGGTTAGTGAACCGATTTTGCCCATTTTAAATCCCAAACAAACCTTATATAAGACAAATATTTGTGCCAAATTTCGTCTCCCTACGTTGCTCCGTTCGAGCGCTATCTTGCTTTCAACAGACGGACATAGCTAGATCGACTCAGAATCTAACCAGGACCCAGAATATATATACTTTGTGGGGTCTTAGATGATTCCTTCAACATGTTACACACGGAATGACAAAATCAATATACCCCCCATCTTTTTGATGGTGGGTATAAAAATGCATTACTTAATTTGAATAAAATTTTATTTCCCGATTTTATCCCGTTTTTGGTACTTTTTATTCCCCCTGAATGTAACAAAGATAGTATTCCAATGAATTTCTAAATTGTATTGGGGTTTAATGTTAAAATATTCATATGTATGTGTCAGTAAAAAAAATATTTTGTGAAAAAAGTACCTATGCGATTATTTTTAAACAAATAACAATATATGTTAAACTTTTTTATATTTCTATTAGTTTAGGAGATAATGTTACCGAATTTACCTTTTTCTACCCCCTAAACATTTCACTTTTCAAAAATTCCGTCTTAGTGAATCTATTCGGTACGACACCAATCCACAGTCCATATATCTAGCTTTAACCATTTGGGCTGTGAATCATTATGAAAGATATTCAGTCAATCACTCAGTAACGTAACTCTTTTATATATATAGAACATGGTATCACCACAAATCTTATTAAGGATTAAAGTCGATTCCAGCCAGGTTAAACATTTTTGATAATGGCCCATATATAGGTACAAATAAAAACTGATATCAATACCAAAGTTGTAGGTGATTCGTTTTTTTATAAGGACTTTAACTATTGTTCCTGAGAGAGTGGACTGAAGTACATAATGAAATTTTGTACTTAATTATAATGCATTTTACTTTCCTAGTATTTTTTCTCGATGTTTAAAATACCTTTTGTTTATTTGAATAAAACGAAAGGTAATACTTTCAAATTTTTAAAACTAATTCCAAATTACAATTTTTTAGATGATTATTTCGACATGTTACACACGAAATGACTAACCCAATATACCCCCATCATTTTTTTATGGTTTTATTTTATAAGTACGGAAATGGATATGAATTGAAAAAACCAAATTTCCACACGTTTTATTAAAAAATCAGTTTTTGACAATCACTTTCCCGAAACAGTTCAAAACAATCTTTTTGTTCATTAATATTTATTTTAAATTCTGCGAAATTCTAGCGAACTCTCGTAGCCAAAAAACTAATTATTCCTAAAAAAATTTATTGAAATTGTGAGAGTTATCTTTTGAAAAATGTATATCTCAACACAATTTGAGATAATAAGTATTTTATTTTGATTTCAGTAAATGGAAAATATCATTACGAGTCGGTCCGTACATCCGCCATAAGGACATATTAATATCCATGTTTTCCTATTTCCTGGTTACATCCATAAAATTTACTTTTCTTTGCATTTTCTCGATATTAGTGAATGAATTGTAAAAGATTAACATTTTATTTTGTCATATTCTACACACACACACACACATACAAAGTTTTGAAATACAGTATTTTTTCTGAACTTTAAATTGTTAATAATAGACTTTAAACATGAATAACTTTAGTTAAAAATTTTCTCAACCGGAATTTGATATTCTCGCAAAATTTGCATTTATTTATTTATTTATTTATTTTTGTTTGTTTTTCGTTTATTTTAATGTGTTGGAGTTGGTGTTTTTCTTTTCAACACCTTCATTGCTTAATTATCTACAACTAGCAACAATAACAACGTTAAAGAATTTTTCAAGCCAGACAGACAGCATTGCAATAGTGCAAACAAAAAAAATAATAAAATAAAGTAGGGATTTCCTGGAATTTGAAGGAAACAACAATCATCAACTTTTATTCAATTATGTCTAAAAAAATTAATGTACAAGTCGATATGCTACGACTTAAAAATGAAGTAAAATAAATATTTAAAAATCAAAGTGGCACTTTTATTAAAGATATATACATATATCATCGCATAGTGAGAGCAGAATTTAGACATTTTGGATATATTATGTATATGTATGTAAAAAGGTTATTTTAATAGATTTTGATACGATTTGCTTTCTTATGAGGAGTGATCTCCGTTCTAATTAAGATTTAGGCCTCCTTCCAGTATTTTAAAATTTTTAAAAGAGTCGTAGTTCATTAAGAATGAAAATGAAGGTAATTACACCGGTCAACAAAACAATCCTCCCCCAAAGACGAATAGTTAAACTTGATGCATTTTGATGTGCTAAACACGAATCTGCTTTTTTCCATCAGGTCTGGATTTTTTATGAGCGTGTCTATAGTAAGGCCATTACTCTAGTATATTTCCTCATAATTCAAGAACGATGTGTACGATTGACATAAGTGATACACCAAAAGATGCGGAATAAAAATATCTTCAAATCATCCCAACTTTAATTTTTTATGTGCTCAATAGTTTTGGAGTTATTTTGAAATAAATGTCCGAAAAAAACTTTTTTATGTAAAATTTTAGATTTTTTTGTTACTAAAATTTATTTTTAAAAGTGAAAGCATCAAAAATGTTTCAGTTTATCATTTTTATCTTAAAGGTGGTAATACTGGGAATAAAATAAGGCATGAATCTTCAAAATTGATGCACAAATTTTATACACAGTTAAGTAAAAATACCCATGTATACATACAATTGGTGGACAAAAAAATAAAATATTTATTTTTTCTTGAATAGCTGGACTAGGTGGATTTTGACGAATTAAACAAGAATCTGCATTCACTTTTTTTCTATCACGTACTGATTTCTTTTTAAGGTGCATGACTAATATCACCACCTTATTCAGCGGTCACACTATAAAATTCGAGAATGGTTTGTCAAATTTAGACTATAACTCAAGAACCGTTTATACGATTTTGATAAATAATACTTAAAAGACGAAAATTGTCTTCAAGCTTCAAGAATTTCAGAGTTCTGGACCCAAATATTCACGATTTTTCAATAAAAAGAAAAAAATAATTTTTCGCTACTAATTACCGAATAACTACGGAAATATTAACTGGATAAAAAAATTATGTAAATTCAGCTCAAAGACAGTTTAGATCACTATCTACTGGAGTTTAATTTATCTTAATTGGACAAACAGTTCTCGATTTATACAGGTGTGACTGCCTAAAGGCGGGGTCGTAGTAGTAATGCCCATAAAAAAATCAATACGTGATAGAAAAAAATAAAAGCTGATTCTTATTTAGTACATTAAATTCCAACTAATCCACATATTTATTTTTTATTTAAAACAAACAAAATTTTTTTGCTCGCTAGTGTATTTTCACTTAACTGTAAGTATGCATGGGTATCCTAACTTAACTGTGAATGCAATCAAGATTTGTGTATCGATTTTTATGATGCGTAGCTTTATATACACGTAGTGTTGCCAGCTTTGAGATAAAGATGATAATCTGAAACATTTTTGATGTTTTCACTTTTAAAAAGAAGTTTTAGTAAAAAAAAAGAAATCTTAAATTTATCATGAACAAATTTTTTTTGGACAGTTATTTCGAAATATCTCCTAAGCCAGATAACCAGATAAAAATTTGTTAGTAAAACGACTTAAAGCCAATTTTATTTCACATATTTGGTGTTTCATTTATATAAATCGTGCGTACCGTTCTCGAGTTATAGTGAATTATACTTAAAAATGATTAAGTAATCGGCTTATTTAGGGCGCAATATTTGACACGCCCATAAAAAAATCTCGACCTGGTGGGAAAAAACTGAAAGCAGATTCGAGTTTAGCATGCGGAATTCCATCTAGTCCACATATTCGCGAATTTTTTTTTTTTTTGTCGACCAGTAAACTAATAGAGTCATTCCATTTAAAACCAACACGAACAATTAAAATTTTTGACTTTACCTCTCCGAATTTAATGATATTTGGTACAATCATTATTCTTGTCAAAACTAAGACAA
This sequence comes from Protophormia terraenovae, assembly GCA_951394005.1. Lineage (NCBI taxonomy): Eukaryota > Metazoa > Arthropoda > Insecta > Diptera > Calliphoridae > Protophormia > Protophormia terraenovae. Next base: position 95,223,888 of record OX596077.1, read on the forward strand.
ATTTAAAATTTCAGATAATTTCATCAAGTAGTTCGCGAAATATCGCGGTTGGAAAATGCAAAATGGCTCAAAATGAGTACCAAGTTGCATACACAAAATTACAAATATCTTTCGAAGTATTTATTATCAGCAATACCGTTGAGAATTTTTAAAAAGTGTCCAAAAAAGGGGATTTCAAAATAAAAAGTCGCCAAAAAAGGGTATTTTTTGGAAAAAAAGGGGCCAACTACTTTAAAACCTAAAAAACTCCTTAACATTTTTTTATTTGATACCAACAAATTATTGTGTTTTAAGAAAAACTACAAAATTCAGTTTTATTAACAACAAAATAATTTATTATTATTTTACAACAATTTTTATTATTGCAAAAATAAAGATTTATTCACAAAAATATTTAGCACACAATCCTCTTTTAATTAGTTAAACTCCTGTACTTTTGTAGGAGTTCTTCACTCGTACTCTAGACTTTCAAATTTAGGATGGAACGCATGAATTCACAAGTATTGTCGTAAGTATGTTAGATAAACTATTTCTTGTTTTTGATAATTTAGTAAAAACAAAAAACAAGTTGCCGAGAGAGATTGCTCTTAGGAACGTAAAAATTTAAATTAGGATATAAGTATTCATCGAATCTTTTTTTTATTTTTACAATTCAGTCCAAAAAATTTGGTATATGATGATAAACTTTATTATTATTTTTAATTACTAACAGTTTCAGTTCATTTATAAATACTACGCGGTTTTTTATATCACTATACTGTAAGACAGTTCCAAAATTATTAATTTATTTGTTGAAATGAATATATAATGGGTCGATATATTTCAAACAACTTAGTTTATCGTAATTTAGCACATAGTCTTAAAAAGTCGCCATTTAGTCGCCATTTAAAAAAGGGGCCAAAAAAGTGGCCAGGTGGTTGAAAAAGGGGCAAATGGCGACTAAAGTCGCCAAACGGTAACGCTGTTTATTATATAAGATTTATTGAGATATCATATTAAAGGTATCAAAATTACCTTTAATATGATGTATAATATGAATTTTTTTGGCGGAAAAGTGGTATTTTTCAATTCTTCACGCTTATAGAAAACATTTTAACCATTAACATGTATTTTTTTTAAATTTTTAAAAATACCACTTTTCGAGATATTTGCCCGCGAATGAAAAATCGCGAGATATGGACCATTTTGATGTTGAGAAAAAAATCATATTATACATCATATTAAAGGTAATTTTGATACCTTTAATATGACATCTCAATAAATCTTATATAATAAATACTTCGAAAGATATTTGCAATTTTGTGTATACAACTTTGTACATATTTTGAGCTATTTTGCACTTTCCAACCGCGATATTTCGCGAACCACTTGATGAAATTATCTGAAATTTTTAATGTCTTAGTTTTGACAAGAATAATAATTGTACCAAATATTATCAAATTCGGAAGAGGTGAGAAAATCAGCTGGTTGGTTTTAAATGGAATGACTCAATAATATATTAGATATCAATTATAACAGCCTTTGGGATTTTAGAACATATAGGCTAAAATCTAAATTTTGATTTAAAATAAGTAAAATTCGGGATGGTCTGTACTGGTTTTTGATTGGGCGTTTGGGCTTGTTTTTAATTCCAAAATCAATTCCTTGAAGATAGATAATTTTCAGAAAAGTATAAAATTATTATATCTTTTTAAGTAAAATTTTGTTTTAGAGAAAAAAGAATGTTGTCTACATTGTCTTTTGCGGCAAAAAAAAAAAAAAAATTGATAGATAATTTTGTTCTTTAACTAGCTGGGTAAAAACTTAAGAAAATCGGATAAAAAATATTGGTCTTTGTATTGAAAAAATTTGGCAAAATTTAGATAGTTGAAATTTCAAAATAAATAACTTGAAAACTATAGAATATAAATAATATGTTTTTCATAAGTCTTATTGGAAGCTTTAATGTTTGAAATCGCGTAAGAAACAACAAATTGTCAAGCGATAAAAAAAGTTCCATACCAGAAATATTCTATTTTGGTCCCTAATACCTCCCCTTCCTAACTTAAATTGTACTCTTCTCTGCTACGCCTGTGTGAAATCTAATCAGCCGATTAGAAGTTACAAATTTATTTGCAAAAAATTTCGATTCTGCCCCACTGCGCATTGTGAAGAAAACACACAAAATATTTTTAAAATTCATATTTTTATAAAACTTGGAGTATTTTTATACCCACCATCAAAAAGATGAGAGGTATATTGATTTTGTCATTCTGTGTGTAACATGTCGAAAAAATCATTTAAGACCCCATAAAGTATATATTTTCTGGGCCTTGGTTAGATTATAATTCGACGTAGCTATGTCCGTCCGTCTGTCTGTTGAATGCAGGATAGGGCTCGATCGAGACAAACTAGGGAGACGAAATTTGGCTAAAATATTTATCTTATATAAGGTTTGTTTGGTATTGAAAACCGGTTTATAAACAAAAAAGTTATGAGCTAAATACTAGAAACACAGGGTGTCCGTTGTAGCTTCATTGCATACTTTTCTGATGATATTTCTTAAACAAAAGCATGTACGACAACGAAATTTTGTACAGAGAGTTCAAGGACTAATGTAAAATCGGAAACAATAGTCCGCCCACTTTACCGCCCACCTCCCAAATACCGAAAAATTTGAAAAAGTTGATGGTGGGTATATAGATTCTGCCAAGCCGAATATAACATTCTCGCTTGTTCAAAGATATAATGATCACAAAAAGAAAAATAAGTTATCAGAAGAAAAAGTTATAAACAGAAATGTGTGTTATATTTTATTCGAACGCAAACTTTTATTTAGAATCAATTACACTAATCAATTACTACCAATTTCGAGTGTAGCGTATAGGTGTTTAAATATTGACCAACTAAAAATTCTGTTAGTTCATTATTTTTATTTTTTTTTTATGGGAAGTTTGTGTCTGTTATAATTGTAATGAAAAAGAAAACATTTAAAGGGAGTATTCAATTACACCGTTTATAAAGACATGCCAGACATTAACGAATTTATCCATGGAAATGTATGTATGTGTATGTATATGTGTTTTCAACTCGTACACAGGTGAAATGAAATTGTTTCTTCGTTGCTTGCATTTTGATAATGTTTTACAAGTGCAATTACAACATAAATACTACTGTTACACGGAAAAACAGACACACACTCAAATTTATATGTATATTTTGTTATTTTTTGCCAGACAATGAGGCGAGTTGTAGTATGTCATGTTTCTTCATTTTTTTCTAAATGTGTTTTTTTTTTTTTTAGTATCTGGATAAGTAATTGAAATTTAAATATTGTGTAATCTAAGCTTCTGACTGATTGCATTTTTGCTTAAATCTTCTTAGTTGTAATTTATGATCTATTTTCTAAACATTTTTAATTTATGTATATATGGGTCAATTACCGATAACAATTATATGTATGTATGTACGTATATACAGCAAACATTTCATTTGTTGTCATCAACAATAAAATGCTATAGTTGAAGGTGTTAAATGGAAAACTATTTCTTTTTTTCTATTTTGTTTCTGGAATTTTTAATTTATTTTTGTAGTGTTGAAAAGAAATTTAAAACATTTATATACATTAAGGTGACTTACTCCAAAAAGAGTTTTTGTTACCACCTGAAATTTGACCTTGGTATGTTTTATAATGTTTCCCAAAATAATTCCGTGCTACTGCTGACCTTTCGTAAGCTGGATTGGTCTTAGTTTTTTCAAATATTTTTCTCAGATTTTTTCCCAAAAGAAATCCATAAAAAATTCGGTACCATTGAAAAGGTATTTGGAAGTCTCTTCCATTGGTATATAAAACATATAGTGAGAGTGATCTCAATATTTATACATTCCACAAAATTCAAATGTTTATATTTTTTACTTGCTTTTAGATATTAGTTCATCATCCCACAGCCCTAACGGCTGAAGCTAGAGAGACGAAATTTAGAATGTAGGCAGGTCTTCCTCCATATAGATCCACCAAGACAGGATTTTTGGAAATTCGAATGTTTAGGGGGTAAAAAAGGTAAAAACGGGTAAAATCGTTAACTCTATAACTCCTAAACTAAGAAAGATACAAAAAAAAGTTGAATAGTTATCGTTATTCATTTAAAAAATAATTGGACAGGTGTCTGGTACTTTTTTGAAAATCGGCCGTTTTAGGGAGAAAACGGGTAAAAACTGTATTTTGGTACTTTTTTGTTACCATATGTATCTTTGAAACCAATCAACATACAAATAAAATTTATGCCGTATTAAAAACTTATCAAAAAACGAGAAATATAAATTTGGTACTTTTTCGAAATTCGTACGTTTAAGGGGTAAAAATCGTACTTATTTTTGGTACTTTTTAAAAAAAAACATTTTTTTTTGTATTTATTGACATAACCATATATACATCACTATAATTTAGAAACTCATTGGAATACAATTTCTGATACTTCTATGGGTAAAAAAAAGTACCAAAAAGGGGGTAAAGGTGGGAAATTACATTTCATTCAAACTTAATAATGAATTTTCAATTACATTAAACATAGAAACATTCTGTGTGTAAGAATTCTTCTTCTAATGGTACCTTTTGCATTTTTTGCAATTAAATTAAATATGCATGGTCCGATGTGGGAAAGAAGTCACAAGGGGGGTGTGGTACTTTGAGTCAGTGAGAATTCATAAGAAGGGAATGTGGACTTTGTGGTACTTTTTTGTTTTTTTAATGGTACTTTTTTAATTTCCTGTAATATTTAACCTAGAAACATGAAATTAAAGATATGTGGTCCTAAATTAATATGAATCCATAAGAGGGGACTTTGTGGTAACTTTTTTGTTATTCCAATGGTACTTTTTGAATTTTTGGCAACATTTAACCTAGAAACATGAAATTAAAGATATATGGTTCTAAATGAATGAGAATTCATAAGAAGGGATTTTGTGGTACTTTTTTTGTTCTTCTAATAGTACTTTTTGAATTTTCTATAATTGTGAATCTAGAAGTATGAAATTAAGGACATGTGATGCTAAGTGAATGAGAATCCATAAGAGGGGACTTTGTGGTACTTTTTGAACTTTCTATAATATTTAACCTAGAAACATGAAGTTAAAGTTATGTGGCCCTTAGTGAATATCTATAAGAATGGATTTTGTGGTACTTTTCGTTCTTCTAACAATACTTTTTGAATGTTCTGTAATATACATCCTAGAAACATAAAATTGAAGATGTAAGGTCCTAAGTGAATCAGAATCCTTAGAAGGCTCTTTTTACTTATTCTAAAATACTTTTTCGTTAATCTAATATTAGAAATCTAAAATTAAAGAGATATTGTTATTTATGAATGAGAATTCTCAAGCTCTATTAGTCACATTTCTCTATACTAAAAAATAATAATAGGAATACTTTGGTAGTTTTTTAACTTTCGAATGTTAAAGATGTTAAAAATTGGTACTTTACTGGCACCCTATCTAACATGCCTTTTGTACTTTTCGAAAATCCTATTTTAAATTTATTTTATAATATGGTTTTTATAAAAAATTTCCGCTTACGAAGTAGCGAATTAACAGCTCGTCTGATATGAAATTTTACATATAGTCAATATGGGTACCAAAACTCTTCAATTGATTAGACGCTTAATTTGATTTAAAATAATTACATGAATTACAAAACTATTTATTAATATGTACAAAATATATGTAAGTAATTTTTACAAAAGATATTTTCAGTTTAATTATTTGCTATATAACATAAATCAAGGTTTACACACTGCAATTTTTCTTACTGCAATTCTTTGTTCTTGAATTTAAAGCGTTGATATTCTCTTTACCTCTCTCGCCTACGATCTCAGAATTGCAACAATAAAAATTGCTGTGTGTGCGTACCAAGCCCAAGCAATCTAAATTTAGTCCTTTAAAAACTAATAAACAGAACAAACAAAAATATGCAAAATCATATTTTTTTCCTATGGTTCAAATGAGCCAAACTGTTAGCTTTTTATTCATTTCAATTAATTTTAAGAATTTTTTCGTCAATTTGTTATAGCATATTTTGGTCATAACGGCTTTCATTTATTTTATACACTAAAGAACATAATTTTGTATATTTTGCATTTATATGTGTTTAGCAAGTGCTAAAAAAATCAAGTAATTTTTACCATTAATAATAGATAGTTTAAGTTTCAGCCAGAAAAAATAATAGTTCGCCCAATTTACCACCTATCTACCATATAGGATAAAATTTTAACAAATTGCAGATGGTGCAGCAAAGAAAAAATATGGTTCCTGTGACCATAAACTAAAATATAAAATAAAATATATGATTCCAGGTTACAATAAGTATATTTGTACATAATCATTATTATGATTCCAATTTATAATCTATTAGTAAGGTTCATAACCTTATTACTTTAACTTTTAGTAAGTTTTATAACCTTTTCTTAAGTATTGCTTTCAATTTTATAATTTAAAAATTCCATGTTATCATATATATAAACTAATTCATCATATATGTAATTCCATTTTACCATATATATAAAATAATTTCATCATATATATAATTCCATTTTATCATATATATTATTCCATTCTATCATATATATTAACTAATTCCATCATAAATATAATTCCATTTTGTCATATATATAATCCCATGTTATCATATATATAATTCCATTTTATCATATAAAACTAATTTCATAATATATATAATCCCACTTTTTCATATATGATCCCATATTTTCATATTTGCATTCATTTGTACCAGGATATGTGGTACAATCATCATACTGGATAAAAACAAAACTTGTCAATTTATATTTGTTCATATATAAACTAAATGAGAATTATAACTACTAAACTGAAACACAAAAATGTGTATTCAAAAGGCATTAAAAGTTAATGGCTTAATGGTTGTAGAATTAACCAAATTTGTAAAATGAAATGAATGGTTATGTAATTAACTAAATTGTTGTAGAATTGACTAAATGATTGGATTTATTCATAAATATGATTTCATATAAACATATTTAAATTCATATTATAATTCAGTGAACCATATTAAAATTTTGATTGTGGGTAATCATTAAATGATTAAACAGAATCATAAACGTTGCTATCATGAACACAGTATATTTAAATCAATTGAATAGTTGTTGTGATCATGCTGTAATGATATTTTTTCTCTGCGTGTGTGTATATAGATTCGGCCAAGCCTAATATTACATTCTCACTTGCTAAGTTTCAAGTAGGGTTTGGGGTTTCCCGTGATATTTTGTTTCCCGGGAAACGGGAATAAAAATTCGATTTCCCGGGAATTTTTCTTGATTATAAGAAAAACCAATGATTTCATATGAAAAATTTTATTTTTTCTATTCAGTACTTTAAAACAACATTATAAATCAAATTTACGATTAGTTCAGGTGGTTTCATATTATAATACTTTGTATTAATACCAGAGTTTAATTTTCTATAATACATATCAAAAAATGTATTATTAAATGTCACATTTTTCATTTATATTTTATTAAAATATTTTTTAAAAAATGATAAATAAAAAATTTAACAGAATTCCACAAATAGAACTAAAAATAAAATAATGTACCGAAATTTGTTTGAAGACATTTTAAATAATTTTTGTATTAATACAAAGTATTATTGTTTAAAACCCCCTTTAACATAAAAAAAATAATATTGAACTATGACTTCTAATTAAAAATTTAAACAATTTTAAAAATTTAAATAAAATAAGTGCCTATTGTAAGAAGAGGTTCCAAAGGTTTAATTCTTTAATTCACTTTTCAAAATCGAATTAAATTTATTTTCCCAGTTATTTCTTTAAAGCATTCATAACAATTTAATTCATATACTTAAATTCTTTGACTTCACAAGAATTAATTGCTTTAAGAATTCACCACCAATTATACAATTCAAGCTTAAAAAATATTTTGAATCATTCAAATTTTCTTCTATTCAAATCTATTACGAATTAGCTTTAGAAAATATTTTTTTATTCATTTAGTAAAATATTGCCTTTGTTCCTTTACTCTAAATTGGGAGCATGCAGGACCCTATTTTACCGAAAAGTGTTCCCGTAGTCGAAAATTAGGAAATGAGAATGATTTTGAGAGAATAATGTTCAACTACTTGCACGAAACGCCCAGACTTTTTCTTTGAATAGACTTAGTAAATTGTCAAATAAAAAAAAAAAAAAAATAATAAAAATATATAAATAAAAACTGAATGAAAATAAATAAAACATATTTTGTTCTTGTTACTAAGAAGAAAGTTTCAATTAAAAAAATTAAGAACGTTCATATATACTAAAAAATAAAATAACATTCATTGATGAATTTCAAAATAGTTTGGAGTTTTCTTTATGGCTGAACAAATTGTTTTTTGTACATTTTTGAGAGAAATATCAGGCTTTTCTAATTTTACCCAAAAATACGGAACAAACTCATTAAAAAATAAAAGAAAAAAATACATACAAAATATTAAAAAAATTATGAATATTTCCATTCAATTTGCAGAAAATTTTAATTAAAAGAAAATTCAATGACTTCTTTATAAATTGATTCAGTAGATGTATGCTTTTGTGAATGGTGTTATGGAATGAAAAATTAGTATTTCTAATATTTAGTTAAAAACTGTATACTTCAGATTTTTAGGTTAAATACTCTTTCATGCTAAAAATTTAAAAGAGATAAGCCCTAATCTATTTCATAAATATTAGTATAAATGGTTTTTCTTATCGTATTGATTCGTTTTAAAACACAAATCTAAAACACTTTTAAAATTGGTTTCCAACAATATTTTGAGGTCCAATGATACAGTGTTCGGAAATCTGATAAAAATTATTTTTCATTTCAACATTTGAAAAACATTGTTAATCAATTCAAGACGAATACTTCTGAAAAATACATTCGTAGTCAAATATATTTACACATTTTAAAAGTAGAATTTAATAATTTTTGAAAAAGTAGCAGCATTTATTTCTGATGTTAAAAGAAAAGTTCTTATTCATTTTTATATAAAAATGTTTACATATTTAATTTTTGTACATATTTCAAAATTATTTACACAGCTTAAAAACGTAGTTAAAAACTCGTGTATTCGTAATGTGAATTGACAAAAATAAAAAGTTTTTTTTTTTTTTTTTTTTTTTTTTTTTTTTTCGTAGTGAAAAGTAGTAAAATAGGACTTCATCAGCGCACCGATGAAATGTTTTTCAATAATATAAAATATAACTTGAATCGAATTTTATATTAATTTTATTAACATCTAAAAATGCCTTTAGTAAGTAGTATGTTTACATTAATGTAAAAATTTCACTGAGGTGATATAAACAGTAACACTTTTTGCTATAGGATTATAAAACTACATGAATATTAAATTTCCGTTTTCCCGGGAAAATTGGAAAAAAATTCCCGGGAATTCCCGATGAAAAATTTTCAAACCCTAGTTTCAAGGGTATTTTTTATGCGAGCATATTTTTGTTTGGAATAGGGTTCTAACATTCATAAGTAATATAAATAAAGTATGAATATAAATCTACAGGTTAAATTTTATTAAGATCAGTCCATATTTGACTATATGTATAAAAGCCCCTGATCTGAAAATAACTTAGATTAGAAACCACTTTAACATGCATAAATCTTATACAAATATTTGTATCAAGATAATATTTGACACAAATATGATCTATGTATGCAGAAAGCACGGAGCCAAATTATGTGAGGATCGTTCTATAATATACCATAGTTTAAATATAAGGGCCACTTTTGGAAATTATCTTTATGTACTCAAATCACATATACGGTCCATTAACAAATATTTTTATTTTAGCCCCTCCTTTTGTATACATAACGAGAGAGAAACTATACTCGGTCAAGACTGACCATGTGATACCCTACACCATTGCGTATAAGCCAAAAATTAGACCTGTGGCCAATTGTAGACCAAAACTTTTGCAAAACGCATTTGTATGGGGCCTAGGTGAAATAATGAACCGATCTTAACCAATTTCAATAGGCTTCGTCCTTGTGTCAAAAAAACTATTTGTACCTTCTTTATCATCAATATATCTTTCTCTGCGACATGTACACGCAGAGAAAAAACATGGTTACAGCATGATCACCACAACTATTCAATGCTTATATAGCCGTTTTTCGTTGATTTATATATACTGTGTTCATGATAGCAACGTTTATGATTCTGTTTAATCATTTAATGATTACCCACAATCAAAATGTTAATATGGTTCACTGAATTATAATATGAATTTAAATATGTTTATATGAAATCATATTTATGAATAAATCCAATCATTTAGTCAATTATACAACTATTTAGTTAATTCTACAACCATTTAGTCCATCTTACAAATTTGGTTAATTCTACAATCATTAAGCCATTAATTTTTAATGCCTTTGGAATACACATTTTTGTGTATCAGTCCCGTACTTATAATTCTCATTTAGTTTATATATTAACAAATTGATTGACAAGTTTTGTTTTTATTCAGTATGATGAATGTACCACATATCGTGGTACAAATGAATATAAATATGAAAATATGGGATCATATATATGATAAAATGGGATTATATATATGATGAAATTAGTTCATATATATGATAGAATGGAATAATATATATGATAAAATGGAATTATATATATGATGAAATTAGTTTATACATATGATAACATGGAATTATTAAATGATTAAAACGTGATGAAATTAAGGTTAAGAAAAGGTTATAAAACTTACTAAATGTTATTAATAAGGTTATGGACCTTACTAATAAATTATAGATTAGAATCATAGCAATGATTACGTACAAATATACTTATGGTAACCTGGAATCATATATTACAATCATAGTATGTTGCTCTTAGTTTATGGTCACAGGAACCATATTTTTTTTGCGTGTATATTGAATGAAAATATATTTTGTTAGAGTTTATTACAAATAAATGCTATTTAATATTGTAATCCTTTTTTAATACAAGTAAATATGTTTTGGTCTATTAAATGTTTATTTTTCGAATTTTTTTGATGCGCCTCCGCATTTTATTAAGCATAACAAACACCTACTAATTATGCCAATTATAGTTAATTTAATGCTGTCCACACGATGTGCCTTAGCGAAATGTGTTTTGACAAAATTGTCTCTTTTTATACCCACCATCAAAAAGATGGAGGGTATATTGATTTTGTCATTCCGTGTATAACATGTTGAAGGAATCATCTAAGGCCCCACAAAGTATATATATTCTGGGTCCTGGTTAGATTCTGAGTCGATCTAGCTATGTCCGTCCGTCTGTCCGTCTGTTGAAAGCAGGATAGCGCTCGAACGGAACAACGTAGGGAGACGAAATTTGGCACAAATATTTGTCTTATATAAGGTTTGTTTGGGATTTAAAATGGGCAAAATCGGTTCACTAACCAAAAAGTATTATGGGCTAAAGACTAGAAACACAGGGTGTCCGTTTTATACTTTTCTGCTGATATTTCTGCAACAAAAGCATGTACGATAGCGAAATTTTGTACATATAGTTTGGGGATCGATATGAACTCGGAAGCCAAAAATGGGCGTGGTACGCCCACTTTACCGCCCACCTCTCATATAAGGTGAAAATCAATGAAATTGTGTTCAAATAGTTCAAGGACTAATGCAAACTCGGAAACAAAAAATGGGCGTGGCCCGCCCACTTTACTGCCCACTTTACCTCCTAAAAACTAGAAACACAGGGTGTCCGTTTTATAATTTTCTGCTGATATTTCTGCAACAAAAGCCACTTTACCGCCCACCTCCCATATAAGGTGTAAATCAATGAAATTGTGTTCAAATAGTTCAAGGACTAATGCAAACTCGGAAACAAAAAATGGGCGTGGCTCACCCACTTTACCGCCCACTTTACATCCTTCTCTCATATAACTTAAAATGTGAAAAAGTTGATGGTGGGTATATAGATTCGGCCGGGCCGAATATTTGCGCTTGTTCAAATATTAACGACATTTGAATTAAGTTTATAGTCCCGATCAATATTTATATTTATCGCCGTTTTTATATCTATATACCCAATATTGGTTTAAATTACAATTTTATATATAAAAATACAAAAACAAAGAGTGAAAATTTTGCATAATTTTAAAAAAGTCCAAAAAATTCTTGTATTAAATTTATTTTTAATGCTCCTCCAATTTTGTTATGTAAAAAAACAAAAAACTAAGTATGGAGTAATCGATGTCATTTCATATGAAACTGTGAATGTGCCTCGCGAAAAACTGACTTTTTGAAAAATTTTTTTTAAATCTTTACTGTATTCTGCTTATGAATATGTGTCTTTTGAGTGGACTTCCAAGAAATATTTTTTAAACGGAAATATTTTGGAAATAAATCTGTAATATCTGATCGGCTGGTCGGATTTGAACGAAATTTGGTATAAGCATAGTAGAGGAGTGTACAATGTTAAGTTTGGAAGTGGGACCGACAGGGTATCTCTGACATACAAATTTTTTAATCGCTTGCAAAATTTCTGCTTTCAAATATTTTTATATATTATTGTAGGCGCTGATAAGACCTACAAAAAACATGTCTTATTTATTTCTTATGGTTTCTGAGTTATTTGCATTTGAATTTTTAAGTACCTCAATTTTGCATGTTCTTGGTCCAGCTTTTTTCATATATATCCTAGTGTTTCCGACCGATTTCATTTGTTTTTTCTTTAGCTAATTAAAAAACAAAATTATCTATTATCCCAAAAATGGTTTTTTCACATTTTCGGCACATATTTCCGAAGTCTCGTAGATATTGATTCAAAACTTTTAACAACATATTAAAGATTCTTAAACTGCAGTCCGTTTGCCGATTCGTGCTTTGGGATTTGAGAAAATATAGACTTAAGTTAAAACTTCCCTATAAAATGCTAAAGAAAAAACAAATGAAATCGGTCGGAAACACTAGGATATATATGAAAAACATTGACATTGTACCCTCCTCTGCTATGCCTATAACAAATTTCATGCAAAACCAACCAGGCGATCAGAAGTTACAGATTTATTTCCAAAAAATTTCGATTCTGCCCCACTGTGCACTCTAATGCATGGACCTTATTTGAACAATCATATTGCGTATATAAATATTATATATGTTACTTAAGAATTTGTTTTGATAACAGAAAAAGAATGTAACCACATTTTTGGTTTACTAATTTAATTGTTTACTAACCATTCTTAGACTTAGGTTTTTTTGACAACCGACTTTGGTTTCTGACAACGGAACTTCATATCTATCTATGGGTTAGATAGACAGTTGCACCTTTGCTTTATAAAAAGGTCAGTAAATTGTAAAAGTGGGAGAAAATCTTACAGGAAAGGACCAAATTATATTCATAAATGTGTTTCTTGGTTTAAAACGAGGTAAAAAGTGATTGTTTAACAATAGAAAAACAAACTTCAACTCAAACTCGAAAATAATATCGTATTTATATCAAAAAGGAAAAAATCCTTGCATGAAATTGCATAAATTGTTTCAAGGAATTATTGCGGAATAATATATAAATATACCAAACATCATACTGCAGTTAATTTTCCTCGGGCAAGATGGTCAAATCATTTACAGATACAAAGAAGCTATAGTTTGCGAAGTCAAAGAAAGTCCTTCTTCTGGTGCCTTAAAAAAGCTGAAAAGTAACTTTAAATTCCTCTTATTATTTTAGGGCTAGTACCATTTTAGGAACACTACACAAAAAAAGTTCTATAGAAGAACACCACGTAAGAACACATACATATCGTAAGCCAGCCAAACTAAATGTTTGAATCTCGCCCAAAAGTATAAAAATGTATGTTAAACCTCCAGGAAAAATCCAGGAAACCATTTTACTCAATGATGAAAGTAAATTAAAATATTTGGCGCCAAAAAAATCACGAAAAATATTGCAAAGATGGAATGAAGACATTAATGTCACATATGTGGTTGCGATAGTTGAACATAATCGAGACTCAGTAATGGTCTGAGGATGTCTGGAGGCTTCAGGAATCAGTAATTTCATATTTATAGAATCGACAATAAAATAGAAGATCATAAAAATAGTTTTAAACATAATATGGATCCTAGTGTGCGAAAATTTTGCTTATTGCACAACTACTTATTCCAAAATGACAAAGATCCCAAGCATTTTTCCAAAATTGTGAGGGAATGGTTGCCTTATCGTACTCCCAAACATATTTGTAATGCTCTGAAATCCCCAGACTTTAATCCTATCGGGCATCTGTTGGAACATATTGGCAAAAATATTAGGAAAACCATTATTTGCAGTGATCATCTCTAGCTGGCATTATAGAAAGAGTAGCACAAAATATCACCGATTTTTGCCAAAAACTTGTCGACTCGTTGTCCAGGATATTAAAGGATACAATAAAGCCAAATGGAAAATATACAAAGTATTAAATACAATTTTTTTGCATTTAATTATAAAACTGTTTACTTTTTTTTGACGCGTAAAAAAAGATATTTATTCACTAAAAGTGCATTATTTTTTAATGTGCTGCTGTTTTTAAATTAGTTTCATATGAAATCCATACTTAGTTAGTAACCAAACAAATCTGCATTAATTTTTTCTATATAGCATTTTTAATCTATATATAAAATAACTTTATTTTTAAGAGTACTTGCTGTTTATTTTTTTTTTTTGACACTTACAGTACGAATAAAAAATTTATTTTTTCATATTTAGAATTTGATTATAACAGCCTTAAAGAAAATTTAAATTTTAAAAAGATTAACCCTTTGTTTTTTTTTTTTTTATAAGCTGAATTGTATGCACAAACCTTCCGTGCGCAGTTTTTATTTCGTTACAATTAATTTTTTAACTTAAATGCTCTACCGAAAATATTTGGTATTTTCTAAGAACGCTTTTGCTCAAGTTATTTTAGCTTATAGTTGAAAGATTTTCATGTGGTTTGTTGTTTAATTTTATACAGTATGTTTCATAATGTTTCTAAGCATATGCTTTTGCGCACAGGAAAGTAAATTTAATTTATATCCATTTAAAGATATTGTAATAATTTAATTAAACGTTTTAAATTGTGACATTTTAGAATGAATAAATAACTACTTGCATGTATTTTACGAATATAAAATAAAAATTTAACTAAAACTACAATTATTTTGAATATCTGTTGGTTTCTATACAGAAGAATAAATGTGTTTGTGTGTAGCATTCTGTTTCGTTATTTGACTGTTTGTGGTTGATTTGAAAATTAACACAATCACTGATAAAATTCATTCAATTGAAGGATGTAATTCCTTTTTGTTTTCAATGTGTGGTATTTTGTTGCGACTGTTAAAATTTATGATGTCAATTGTAATTTGCAAGTGTTTAATTGCCAAATTCGCAAATGCGGTCAAATGTTGAAATTATTTACCTACAATTATACACACACATATAAGTATATATTGAAATTGTTTTATGGGGCTACAGATGATAGATGATGTATAAAGTCATCTAAATAATTCGAATTTTTGAAATTTAAATTCATTTAAAGGAAATAGAGAGAAACAATGTTGTTTATTGAAATAACTCTAATGCTATGAAACGATAACTGTTTATTGACCTGGTTTTAATTTAATGATTGGGAAAATAAAATATTGTAATTGCTCTGCCCTGCTATTTTCGTCCGTCTGTCTGTTTAAAGAAGGATAGGGCTCGAGGCGGATTACTTAAAATGACGAAATTTGAGTCAAATATTTCTCTTATATAAAGTTTGTAATGTGGTTAATAAAAAAAGTTATGGGTCAAATACTAGAAAATAGTTCAACGGTTGATAAAGCTCAGAAGCTAAATAGGCGTGATCCATTCACTTTACCGCCCTTGCGTGAAGTTAATAACGCGAGAAGATTCTATATATTTAAGGAAATGGATTTAAATGTGCCATTGAAAAACTGTTTTATTTTTTCCAAACCCCAAAATCTAAAAATTATTGATAGTGACTTATATAAAGTGTATTAAACAGATAAAAAGTATTTTCTGACCCACGTCTTTTTAACGAATACATATGATATATATAACGTTTTACAAGTTACAAAATTAATTAAAAAAAAAAAAATAAAGTTTTAAAATCATTACCCATCGAGCTTGAATTAAAAAAGGTTATAAATTTTACAAATATAAAAAAGACAAATTTTTTCTACTTATCGAATTAAAACCATCAAAACTAATTTTCTATAGTATAATTCAGAAAATTAGCGGATATTTCAAAATATTTTTTTTTCCTAATTTTCAAATTTTAATTTTAACGCAAAAAAGTCAAGGCCAAAAAAGTGGAATTAAGTATTTGAAGTAAAATATCTTTCAAACCATAACACATTGGGGTAAATAGGGTCGAAAATAGCGCTTAATTCAGGGAAAGGTGACATTAATATTTTAGTATTTATATTTTGTTTTTATATTGATCAATAAATTAAACAAATGTATTTATGGAATACTAAAACTTATTTTGACAGAATTCTGATATCCATCCCCCATTCCGTCCATCTGTTTGTAAATTTTTGCAAATTTTCAAATTCGTTTATTTTTGGATTCAATAAAGATATCAACTTCAAATTTCATTTATTCGATATATAATTTTGTTATTTAACTAATTACAGAAAAATATAAACACAATCGGTCGAAAATATTAAGCTATATATAAAAAAAAAAAAAAAAATACCGAGATCTTGCAAGTTGATATAAATGAAATTTAAAATCCATATAACTCGAAAAATATGTGCGTTAAATAGAGCATGCAAGCATGATTTTTAAAGGATGGATCAAGAACTTTAAGGTGATATAAAAATTGAAGTCAGGTAAGAAGCAAAAATTTGGCCAGTGGTTGAAAATTGTCTATGGCTGTGGTACCCTACTAATCGGCTACTAATCGGCTGCTAGGATTTACATAAATTTTACTTAAATGTAGGAGAGGAGTGAACAATTTTAAGTTTGGAATCGAGATTCCACATTATCAGGAGCGGAGCTATGGTAGCTCAAAGTAGGATACCCCTGACACAGAATATTTTTAAACCTCTGCCAATTTTTGTGGCTGTACGAATAATTGCCCAAGAGAAAATCGCCCAACAGTTTAGGATATTTTCATAATGACAAATAACCCATAACTGTTATGAATATTCACTAGAGTGCTCCAAAAAAACGAAGTTTCGAATTTGGCACCAAAAATCGTTCTATGGGTTATAAAAATACGTCGTTCAAAAAAATAGGGCAATAGGACTACTTTAACTGGTGCCGCAACGGCTCTGAAGTTTGAAGATGCTTTTATGCATTTTTTTTTTCAGTTTTCACAAAAATTTTGTCATTAAATAATTAGTTTTGCATTTTATTGTAAAGGAATCGTAATGTACACAGAATTAGTGTTACAAAAAGATATAAAACACAAAAATTGGTTGAAAAATATAAAAGTTATTGAAAATTCCCCAGGCCATTAACGTGTCTCAGAGCACTTGAATTCGAAATGTGACAAAACAAATAAATATATTTTTGAAAATATTCGAATAAAACAATTGTATTACTTAAAATATATCTGTAGTTACTTGAATATGAGTTTTTGTCCTTATAGAATAACGTAAACTTGTTCTCAGCTATGGTAAAAAAATGTTGATATTTTTAACGGGTGTTTCAAAACTCAAATTTCAGTTTTTTTGATACTTTGTTAAACAAATTTCAATATTTTTGGGAGATCTCATAGGGATTTATGGACAACAGATTACGGAATACAACAGTAAAATAATTAGGTCAATACCTCTTATAGTTTGCCTGTACCTGCATTTTGAATTCAGCGGATTTCGAGAAAAACCCATTTTTATGTAATATTTGTTAATGCCTATTTTTTTTTATCAATTTGCTGAATTAATGGGATTGCAAACGGGTTTTATTGAAATATATTCAAATTGGCATGTTTTTAAAACATCGGGGTCATTTTAACCCCAAGGCCATTTAAGGGTTAATTTCATTTTTTTACTGTCATTGTAAATATCGGTTATTAATAAATAATTTTCTCAAGTTTTATGATAATCTACCGAAAAATATATAAAATTTCGACTAGTTTCCATCAAAAATTGCAAATATTACAAAATTTGATCTTTGACCTTTAAAGTTTATGGATTAATGTCGTCCAAATTGTATAAAACTCCTGATTTATATTTAGAATTCTGTGGATTATAAAATTTTAAAAAAGTTCCATTTAAAATACACAACAATGTAATAAAATGGCTGATTTGCCAAAATACTACATAAAAATGGGTTTTTCTCGAAATCCGCTGAATTCAAAATGCAGGTACAGGCAAACTATATGAGCTATTGACCTAATTTTTTTACTGTTGTATTCCGTAATCTGTTTTCCATGAATCCCTATGAGATTTTAAAAAAATATTGAAATTTGTTTAACAAAGTATCAAAAAAACTGAAATTTGAGTTTTGAAACGACCGTTAAAAATATCAACATTTTTTGATCATAGCTGAGAACAAGTTTACGTTATTCTATAAGGACAAAAACTCATATTCAAGTAACTACAGATGTATTTTAAGTAATACAATTGCTTTATTCGAATATTTTCAAAAATATATTTATTTTTTTTTGTCACATTTCGAATTCAAGTGCACTGAGACACGTTAATGGCCTGGGGAATTTTCAATAACTTTTACATTTTTCAACCAATTTATGTGTTTTATATCTTTTTGTAACACTAATTCTGTGTACATTACGATTCTTTTACAATAAAATGCAAAACTAATTATTTAATGACAAAATTTTTGTGAAAACTGAAAAAAAAAATGCATATTTTCCCCTTGTAAATACATCTTCAAACTTCAGAGCCGTTGCGGCACCAGTTAACGTAGTTCTATTGCCCTAATTTTTTGAACGACGTATTTTTATAACCCATAGAACAATTTTAGGGGGGGAGGGGGTACGACCTGTACGATAAAATTTTTTTCCTTCATACAAGCTTTGAGCACTCTAATATTCACCCAAAGACTAATTATATTGTGGTAAAAACTTGATTCAACCAATTTTTGTAATGTTTTATCACTTTTTCTTAAACTCAGCTAATTATTTAGTTCAGCTTTATATTATACAGCAGCTATAGATTCTACACAATATTTTCCTCTGTGGAAGATTTTTTTTTAGCGAACAATATTTTCACACCGACAATGCAGTATGAAAAATCAAAATCGTTTTGATTTTAAAATGAACTCATACTACAGACAGTTATTTCGAATGAATTTGATTATTTTACTTATTATTTATTAAATTTTCTGTTGTCATTTTAATTTAAATAGTAAAATATTTTGAATTCTTTTTGTTTTAATAAATTTTTTCACAAAAATACAAATTTGATTGAAGAATGTGTAGCAAATTCTTCAATCACACACGTACAGGAGGATTCATCGGCAGTAACTCTCTGCAGTATGTGTCTATGGGCGCCTTAATAAATAATAAAATTTTATCAACAAGTAGTTTTAACAAAGTACTATATAAAACATCAAACATTCATCTATGTAATCATCGTATTACCTAAGAATTTATTTTATTTAACATGAGCATTTCTTTCTTGAACTCCATACCAAACTAACACAATCATGTTACAAAAGAACATTAATCTTAAATATGCATTGTATTATTTTTAATATTTATTTGTAAATTATGCATATTTATTAATAAAAAATATATAAATTTTTGTAATATTGGAGAAAATAATTTTTATAAATTATTTTATTGATTTAACAATAAGTATTGTTTGAAATTTTACTAAAAACAAAATATAATTTTAATTGTTTTACGAGTATTTAAACAAATTATTGAATTTTATGAAAAATTTCAAATATTCAAATTCATAAAAATTAAAAACATAATAAAATATTTACCAATTTTAATGTTTGATTTTACTAAATCAGTGATAGGTCCGATTTCAGTAAAAAATATATTTGATTTTATAAATTTAGTAATAGAATACGAAATTAATTATTTTCTGTGTATATTCAGCACCAGCTCGTATAAATGAACAAAATTTGTAAAGCATTCCAAAAAAGGCAATAGAGTCATTCCATTTAAAACCAACAAGCTGATTTTCTCACCTCTTCTGAATTAGATAATATTTGGTACAATTATTATTCTTGTCAAAACTAAGACTTATTCAAAATTTCAGATAATTTCATCAAGTGGTTCGCGAAATATTGCTGTTGAAAAGTGCAAAATTGCTCAAAATGTGTACAAAGTTGCATACACAAAATTACAAACATCCTTCGAAGTATTTATTATATAAGATTTATTGAGATTTCATATAAAAGGTAGCAAAATTACCTTCAATATGATGTATAATACGATTTTTATCTTAACATCAAAATGGTCCATATCTCGCGATTTTTCATTCGCGGCCAAATATCTCGAAAAGTGGTATTTTTAAAAATTTTAAAAAATATATGTTAATGGTTAAAATGTTTTCTATAAGCGTGGTAAGTGGCATTCTGGGACTCGCAATATTTTAGGAGTTATTACAATAAATGTCATAATAAATACGAAATATTTGTTGCAACTGTTATTGTTTTGTTTGTAATGAAATTGAAAAATCGCAAATTTTTTAGAAAAATCATCTGAATTTAATGAAATTCGATAAGAATATTAATATTGACACTGGTAACGCAAATGCCGAGTTTAAGTTTGATAACCGCAATATTTCGCGATTTGTAATATCTCAAAAATGAGGAAAATTGTGTTTTTAAAAATACAAATATCTTCGAAAATATTTACGTTACAACGTTCATTAAGGCAAATATTTAAATCTAATGAAATTACCTTTAAAATGATAACTGAAACATGTTTTCATGTTGAATTTTTTTGGCGGAAAATTCGCTAATTAAATTTCCCGGTCGCGTATTTCAAAAAGTGGTATTTTTAAATTCGTGAAAAATATATATGTAGATGATTTAGCCTTTCTGAGTGCTCCCAGAAGTTGTTATCAAATTATCGTTTCATGACACAGTTGGGCTGAATTAGGGTTTGGGGTCCGGGAATTCCCGGGCGGGAAATCCCGGGAATTCCCGGAAATTTTTCATCGGGAATTTTTTCAAATTTTCCCGGTAAAACGTGAAATTTAATGTTCATGTAGTTTTATAATCCTATAACAAAATTCGAATGTATTTTTCAAAAGTATTCATATGGGAATGATTAACATTAATGTTATATGAAAAATAATTTTTATCAGATATCCGAACACTACAACATTGTACCAAAAAAATATAGTTGAGAACCAATTTTAAAAGTTTTTTTAGATTTTGTTTTAAAACAAATTAATACGACAAAAAAAAAAAAAAAAAACTATTTATACTGAAAATTATGCCATAGTTTAGGGTTTATCTTAACTTAAAAATCCGAAGTACATATTTTTTAATTAAATATTCGAAATACTATTTTTTTTTCATTCCACACGCAGAGAAAAAACATTTCTCAATATGGTTGCCCCCACAATATTATTTTCATTGCAAAGAAATTTTTCCATCGCAAACATTTGTTCTCAACTCACAATTATATTGTTGGCACAACATGTTAAGCAATATGTTTAAATTAGAACCACATTATTGTTGTTAAAATTTCATGCGCAAAAAAAAATATTTTCAACACCTGAATATATTATTTTGTTTGTTATTTTGAATTGACAACAATATGTTTATTTTGTATTGGCAACAATATACATTATTAGTACTTGACAATAAGTATACTTGTTGATTTTTGTTCAGTTTAGTTTGCTTCTTGCATTGAGGTAGTTGTCTGTCGGCAAGTTAAAAATGTATTAGAAAATATGCTGAATGTATATTTAAAAAAGTGAATTTTTTAAAATAAATTATTTTAATTAAAGTTAAACTAGAAATAAATAAGTGTTTCATATCGCGAAAATATTTTAAATCGGAGTGCTATAAAAAGGTGTTACCTTGTACGAGTATTCAAGAAATTTCTCAGGTTTCATCATTCACCGGTGATGAATCTATCTTTTTATACCAAAGTGATTTATTTTACATAACTAAATTATAATTAATTTTAATACAAACTTCCATACAATAAATTAATTGTCTTTTATTTTTAGGCATAATTATTGTTTCTCGACGCTAAGTATTCTTATTGTGATTCAACCATGTTATTGCTGTATACATGAGTCAAGTATATATACAACAAAAATATCGTTGCAGATGAACAGTTGCAGATGTGATTTAACCTTATTATTGCTGTATATATGAATCAAGTATATATATAACAAAAATATAGTTGCAGATCAAAAATATTTTTATTGTGATTTAACCATGTTATTGCTATATAAATGAATTAAGTACATATACAACAAAAATATAATATTTTTATTGTGATTCAACCATATTTTTATTGTGATTGAACCATATTATTGCTATATACATGAATTAAGTACATATACAACAAAAATATAATATTTTTATTGTGATTCAACCATATTATGGTGCTACATCTAACCATAATAAAATTTACAAACAACCATAAAATCTAACTATAATATGACAGTATTCGATTATGGTTGCTATTCACCATATTTTTTCTTTGCGTGCATAACACCATTCACAAAAGCATACTTCTACTGAATCAATTTATAAAGAAATCATTGAATTCTTGTTAATTCAAATCTTCTGCAAATTGAATGGAAATATTTATATTTTTTAAATATTTTATATATTTGTTTTCTTTCAATGAATTCATTATGTCTTGTTTTTTTAATAGGTCTGTTGCTGTACGTTTAAGGCTGATGTTTCTCTCAAAAATGTACAAAAGTACGGTAACACAAAAAAACAGTTTGTTTAGCCAGAAAGAAAACATCAAACTATTTGGAAATTCGTATGTGAATGTTTATACTTTTATTTTTTGTTTATTTGACAATTTACTAAGTCTATCTTAAGAAATAGTCTGGGCTTTTTGTGCAAGAAGTATAACATTATTCTCTTAAATTCTCTCTCATTTCCCAATTTTCGAGTACGGGAACACTTTTCGGTAAAATAGGGATCCCACGTGCTCCCAATTTAGAGTAGGAGAACAAAGCTAATATATTCTCTAAAGCTAATTCGTGATAGATTCAAATAGAAGAACATTTAAATGATTTTTAAGCTTGAATTGTATAATTGGTAGTGAATTCTTTAAGCAATTAATTCTTATGAAGTCAAAGATTTTAAGTCTATGAATTAAATTGTTATGAATGCTTTAAAGAAAATTTAACTCGATTTTGAAAAGTGAATTAAAGAATTAAACCTTTGGAACCTTTGCTTTCAATAGGCACTTATTTTATTTATATGAAATGTTTAAAATTGTTTAAATTTTTAATTTGTTTGTATCAATACCAAAAATATTTTCAAATGTATTATGGTGTAAATACTTAGTCTGTTGAAGTCTTTATATTTTTGAAATGTAATTAAATCTCTTAAAGCAAATTTCGGTAAATTTTTTTAATTTGTAGTTTTATTTGTAGTAAATCATGTTCAATTTTTCACTTTTAATTTTTCAAAAAATATTTTAAAAAAGAAAATTAAAAATATGACATTTAATAATACTTTCCTTAATACATTTTTTTTTTTTTTTAATTATAATGTTGTTTTATAGTACCGAATAGAAAAAATAACATTCTTTATAAGAAATCATTGCCTTTTTTTTAAAATTTAAATTTCCCGGGATTCCCGGGAAATCGAATTTTTTATTCCCGTTTCCCGGGAAAAAAAATATCACGGGAAACCCCAAACCCTAGGCAGAATCGAAATTTTTTGGAAATAAATCTGTAACTTCTGATCGGCTGGTTGGATTTGCATAAAATTTGGTATATACGTAGCAGAGGAGTGTACAATGTTATGTTTGGAAGGGGGCTGAACAGACCCCTCAGGGGCGGAGCTAAAGAGGCTTAAAGTTGGGTACCTCTGACATACAAATTTCTTAAACGCTTGCCAAATTTTTGTTTCTCGTCCAATTTCAAATATTATTAGTACCTAAATTTTGCATGTTCTTGGTCCAGTTTTATTCATATATATCCTAGTGTTTCTGACCGATTTCATTTGTTTTTTCTTTAACTAATTAAAGAACAAAATTATCTATTGAATAGAAAAAATTTGAAGTCGATATCTTTACCGAGTCCAAAAATAGATGATTTTGAATTTGAAAATTGCAAACATGACGACTTTTTGTGTTTTTTTTTTTTTTTTTTTTTGCCGATAAAGTATCTAAACTCTTTTTTCTCTAAAATAAAATTTTCTTTAACGCTATATAATAATTTTATACTTTTCTGAAAGGTATCTTCACAAAGAAGACTTTAAAATAAAACTCAAGCCCAATAACTCAAATGGTAAAGGTACACACCCTCCCGAATTCGACCCATTTTATATGAAAGTTTTGACTTTAGTCTATATTTTCTCAAATCCCAAAGCACGAATCGGCAAACGGAATGCAGTTTAAGAATCTGTAATATGTTGTCAAAAGTTTTCAATCAAAATCTACGGGACTTCGGAAAAATGTGGTGGATTTTATAGCCGAAAATATGAAAAAAACAATTTTTGGGATATTCGGCGTTTTTTTTGGGAATTGTGGGATTCCTTTTACAAAAATCTTAAAGTTTCTTTCACTTTCTCAATTTATGCGATAAAGTCTATATCCGTCGAAATTTTTTATAAGATATCTTTAATAACAAAGATTACAGATAAAATATTTATAGTTTCCCAAAAACCACTTTTTCATAAAAATTTTAGTTTAATTTAAAAAATCAGAAAAAATATAAACTCGATTTTTTTCATCTAAATTACATTGCTGACATAATTCTTCGTTATATAGAAAAAAATTTAAATCAATGTCTTTTATAGAACCGAAACTATGCCACTATAAAATTTATTAAGTCATTGCCAACTATCTCAAATTCCATATAAAGGTATTGTTGAATCTAAGCGACTTAGGAAATGAGTTACACCAAATTAATTTTTATTATATTTCCAGTCACACCACTTTAATATAAATATTATTATTTTTAAATTCTTGATTAAAGTCAATCAAATTGTCAGGTTGGCCGAACTATAACGCACTTTGTTAAAACTACTTATTGATCAAATTTTAATCATAGTTTCATGGTTGTAAACTTTTATTTTGAGAATAATAAAAAATAAATAGTTTTACGAAAGCAATTTTACAATAATAAAAATATTTGAAAAAAAAAAAAGTAATAATAATAATAAATATATTCAAAATATAATAATACTTGAGTAATAAAAACACACTAAAATAGGTGAAGTTGGTGGTTCCATTTTAAAATTTTGTTTAAAGAAACTTAAAAAATGCAACTAATGTTAATAAAGTCTGATTTTTTCAATATCTTAAAAATAAAATTTTTAACTTTGACAGCTCAGTAGAAAAAACAACGCAGTCTAGACTAATGGCTTTTATTGCTAGTGATACATAATTTTATCCATTTTTATTTGGTACACATTTTTATAACCAAAAATTAAAGTTATATATTTTTTTGAATAAAATCAGACAAGTCGTTTTCGAAATATGCTTTGATATATGGTGTACCTCCTTAATTTTAATAAAAATCGTAATTTATCGTGAGAACTAGAGTCAAATCAAAACAAACGCGAATGTTATATTCGGCTCGGCCGAATCTATATACCCACCATCAACTTTTTTAAATTTTATGTTATATGAGAGGTGGGAGGTAAAGTTGGCTGCCCACGCCCATTTTTTGTTTCCGAGTTTACATTGGTCCTTAAACTATTTGTACAAAATTTACTTTGATGTGTACATGAGTGACGTGTACAAAATTTTGTTATCGTACATGCTTTTGTTTAAGAGATATCAGCAGAAAAGTATGAAATGAAGATTCAAAAGACAGCCTGTGTTTCCAGTATTTTGCCCATAACTTTTTTGTTTATTAACCGATTTTCTCATTTTTAATACCAAACAAACCTTCTATAAGATAAATATTTGAGCCAAGGTTGTCTCGTTCGAGCAATATCCTGCTTTCAACAGACGGACGGATATAGCTAGATCGACTCAGAATCTTAACAGGACCTAGAAAATATATACTTTATTGAATCTTAAATGATTCCTTTGACATGTTATATACGGAATGACAAAATATATATACCCCATCTTTTTGATGGTGGGTATAAAAAGTGGATTAGAGGCTTAGTACTTTTTAATACCGTATATCTGAATTGTTTTATTTTTAACTCTGTGTTTTTGTTTAAAAAGTTGCTCATTGGTAACACTAGGTAGTTTTCTTACGGAATTGTATTAATATTTTTTGTTAGTTTAAAGTTTTCTAATTTAGCCTTTAAATTTTATTTATATAAAATTAATTTTCCTTATACCTTTTTTAGCCATTCAAAGTGAAATATCTCAAAAACGAGCATTATACTGTTAACGTTTAAAATTCAGCGTTTTCGACTTAGTTTTTCTCAATGGGTGCCCATTGTGTTAAAAAAATAAGTCTCATTTTCGATCACAGTGTTATTAAAACTAGGTTTGTATTTGTAAAATTTAGAAGCTTTATTATGTTTTTATTACTTGACGTGATCAAATATGGTGAATTGCAGCACCGTATGTTTTTCCGTTACTCACTCCAGCTACCGATATTCTGAAAGTCTATCTCCTCCTTTATTGACATCCCCATTTTCATTAAGATCGGTCTAACAGTTTATAAAGTCCTAATTTCAAAGTGTATAAATATTAAGATGAAATTTTATTAAGTATGTTCTATAAATAAAATATTAAAAACAAATTTTGTGAGATTTGGCTCGAAAATCAATTAAAATATTTAGATATCACGATTAAATCCCTTTTCATAAAAGTGGACTAATTCGCTATTAATATACACAATGATGGTCGAGCGAATTATAGCGGCTTTTTTAGTTTCGGTTATATTAATAATATGACCAAGTGACTTAGATGTATATTAGAGTGTCTTGTAGGAAGACCCATCAAACGATGCGTAAAAATTAGCTTAATATGGAAAAAATATTAAAAAAAAAATTAATATTGATCTTCAGTTCCCTACCAGCGCACGTTGGGGTAAAAGGGGTCGAAAATGGCGCTTAATTCAGGGAGAGGTGATATCAATATTTTAATGATGAGGATCTATTTTTATATTTATTATTATTTAAAAAAAATGTATTTTTTGAATTTTAGGATTTTTTTTGGCAGAATGGTAATGTCTGTCCGTCCGTCTATACCTTAGGATTAAATGGGTCTAAAATGGCCGCATAATTCAAGAAAAGGCGATATCAATATTTTAATAATCACAACATGTTTTGTTTTTTATTAGTTGGTTAAAAAATATAAACTTTAAAAATACTCCGATTTTTTTGGCAGAATGGTAATGTCCGTCCGTCTGTCTATACATTAGGATTAATTGGCTAGAAGAAAGCCGCATAATTCAAGGAAGGGCGATATGAATATTTTAATAACTGCAACTTGTTTTGTTCTTTACTGGTTAGTAAAAAAAATGTACCATTATATCTCTACGATCTTTTTTGGCTAAATTGCAACATCCGTCCATCTGTCTGTACATTGTAAAAAAATGGATCTAAAATGGCCGCTTACTTCAAGGAAAAGTGAAATCGATATTTTTATAATCAGAATTTGTTTGATTTTTACTAGTTAGTAAAAAAATGCATTACAAGAATCTTATACATTTTTTCTGTCTGATATGTAATGTCCGTCCGTCTGTCTATACATTGGGGTTAAACATGTCAAAAACCAAGCATACTTCAGGAAAAGTGATATCAGTACTTTAGTGATCACTTTTGACTTTATTATTTATTAGTAAGTAAACAAATTCATTTTTAGAATTCTAAGGCTTTCTTTGCAGAATGGTAATGTTTTCATACAAAAAAAAAAAAAAAAATCGTCATTAGTGAGAATAATCAACTGCGGATTGTGGTAGGTCTATATGTTTTATTTTATACTTTTTCCCCATACTTGATTGGATCGGAACTTATTAAAAGTCTATTAAATATATCTTCGTTTGATTTTTGTCTACTACATTTTCGTGAAAAATGTTTCCGGTAATTTTTAAAATCTTTTTTTCTTGCTTCTTGGGTGTCTCAGAAAGTTGGCCATTTCGTAGAAGAGTATGTTTTATAATTTCTGGGCCGTGAATAAAAAACTTGTGGAGGATAGGAAACATACAATACTATGGATATATATCAACGTAGTATCTGGCTGTATTGTTCGCATAGTTCCTGAATTTTTTAATATTAAATACCAAATACCAATATAATACACATCACTTTGTAGAATATAAAAACATTACATGAAATCATGTTCATTTTAACTGAGTTTGACTGTATTAAGCAGTAAAATTATTTTGTTTATTTAAAATAATTGTACAAAACAATAACAAAAAACAATAGTGAAATAACGAAAAATAAAACAAAGTAAAAAAATAAAAAAAATTTGCACTTAACATGTTTTTGGTTTGGAGCAACTTGATTTTTTTCAAAAAAATGTAAATTTCTAAAATAGGGCAAAATATGCGCACGATTTAATTTCAGAATATTTAAGTAGACAGTATGTAATATTTTTCAGACAATTTTTCAGAACAAAAGTCTTGTTATATTTTTAGTTACATTCCATGAAATTTGAAAATTAGGGCATTTTTGGACTATTTTCAAAAAAAAAAAAAATAACAAAAAATACCAGGACAAAAAATAATTTACAAATTCTTGCATAAAAGTAAACTCAAATACCTGTAGTTGATGGTTCCATTTTAAAATTTTTCTTTAAAGCACTTTTTATTAAAGAAAAATTCGCCGAAAATTCATGAAAATTTAATTTTTTCCTCTTTTCTTAAAATATGAAAAAATATTGAATTTTGACAGCTCAGTACTCAAAAACCACGCAACCTACGTTAATGACTTTATCGTTATTGATACATAATTTTGTCTATTTTTATTCGGTACCCAATTTTATTTAAAAAAGTTAATTTTCAAAATTCAATTAAACGCCACTTTCGACCCCTTTTACCCCAACGTGCAGCGATTGAAAATCACGTGTCTAGAACATTTCGTACAAAAAATAGTATTGAGTTTTGTCTTGAAGTGGGTATCAAAAAATTTTTAATTCTTAGCCAATTATAAAACCGTCATTTTAGTGCAAAAAAATATTTTTGAAATTTTTCTTAAAAAATGGTTAAAAATTTTATAATTCTGTTGCCTTTATGGCCAAAATACTAAAAACTTGCATTGTAGTAAGTATTGCTAATAATACAAAATTCTTCAAAAATTTGTTCATCTAAATGCCTTAAAAAGTCTCTAGCGAAACAAAATCCCATGGGAAAAATAACCAGCATAAAATTACAAATTTTTTGATACCCATTTCGATTAAAAAACCTAAACTTTTTTTTTACCAAAATATATGGGACCCATGATTTTTTAATAGCTGGTAGGGAACTGAAGACAAATTTTAAAAATTTTTTAAATAATTTGTTCGTATTAGGCTAACTCTCACTACATCGAAATCTCGAAAAAGACTTTCCTCGGGACACTCTAATGTATATACATTATGTAATCTGTAAATTAAATCAAAATATGCTTTTCAATAAGTATGTATTTGTATACGGATTAAGCCACATTAAGAAATGACACAAACAACACACAAATTTAAAGGCTACAACTTAGCGTTGCACAATCAATTTTAAAGGTGGTCCACAAACAAATATTTAACGTATCCAAACAGATTTATGTATCTGTATAAGGCGGTAAAATATCAAAATGTCTTGATTAATAACCAAACATCTTACATCAAGGCAATGATGTAGTAGTCACTCATATTCTCTTTTCTATGTTAAAGCATTTTTGATGATTCAAAAACTTTTACCGGGTGGAAGGGAAATAAATATGCTCTGAGCAAATGTAGAATTAATAAATTGATGCTTTGCAGTTTCAAACCTCTTTTAAAAGAAGATCAATCACAAAAAGTGTTGAAATGTTGAATAAAGATTTACTTTAATACACATATGTTAGTCTTTTCTCTTTTTCACTCTTTCTCTCTCTCTTCTTTAATATTTCCTTTTTACAAATGCAACAATGCAAACCACTTGCCAGGAAGTAATTGATCGTGTGCAACAATGTAGTGGAAATTTCAACTCAAATTGTTCGTCATCACTGTCATGACAGAATGTTCATGATGATGATGATGATGATGTATTTAAAATGCAACATGCATGAACTTGTGCACATGATCATATTGAAGCATGCGTTACTGGCCTGGTCCAATTAATGACCAAGTTTTTTTTGTTTTTGTTTCTTCTGTCACAACACAATAATGAATAGTTTTCGCCCTTAAGCCAAATTAATTTCAAAACTTTGTAAATAGCTAGTTGCTAAAGTAGGAATCCTTTCCTAAGTATTTGCTAAACAGTTTATGGAAGAAAATGAGTGCCGGAAAGAGGCAGGATAAATTTATCTAAGAACACAGTTTGCTCTTGCAAATATTAATAATAGTCCAGATGATTTTAAGACATAACATTAGTGAATGAATTGATGATATATAAGTTGAAACTTAGCGCTAGAAATAGAAAAAAAATGGTGGTTGAAAAAGGGGCAAATGGTGACTAACTACCTTAACAACGGGCATATAGCCAGAAATCAGTCGGAATCATTTTGTCAATTTTCCCTAAGTGAAATCCTATAAATAGCTCGAAAATATGTAAATTATCATCTGTCTAGAAATAGAACAGAATTTTTTTCCTAAATGAAAATCGCAGATATGGTATCATTTCATTATACGCTATGCTGATGTTTGAAATTCATAGACAGAACTATCGGACCAATATCTTAAAGTACACCGTTCGGCCCAAAATCAATTTATAAGTTAATTTATCAATATCCGTTCATCCATCAGTCCGTCTGTCTGTCCATGTTAAACTTGTAATCAAACTACAGCTTGCTATTTTAAAAATTAATAAAAGGAATTTGTCACATCATCTACTGAGTTAAAGACATCATTTAAAAGAAGTTCCCTAAAAATAGATTTAATGTAATTGTTGACCAATATTAGGGTGATCGATTATTCGACTTTTTGGAGAAACCGGTTTTCGAATAGTTCGAATAGTTGGTATTTTGAAAAAACCGATTGCACTTTTTTAAATTCAGAAAAAAACGTTTAACCGGTTTTTTTGCAGAAGTTAATATTTCTATCAAAATACCACATTTCTTAAAGAAAAGTCAATAAATCTTTTTTATTTTTGGAAATAACTATTAACCCATTAAGAACGAGAAAAAAAGATATGGTCGGTCAAGGCCGACAATAACCAACACCATTGTGTGCATCAAAATTCGGGGAGGGGTCTTTTTTTCTAGACCTATGGAATTGTGGACCAGTATTATGGTCAATTATGGACCGATCTTCTTAAAATTCGGCATACAGGTTTAAACGTATATGGAACTTAGATGTGCAAAAATTACTGCTGCATTTAAGGGATTTATGATCGTTAAACCCCTTTTCTGGTAGGTTATTTGTATGGGGACTAGAGAAAATAATGGACCTATCATAACCAATTTCAACACGCTTCGTTCTTGGACTATAAGAAACCAAAATTGCGACCTGTATTTTGATTACAAGTTTTACATGAATGCACTGAAAAAGGTAATTTCAATGAATGAAGTACATTAAATGAAATTCATTAATTTTTTCCAAGAATTTATTAATTTTATATACGAATTTATTGTTTCAATGAAAACATTCATTAAAATTCAATGAAAAAAATAATGCTATTATGAACATTACATTGAAACCATTCATTAAATTTATTTCTTAATACAATAAGTAAATCAGTTATTTGATTTAATGTATTAGTTCATTGAATTAATTTATTCAATGTACTAATACATTGATTTAATTAAGAAGAAGCATTACACAATGAAGAAAAACATTGAACCAATGAAATATTTCATTAAATTATATTAAAATAAATGCTTTCTAACGGGAAATAAAGTAAAACGAAAACAAATACAATTCAGTTTTCTTTTACCTCTTAACAAGAAATGACGCGTTTGATATAAAAGACAAAAAATAATATAAATCAGTGTTGTGTTAAAAACGAAAATAATTAAAATGTAAATAAATTATAAATCGAATAATTAAAATATATAAATATAATTTATTCGCAATATAGAAGTCGAGCAGTATAATTGAATACACCAAATTAAATGAATTACCCAAAAGCAGGAATTTGTAGACTTGCCTTCCTAACACGTAAGTTTAATAATGTTTATGATTTTAAACGGTTTTTAAATATTACATTTCATTTATATGTAGATAAAACCACTAAGGCGCAGAAGAATGTATTATTAGCCTCAAATACTAGCGTTTCAAAAAATATTGTGATTTCAAAACCAAGAGGATGATTCTATTCGTAAGTATACATAAATATATGAAATATTTTAATTGAATTCTTAATTAAAATATATTACAGACTGATCAAGATTTGGATGCTATATCTGGTGATCATTAAAATAAGGGAATTTTTATAGACAAAAAATATTTAAAGGTAACTATTTCAAATATTTTAAGCAATTGAACGAATTTTAAAAATTTTATTTATAAACTTCTTTTGATCAGTATAATGCTGTTGTTATATTAATGTGGCGTTTAAATGGATATGCCATGTCATCATTGAGCAATATAGTGGACTACAGGAATTACTATATTATTATAAATGACAAAATGAACACCTTCACATCTTACACATTACACATGCATTTTGTTTACTTACATTTTTTAGTGAAATGTAATATTTTTATATTTATATTTAATTTTTGCTTATATTAACTCAATATCATATAATTTATTCATTTAATTTAAAATAAAATAAAAACCAAAAATATAGAACAAGCCTATTATTATAATACATTTTTAATGTATAGTTTCATTGGGATAAAATATGAGTTCATTGAAATCAATGCACTGTTCACTGGAATTATTTATTTTATTTAATGAACGTGTTCATTGATTCAATGTAAGAATAAATTTAATCAATGAACTTGTATATTGAATTTTAATATTAATGTATGGCAATACATTGTTTCAATGAACCTGTACATAGGGTCAAAATTAGTGCACAAATTCATTGTAGCAATGAACTTTTTCATTGTATTTATGTACCTTTTTGGTTCACTGTGGACAGACGGACATCGTTAAATCGACTTAAAGCCGATTGGTACAAATGAAGGTGGGTCTTAGACCAATATTTTTGGGCGTTACAAACATCAGTACAAACGCATAATAGGCATGTAGGGTATAAAAATTGTAAGAAAATAATCATCAAAAATGATATTAACATTTACTTAGCATAAACAGAAACCATGGGTTAATATGAAAAAAGCAAGAATCAATTTTATTGAAAGGATTCTGCAGGTGAAACTCTTTTAAAACAAAATCTTCGAAAAACAATTTCTTCGCTGAATAAAAAAAAACTAAACCATTTAAATTAGGTACAAAAATATTACATTAAGGATAATTATTACTTATTTATTTAATCTTAAACTAAATTTTTAAGCCATTAAAAATCATACTTTATGAATATTAAAAAAATAATCATAAATTTCGATTCAAATATCAATATTTAGTGCATGGTTTTTGAAATAAAAAGGTATTTTTAAAACCGGTTTTTTGTGTTTAAAAAAACCGGTTGGAAAACCGAGTCGATCACCCTAACCAATATATATGCCAAATATCATAAATATTGGTTCATAATTGACCATAGCTCTCATATAAATCCGTTTTTCGAAAATCATGTAAGCGAGCATAATATTAATATTATATTTGTCACAAAAAGTTTGCATCAAAAGTTTTATGTACTCAGTACCAAATTTTGTAAAAAAAAAAAAACAACATAGCTCCCAAATAAAGCTCTCTTACGGTAATCAACTTAATCTCATATGGAAATAAGTAGAAAGAAATATTCAATGTGAATGTGCATGAAAATTTAGGGAGGACTCCTTTTTGAGACCTATGTACTGCTGTGTGGAAAATAATAGTAGCATTACCATATACTTTGGATGTTTTGCTAACGCATAATTCCTAGAAAAGGAATTTAAAAACAATTTGCTTATATGAGAGTCCTAAACATGAAAAATAATTATACAAAAATATTTGTCTTTTCCTTTGCATCTTATTAACCCATTTCGTACCACTACCCGATACCGTTAAGATAAATTAATAACATTTCGTATTGGGTCTATTTTGGTAATTGTGATCATAAATTTGAATGATTTGTATTCCTAGCTATTTCCGAGATATCGAGTGTTGCGAAAACGCATCAAAGGTCAACTAGGGGTATGTTGTTTCGCTCATATAAGAAGCAAACGTTTAAACAAATTTTATGGCAAAATAAGTTTTATTTGTCATTTAAATTTAGTTTTATGATTATTTTACAGATTATAATTTAAATATATCTAGTGCGAAGCAGAAAAATTGGAAGTGGACCATTTCAATTGAAATAATGACGTAAAAGCGTTAAATAATTTGCGGTGTAAGACTAAATAATGTATAAAAAATAAATATATTTTTTTTTAATATGTTACATAATGCATATTACATTCGATTATCTGTTTGTGCATCATATCGATTAGAATTTCAATATGGTGGTCAGGAAAGCATTTTTGGTCCTTCGTACGGGCTGCCTAACCCGATGTAAAGTTTTTCTTTATCACCAATAAATTGATAAAATTATTCTATAATGGCTATCACTACGTTTTGCTTCAAACGCATATGTTACGTAAATTGATTCTGTCATTCTTGGCTGAACGAGATGGATTGTCATCCCGAATATTGTAAAATCGTAAATCCTGGTAAAATACCAAATGCAGTGGCTCATAATCTGATGTATTCCAATTGGACCACGATTTAAAAATTGATATATTACTCTGACTAAAAAAATAGTTTGCCCTCATTTATGCGGGCACATTTATTTAAACATTATTTCTTTATTATACCTTGCGTATCCTCCGAGATTTTATTTTGCTGTCACTTTAAGAGAACGCAGCCTTTTATAGAAAAAATCTGTTTAGAAAATTGTGAAATTTTACTATTTGCATTGGTTTTTAAATTTTTAATACTTTTAATAAAAAAAGCAATAACGTAGCAATAACTTACATAATTTTATTGGTTTCATTCATCAGTTTTCGACATGTTTCAAGTAACTCCTTAAATTATTGTTAACATATTCAATAAGCTATTATTTGTTCACAAAATACACTTCATATACAGGTAGCATCGATCCATCTTTTTCTTACATTTGTTCTCAACGATTGCAAAAAATTTAACCACTTGTAATTTACTGACAATTGCTTATTTTTTACTAAATTGCACATAAATAATCAAGAATATAATTTTTATAAGGCTAAAGTAAAAAAATCATGAAGCCTTAATTCAAAAAAAAAAAAAAAAAATTATTCCTCAATCTATAATATTTTTCTTAATTATTTTGCATAATTTTAACATATTATTTCCATATTTTCAGTGCGCCACATTGCTTAATGTAGCTATATCACACTACTCTTATCTCCCTAAATTACACAGGGAAACACTGATTCTGCGGTACGGGGTTTCTCTTTTCTCAATTCGTATATACGGTATTAATGGGTACTAAACCTCTAATCCACTTTTTTGAATTGACTCTAGTTCTCGCGATTTGAAAAATTAAGGATGTTGCCCTACATATTGAAGCATATCTCGAAAACGCCTTGTCTGATTTTGTTTAAAAAAATAAAAAAATAAAAATTCTAATTAAAATTATCTTCAAGTGGTTTCTACATTACTTTTTAATACGGTCAACAGTTATGGAGATACGAAGGCGGATCAATAAGTTCGTGACTTTTTGAATGAAACACAGTGTTTTCTGCAAAACAAAAATTTATTTTTCAACATAATCTCCTTTTAACTCAATACACTTAGTCCAACGTTTCTCCAGTTTTTGTATCCCTTCCAAAAAGTAGGATTTTTCGAGGTCCTTAAAATAGGTATTTGTTTGGTCAATAATTTCATCGTTGGAGCTGAATCTCTTTCCACCGAGCCATTTCTTTAGGATTGGAAATAGGAAGTAGTCACTAGGTGCTAAATCCGGAGAATATGGCGGATGAGGTACCAATTCGTAGCCCATTCATAGAGTTTTGCCATTGAGACTGCACACGTGTGCACCCGTACATTATCTTGATGAAAAAGATAATTTTCTTTTTAGATCCTCATTAAATCGGTCTAATAAGTTGGCATAATATTCGCCGTTTATTGTTTTTCCCTTTTGAAGGTAATCGATGTGGATTATCTCGCGTACATCCCAAAAACACTGTTGCCATCACCTTATTGGCCGACAAACTTACGTTGGCCTTCTTCGGAGCAGGTTCACCTTGCTTGGTCTCTGGAGTACAGTAATGGATCCATGTTTCATCCACTGTTACAAAACGCCGCAAAAACTCATTCGGATTGCGTTTAAACAACTCTAAACAATCCTATGAAGTTGTCACACTTTTACGTTTATGGTCAATTGAGAGCAAACCCGGCACCCATCTTGCAGACAACTTTCTTAAACCCAGCTGATCATTTAAAATCGAAACCACACTGCCATATGAAATGCCTATTGCATCAACAATCTCACGCACTTTTACTCTTCGGTCGGCCAACACCATATCGTGGATTTTTTCGACATATTCAGATGTACTGACCGTTCAGAACGTACAGCGTCATTTGTACTTGTGCGACCTCAACGAAAGTCAGTAAACCACTTTTTTACCATTGAAATCGATGGTGCCATAGTATTTATCGAGCTTTTCCTTGGTTTGATTGACGGTTTTTTTTTTCGCAAAAAATAATGTTTAATGATCACTCGAAATTCACTTTTTTTCCATTTTTAGAAAAATACACGAAGTTGTATGTTTTGAACACCTGTTAAACGCAAAGTAAATGACGACACTTGCTCAACATTTGACAGTAGTCTATTAACCCTTTGACGACCAAACACTTTCGGCTGAAGCGATTTAAATTTTTGTTTTATTTTCATAATCTGTGGCCTAATAGTAGTGACGAAAAAAAAAAAAAATTGTCCTCCTGGGTGTCCTCTAAGTCCCCCATTTCGCTTGGCAAATATAGTTGCCTATGGGTTGAAAGCTAATTTTTTATCCCAAGTTAAGTAATTGTTAAAATTATTTAAATTTTGTTTTTTTATTAAAAACATAAAGTAAAATACAATAAATCTTAAAAAATTGTTATTAATGTTGTTCGTGATAGATTCCAAAGCAATCACGGGATGTTGTGAAATAAAGAAACACATTGCATTGAACGCAAAAAAACATTTGTGCGATTATATTTTTTAGTGGATGCACAATGGCAACAGCGTTTCCAACTTTCACTCTTTTCCATTTTATGCAGAGATTTGGACTTGCTTATAAAGTGAGTTCCCAATTTGGTTGAAGCTGAAAATCCACGTTTTCTTGAATTGAAGCAACTTATTAGTTCTTTGGCTAAAGCTGCTCCAAATTCAATTGAAGTCACGTTAATTGAGGAACTATTTACCAATATGAGTTTTTTATTTATTATATAACTATTATGAACACATAATTCAAATAAGTCGAAAAACAATCGTAAATAAAAATGCCACTTACTTCTTCGATTGTACTCGTAATATACTTTCTTTTGATCTATTAGATCAACGCCTCCCATTCCATTATTATAGTGCTGTATAATCAGCGGGCAATTAATATCTATTTTACTAGCTTGTCCAGCAACACGTCGCTTGACCTTGATTACCGCTGTTGGGTCAATAAAATTTGAGGAGAGATGGACACCTCGATTGTCCATCCATTTTACAACGGAAATGCTACCCGACATGAAGTAACTTATGTCCCCTCTTTTCATATCTTTATCCGCAGGAAAATTCTTTGGCATGTGCTTTCTATTACATCGAATAGTTCCACATGCCATTATGTCATTTTGCTGGAGAATGTGCATTAAGTTTATACTTTGTAAAGAAATTGTCCAAGTAAACTTCAACCCCTTTTTTGGCCAGTGGCTTACATAACTGCATGACGACAGCTTCACCAAGACCGTGTTCAACAAATGTTTTTTTTCCTCTGTAAATGTCAATATTATACAAGTATCCTGTTTCTGACTCACATAAACACCATAGTTTGAATTCCCATGAAATAGGTTTGTCCTTCATATATTGTTTCATGACTGACCCTTAAACTTTACCATATGTCGATAGAGAGATTTTTGGTTTGTAACGACTTCATCATCGTCATCACTAAAGTCGCAAAGTAAAATTCGTTCAATTAGCTCTGGTCTATGAAAAAAATGACGATCTCGTGCTGATCCACTCATATTAAACTCAAACACTTTTCTATAAAAACTGATGCAATAAGTGCATATGTTCCAAATACTTTTCTGCTGATATTTCTTAAACAAAAGCATGTACGATAACAAAATTTTGTATAAATAGTTTAAGGATCGATATAAACTTGGTCTTTACCGACCACCTCCCATATAAGGTGAAACTTCAACGAAATTGTGTTCAAATAGTTCAAGGACCAATGTAAACTCGGAAACAAAAAATGGGCGTGGTCCGCTCATTTTACCGCCCACCTTCCATATAACATAAAATTTGAAAAAGTTGATGGTGGGTATTCAGATTCGGCCGAGCCGAATATAACATTTGCGCTAGTTTTATATTCACTATAATGCTGTTGCCGTATTAATGTGTTATCTAAATGGGTATTCCATACCATCATTGAGCAATATTGAGGACAACAGGAATTACTTTGTAAAATAAATGAAAAAGCGAACAGGAAGTTCACGATCATATCTGTAACATTTAATTTTTTTAGTGAAATGTAATTAATATAAACACTGTTTTATATCTATAGCATCCATTTAAAGAGAATTATATTTAATTTTTACTTATATTAATTAATTTAATCATTTAATTTGGAATAACATAAAAACCAAAAGCCTATAATAATACATTTTCAATGTATAGTTTCATAGGAACAAATATGAGTTCATTGAAATTAATATACTTAATATTTACTCAATGAACTTGTACATTGAATTTTAATATTAATGTATAACAATACATTGTTTCAATGAACCTGTATATACGGTAAAATTTAGTGTACAATTTCGTTGAAACAATACTTTAAGGTGGTTCTTGGAAGTGGTGCTGCTGTTAAATATGAATGGACCGTCATAAAATTTGGTGACATTTTTTTGTTAAATACTGACTTGATACTAATATTCTTACGGAATTTATACACGTTAAACTAATATTCGGAAGAGATTTTTATTTAGGACCTATGATCAATTGTGGACAGATTGTCATGAAAATTGGTGTGAAGATTATGCACGGAAACAATTTTTAAACTTATAATTTTATAATATATGTTTCTCTTAAACAATTTATGGTCTGTAATAAAAACTATAATTGAGTATTAAAACAATTTGCTTAAAAAAGTATTAAAAATATATAAAATTAATAAATAATTATTCTCTCTTCACATGTAAGAGCATATACTATGAGCATCAAAAGTGAGTCAACACCTTGCATATATTACTTTTTGTTATTATAAAAATTAAAATTTTAGAAAGAGAATCATTTTGATAACAATTTTTAGAATATTCATCCATTACTAGTTAATATACAGTATAATATTTTTAACAATTCACCAATATATTTTTTTATAGCCTAAAACTAACAAAAACATTAAATTTTTCGCATTATAAGTGTGTATACACTTTTCTTAAATTTTTTCACGCACTGGACGGCCAAGAATTTTAAACGAGAGAGAAGAGAGAAAAGTTGTGGCCACAGTGAAAAAAAATCCAGGTTTTAGTGCAGTGCAAATAGCCAAAGACATTAGTGCGGAGTCCGAGAAAGCCGTAAGTGGTAGTACCATAAGGAGGATATTGCATAAATCTGGATTCTATGGCAGACGTCCTAGAAAAAACCTTTCATTTCAAAAGTAAATAAAAAGAAACTTATGGATTACGTAAAAAAATATGAAAATAAAGATTTTAATTTCTAGAGCAATGTGCTCTTTACTGATGAGAGCAAGTTTGAAATCTTCGGTGGCGAAAAACCCAGAAAAATATGGAGAAAACGGAATGAGGAGCTTTCTGAACAAAACATACAATCCACCGTTGAACGTGGTGGAGGTTCCGTTATGGTTTGGGGGTGCTTCTCAGCGAATGGGGTTGGAGAGCTTGACTTTATTGAGACGACAATAAAGGCACAAGACTATGTTAAAATTTTAGAGAAAAATTTTCCTCCAAGTGTTGCCAAATTGGGTTTATCTGGGCGTTGGATCTTTCAACAATACAATGATCCTAAGCATACTTCCCGCTTGGCAAAGGAATGGCTGCTATACCAAACACCAATTCAGCTGGATCATCCTCCGCAGTCTCCGGATCTGAATCCTATTGAGAATATTTGGGACTATTTGGATCGCCAGATTAGAAAAAGAAACATCACCAGTAAAGAAACCCTTAAAGAAGCGTTATTGGAAGAATGGTTAAAAATTCCGTCGGAATATACTAGAAAATTGATTGTATCTATGCCAAATAGGCTTCAGTGTATTAAAAAGGCTAAGGGAGGCCAAACAAAATATTAATGGAAACAAATTATGAAAATTGTTTATTTTTCTCCTTACTTTACTAGCACTGTATACTTACTTTTGATGCGAAATTTATATATATTTTTTTATTCTTAGCTATAAAAAAATTGTTTTACTTTAACTTAGAAGATCTTTTTATTTTTATGTTTTTAATGTTGAATAAACAACTTAATTTTTGTTAAT
Organism: Protophormia terraenovae; assembly: GCA_951394005.1. NCBI lineage: Eukaryota > Metazoa > Arthropoda > Insecta > Diptera > Calliphoridae > Protophormia > Protophormia terraenovae. The sequence goes on from OX596077.1 coordinate 95,264,772, forward strand.
TTAATTGATCAATTGCTTTTGTTTTTTTAATTACCTTAAGAATATAATACACATCACTGGTGTTTACTCACTTTTGACGCTCATAGTAGATGTGATAAAATGAAGACATCATTTGCACGTGTGCACTATTTTGCGGGTCGTTGGTTTTAAGCATTTGTAATCGTAAAACCCCCTTTTGCGGAATGACATTTATATGGGGTCTAGGTGAAATAATCGATCGCTTTCAACCAGTTTCAAAACCAAATTTCATCAAATATGTTTCAAAATTGCGACCTATAGTTTGATTACAATGTTTATATGGACGAACAGACGGTCATTGTTAAATCGACTCAGCTAGTACTTCTAAGCCGATTGGTATATATTAAAATGGCCTTGGACCGATATTTTTGGGTGTTAAAAACATCAGAACATACGCATTATACATTGTTTCTATAGTTATTATTATTATTACTGAGTAAAGTTAATAAACGTTTTTGCATACAACTTTAAGGAATTTTGCTTAACACTTTGTAAAGCTGTGTTAAGTTCTTTTGCATACGGATGTTAATATTTTTGTCTCTAACTTCATTATATATATGTATATCATTTAAAAAAATTAAAAAAAAAAAATAAAATAATAATAATAATAAATAAATTTGGAGTATAAAAATAGCCCTAAAATTTGTTTATGTTTTAAACCAGCTTAGAAAAATATTAATATCATCCCACAGAAAATAAATCATATACATATTTATGTAAAAGTAATTTTTAATGTACATATTTTATAAATAAATGATCCACAACAAATTCCAACGGATATGTTGGATCCCAAAACAATGCAACTAAACACAACATTATGTTCATTATCACCAGGAACATCATACTAATGATGCTTAGGACAATAATGACATAATAAACATGATCGACATACCAAACAGCATACTTGTCGCCGTCATTTTGTCTCAAGTCTCCAGAGAATTACCGCGGAACTTGAAATACTTTTGATGCTTCTGTTTCGATTTAGGTACTATATATGTAAGTATGTTGGGGCTTTTCTGTTCCTTCGCATTATGAATAAATGGATGGTTGTATGTAAAATGTTGACCACCATGTTACATGTTCATGTTTTTGGTAGATTGATCCTTACTTTTTTAGTATTATAAAATGTTAATTATTATGATCGTGTTCGGTAATTATTGTTGTATACATAGTGTGCTCAAGTAATTGTGCCTTTATTTAGTCATTAACTTTAAAATATTCATTTTTACCGCATGACATTGTACAACTGGATGACATGATTTGATCACAAGTATTTTGTTATTGAAAGAATACAATTAAGGTTTTACAGTTTTTTTTTAAGTTCATGTGAAACAGTAAAGGAGAAATTGTAAATTAAGTTTATATTAGAAAAATTTATGACAATATTTTTTTACAAATATAAATTAAAATTATACTACCAAATGGCACATGGTTCGGTGCCTAATCGTAAGCGCACCGACGATAAGATACTTCAAAACAAGTTAGAAGTTAACACATTGTTTTTCAACTAAAAAAAAACTTTTATAAAATCGGATGAAAATATTGTGTTATATTAAGTAGATATATTTAAAAAACTGGACCAAGATTGAAATTTCAAATACAAATAATTTGAGAACTGCAAAAATTAAATTAGCTCATGCAAGAACATTTAAGAAAACGTAAAAATATTTGAATTAGGATAAGAAACACTTCTTGTATAATAACAAAGTAATGTACCGTAACAATTATAAACAATTGGTAAAAATAAATAACTTTGTCATTTTCTTCACACATAAATAAATTTTCCACCATAAAAATATCAAACTAAATTTTTTGGTAAATGGACTTAGACCACTTTCAAATTAAAAGGCTTATATGTACTACATACATATATGTGCCTTGTTAAAGTGCCTTGATTTCAGGGTTGGGGGTTAATGATTACATTTTCAATTAAATTACTTTACAAGTAATTGTAATTGAACATTTTCAATTACAAATACAAGTAATTGTAATTGATATTTTTTCAATTACAATTACAGTGATTTTGATTGAAAATTTCCAATTACAATGTAATTGAAAATAATTGTAATTAATTACACTCTTAAATCCTTTAAAATTAAATTTTATCGAAATGCTATTAAAAAAATTCAGCATACGATTTTTATTTCCGGTAATTTTGTATATTTTTAATGCCATACAATCATTATTTTTTTAAAAAACTTATACAGTTTGAAGTTAATTAGTAATTGAAATTTTCAATAACAATTACTTGTAATTGTAATTGTAACTTTTCAATTACCCCCCAACCCTGCTTGATTTGTATGGGGACCAAAAAAGGTGCAAATGTTCCCCCCTCCTGAGATTAAAGATTGATATGTTTTAAGCTAATTCTTAAAATATTATTAAAGTTAGAACATTTTGGACATTTTCCACAGTAAATTATATTGAAGGACATCATTGAAAAGGTCTTATTAAATACTATTGATATGTGCATTCATTTAACTCTTTAGTTGAACAAATAATATTTTGGGATTTCCGGTCCATAAGTTAAGTTAATTTTAACGGCAAATGGTTAGTTAAGGATACAAATGTACCCAAAAGCATAAATTGATCAAAAAAGCTGTATATTCGTGTAAATTATCAGCTAAATTTCAAGAAATTTTTTTTTATTATTAAATGAACTCTAGTTCTTGATGGGTTAATTACGTGTTATCTTCAATATGACAGACCATTCCTATGGTACATTAAAACCTAATATATTTTGAAAAATATCCGAAATACATAAAATTAAACATACCCAGGAAAAATTATATTAGTTCTACAACTAGTTCCAGAACATATGAAAATAGCCTGTATTCATTCTACTTTGGCGTTACGACCAATGATTTTCGTTTGAAATTGTCACCTCCAGAACTAGTTCTGTGGAAGTGTTAGCTAGCCAGTACCCGTTCTATGCAACGGTTCTAGAACTAGTTCTTTAATCAATGATTTTTGTTCGAAATTGTCACATTCAGAACTAGTTCTATAGAAGCGTAAGAGAACGGAAACTGATTTCTTATTCTAATGGGTTTTATCCTAAAGGGCACCTTTAAAATCAATTTAATTTTGTAAATACTGTTTTTCTTTCTTTAATCTTTAGAATTTTTGAAATTTTTTATACAAGTTATTAAACAGTTCTAGGAAGTCATTCGAGAACCAGTAATTTGTTCTCAAAAGTGATGTAGAAGTCATACAGAATTAGTTCTTAAGCACTAGTTCCTTAAAACGAATTTAAAACCATAATAAAATTATACTTCATTAGTGTCAGAATTGGTTGTGATACCACTACTTCTGAGGATGTTATTAAAGAATCTGAAGTAGTTCTAATTACACTAGTTCTAGAACTAATGATTTTAGAACATGTTCTAAAATTTTCCTGGGGAAAAATATATTTCAAATTATTTTTTAATAAAATTATTAACTAACATTATATTGCAATTTAATTATATTATTTATTAATATAATTAATTTCCCAATTGGTTTACAATTTTGTTTTTTAATAAATTGATAGCTGCTAATAAAATATTAAGAAAATTGAAAGATTTGTCTATAAAAATACAGAAATAAAATAAATTTAAGTCAATTGCCAAGAATTTTCAGCTCTTTATATCTATTTAAGTAAAAGAGGTAATAATAAAATCAATTATTCTAGTTATTAGTATTATAATTTTGATGATTGGAGCAAAAGCAATTAAAAATTAATTAATATAAGCAATTTCGTAATTGAAATACATTTTTACTTTTTTCTGTGTACATGTTTGAACAATGAAAATATGATAAAAAAGTTAGTAAAATTTTAATATTCCGCGACTGAAAAGAAACATACACAGAAAAAAGGAAAAATGGACTTCAATTACGAAATTTGTAATATTAATTAATTTTTAATTGATTTTGCTCCAATCATCAAAATGATAATATTAATAACTAGAATAATTGATATTATTATTACTTCTTTTCCTTAAATAGATGCAATGAGCTGAAAATGTTTGAAAATTTACTTAAATTTATTTTATTTCTGAACTTTTATAGAAAAATATTTAATTTTTCTTTATATTTTATTAATATCTGTAAATTTATTAAAAAACAAAACTGTAAACCAATTAGAAAATTAATTATATTAATAAATCATATAATTAAATTCCAATATAAAGTTAATTAATAATTTTATTAAAAAATTATTTGAAATATTTTTTTCTGTGTAATAATTATTTAAATAAATATTCAAGTATTCGCAATATGTCTCTATTATGATTTGAAGTTAATTTGCATACAGCTAAAATTTTGATAATGATATTGAAATAAATACGTAATTTAACGTGTTTTGAAATTGGTCCAGCTCATGTAAATTTTAATATTGAGATGTAATATTTTGGGAATCATTAATTTCTAGGGGGGCACATTTGCATTTGCAACATTTCGTGCGGTACTTTAACCCTTCGTCTTACAAACTGGTCCGTCCAGACCAATTGCACATTTAAATGTAAATTTCATATATTTATAATTTAGCTAGATACTTGAAATTTCAGATACCCTTCTACAATTTTGTTTTCTAACGATCAGTGAAAAAAACAGAATTATAAAACTAATACAAGGATAGTTATAAGGATAAATTTGTATACATGTCACATTCGTAACAAATATGGTCTGGCTGGACTAGTTATATTTTGTATTGAAAATTATGTAGTTTGACGATGTTATCCGTTCTTTTTATATTGTATATTATTTTATTAAAACCTTTTAAACTGAGCTCTCATCAGTTTACACACATTATTTTAAGATTTTCCACCTTTTCGTTCATATTTTGTCTTATGAGAGTAATACCTATAAAACCTCAAATGTTTGAAAAGAAATATTGTATATATTTTTAGACCCGTTTTTGACGGTTTTCAAACCGGTTTTTAAACCGGTTTTTTCAGTCAATGTGATGTCGGTTTTTTCAAAATGTTCAATTTTTGAATGTCGAATAGACCCATTTATAAATACCTTTTTATTTCAAAAACCATGCACTTAATATTGATATTTGAATCGAAATTTATGATTATTTTTTTAATATTCATAAAGTATGATTTTTAATGTCTTAAAAATATGGTTTAAGATTAAATAAATAATTAATAATTATCCTGAATGAAATTTGTTTTACCTATTTTAACACCTGTAATATTTTTTCACCTAATTTAAATGATTTATTTATTTATTTTTTTTTTATTCAACGAAGAAATTGTTTTTCAAAGATTTAGTTTTAAAAAAGTTTCACCTTCAGAATCGTTTGAATAAAATTGATTCTTGCTTACCATAAACAGAAACCCATTGTTTCTGTTTATGGTAAGTAAATGTTAATATCATTTGTGATTATTATTTTTTTAAAATTTGTATTCCCTACATGTCTATTATGCGTTTGTACTGATGTTTATAATACCCAAAAATATTGGTCTAAGACCCACCTTCATTTGTACCAATCGGCTTTAAGTCGATTTATCGATGTCCGTCTGTCCGTCCATGTAAAACTTGTAATCAAAATACAGGACACAATTTTGGTTTCCTATAGTCCAAGGACGAAGCGTGTTGAAATTGGTTATGATCGGTCTATTAATTCCCCTAGCCCCCATACAAATAACCTCCCAGAAAAGGGGTTTAACGATCATAAATCCCTTAAATGTAGCAGTAATTTTTGCTACATTTAAGGGATTTACATTTAAATCTGTGTGCCGAATTTAATGAGATAATTGACCATAGTACTGGTCCACAGGTCTAGAAAAAAAGACCCCTCACCGAATTTTGATGCACCCAATGGTGTAGGGTATCGTTGGCCTTGACCGACTATATCTTTCTTTCTCGTTCTTGATGGGTTAATAGTTATTTCAAAAAATAATAAAATAAATTTATTTATTTTTCTTTAAGAAATATAGTCCTTTGATAGAAATATTGGCTTCTGCAAAAAAACCGGTTAACCGTTTTTTTCTGAATTTAAAAAAGTGCAGCCGGTTTTTTCAAAATACCAACTATTCGAACTATTTGAAAACCGGTTTCTCCAAAAAGTCGAATAATCGATCACCCTAGACCCAACATAGGGAGAAGAACATAAAGTTTATATTTTGCAAAGTTATAATATAAAAAATCACCAAAATTTTCATTTAAATATATAGAATTACTGGCCAGACCATATTTGTTACGAATGTGACAATTGAAACATCTGTATGACGAAGGGTTAATATATATATATATATATATATATATATATATATATATATATATATATATATATATATATATATATATATATATGAAATAAGTGATGATTTTATTTTGCTTTTTGCTCAAAATATTCATTTTAGCTTCTAGCTTTTTTCTAGCCTTTTTTAAGGCTAAATTTTCTGTATTTCAAAGAACAAAGTAGAAAATAATTTCTTATTACAGAATCGCCCATTTAAGTATTTGTGTATGTCCATTTATATTGAAACATATCTCGAAAACGCTTTGTCTGATTTTGTTCAAAAAAAAAAAAAATAAAATAAAAAAATTCCAATTTAAATTATCTTTTGAGAAAAAATTAAATTTTACACAAAATTCCAAGAATTTTTTTTTTTTTTTTTTTCAAAAAATCATAAAAATTCCAAAGTATCAAAAATGCTAATTTTTATTATTTATTCATGGAGATAAATTTGTTGCAAATAAAACAAGACCTATTTCATTAAAATCAATACCTAAGTCTTGATGTTATTCACAAATTAGTGAAAATACTCATTTACTAGTTACATAAAAAAATTAATAAAATCACAAAATCATTTTTTTATAATTATTTATTTTTTTTTTTTTTTTTAATTTTTCTATGTAACTTGGAAATGAGTATTTTCACTAATTTGTGAATAACAACAAAACTTATCCATTGATTTAAATGAAATATGTCTTGTTTCATTTGCACAAAATTTATCCTTATAATTAAAAACAAAAAATTTAATTTTTTACACTTTGGAATTTTTCTGATTTTTTGAAAAAAATTTTTCTTAAAATTTTTTATAAATTTTAATTTTTTATCAAAAGATAATTTAAATTTAAATTTTTTTATATTTTTTTCAACAAAATCAGACAAGATATGCTTCAATATATAGTGCAGCCTCCGAAAATTTTACAAATCGCGATTTATAGCGAGTAGTAGAGTCAATTCGAAAAAAGTGGATTAGAGGCTTTGTACATATTAATACCGTGTATCCGAATTGACGGAGAAATCCCGTGCCGCAGAAATTTTTTCTCATTTTGTAACTCTGTGTTATTGTTTCTTATAGAAAATTGTTAATAAATTTTAGATAAAAAAAAACGAAATTGTGTACTAAATTTTATATTAAAACGAGAGAAGAATATATAGTCGGTCAAGCTGGACTATTCCCCAGGTCCTATTCATTTAATTTGCATCTGAACTTATGGAGGCTATTGAGAAAGTTATTGTTCAAATTTTTGCTGTAATAGTTCATATATATTATGTGATATTTAATATTTTCGTTGTATGGGAGGTACCTTTTCCCCTAGTCCTATCCGTTCCATTTTCATTTTAAGTTTGGTGGTTTATGAGAAAGTTATTCCCGCAAAATTTATTATTTTTGACTTTTCTTTGTATGGAGCTCCATTTTAATCTCAATTATGTAAATTGATGCATTACTATGCATTTCTGTCACATCTAATTTTTAATATTTGAGAATTTTTTATAACCTACACCACCATAGGTGGGAAGGGTATTATGCGTTTGTGCTGATGTTTGTAACACCCAAAAAATATTGGTCTAAGACCCATCTTAATTTATACCAATCGGCTTAGAAAAACTTTCTGAGTCGATTTAACGATGTCCGTCCGTCTGACCGTCTGTCCGTCCATGTAAACCTTGTAATCAAACTAAAGGTCGCAATTTTGAACAAAAATTAATAAAATTTGGCACACATATTTTTTTTAGTCCAGGGACAAAGCACATATAAGTTTTATATAAGTCTTAATTTGTGTGCCGATTTTCAGAAAAATCGGTCCATAATTGGCCATAGCTCCTATATAAACCACTTCTCAGAAAATCACTTTATCGGGCATAAATCCCATTAAAATGTTAGTATCAAGTTAATATTCTACAAAAATAATTTGTAAATAAACAAAAATTTTACAAAGATCGGTCCATAATTTACCATAGCTCCCATATAAGGCCCTCTTTCAGGAATCACCCAAAAGGGAATAAATTCATATAAATCTTAGTATCGACGGAATATTCAGCATTCGTATGTTTTATATTACACTTAATATTGTGTATCGGTTATTATAATGTACACAATGGTGTAGGGTATCATATGGTCGGGCTTGACCGATTATTTCTTTTTCTCTCGTTTTTTATTATCAATCTTCTGGTGTAAAACACTGGTCATAAAATTAAATTTTTGGTACATTTCTTATTAACTGTAAAAAAGTTGGATACTTTTATCATCTCAAAAATTTTTGCGTCTAAACAGGGTAGTATACACCTAAGTGTAATGAGTTAGTATCACAATAATTCAGTTTTTTTAACCTGTTACCCTTCTTGGCTCAACATTTTTAGAAAGTCATTGAAATGAGGTAGTTTTAATATGTTTTCTAAATTTCGAAAATCATAAAATTTAAATTTTCTCAAATTTTGGTCGTCCCAACTAAGTTGATGAGTGATTTTAAAAATGTTGTCATTTTTGAGATCTGCGGTTTTGTATTAGTAATATCAAATATAAATTTCCCCTCTACACCCACTCCTTACCCCTCATTTTTTAAGGCATTTATGAGGGTTAATTGAGAAATTCTTGATTTTTACAACTTTTAGAAGACTTTTAAGGGCTATGTGTGTCAAGGTAGAGACTACACTATTAATACAATTTTATAGATCCAACACGAGCGACTTATTTCCTCTACCTCTTGCCTAGAAAATTTTTTAACCTTAAAACTCCTGAAGAAAACTAATTTTCTTTTGTCCTTAATGGGTTATAATGTGACGTGATGGCAAATTTTCATTTTACTTTCTACACTATATCAAACCTAAAGAATAATAAATATTTGAGATATAAATTTTTTGGCGATTTTGTTGATCTGTATTTACACAGAGAAAAGATGGAGTTATGCATCATAAACAACGAAAAGTTATACGATATGCAAATTCTTCCTCGGCACTTTTCTTGGTTCTCATTTTACCATGGTTATGTGCGAGTTAAAAGGGACATTTTTAGGCGCTAAATGAGACCAGATACGAATCTAATTGGTAGCATTATTTCTACTCTACAAAATATAATGTATATGTTTACTACAGCTCTTACCAAGACAATAAAGCTCCTTGGGGAAGCATTATTCCCTCTGGTAGTCAATGGGTTAAATTTGTGACGTGATGGATTGAAAGTTATTTTAAACATAATAAATAAATTTAATTTCAATTTTCTATAATGCTAGTAAGTAAAAAGGTTAAATACCTCATTCATAATTTTACCACATACTAAATTGAACACAAACATACAGATATACATGCCTATTTATATAGATATATTATTTCAGATTTGTTTTAGGGAGTAAACAAATTAAATATTAATATTTATACATATATTTTTATTGCTTTCATTGTTGTATGTATTTGTTATTTTGAATTTTTTTTTTTTAGTATGTTTGGAACAAAATACAGTAATGTTGATGATGATCATGCCACTTGATGAAGTGTGATGCGGAGCGCCACCCAGAAGCTTTAGTTTTAAATAATCGAACCGAAAAAAAAAAAAAAAAAAAAAACACAAAGAAACTGAAAACAACACAAAACAACTTATACACTGCATCCAAAAGTCCGAAATGAAAAAATTATGTTTAAACATTGAACAAGCATTTCATCTTCATCAAAGTTCAACCAACAAAAAAAAAGGTCCTCAAAATATCGTAATGACTGTTTAAAGTCACTCACAAAACAAATCGAAATAAAAATGCTGTGAAACCAACAAAAACTATCTCAAGATAAACATGAAACTGTTATGTTGATCATTGTGAAGTCTGAAATCTCAGCTTTGCTCTTGTTATTATAGCCTCCTTTACTTTTTTGTTCGTTTTATTTTTGTTTGGAAAACGGGGTTTATTGACCAAAACCTAATAACAATAATAACAACATTAAAGCCAAGTTCAAAAAAATAAATACAATATTGTTAAAACAAAACGAATTTAGGTTCACTCTATAGAATGTTTTAGAAACATTACATTTTACTTAATATAGTACAAAACACAAAGAAAGGAAATATAAATTGTTGTTGTTTAAAACTTATACTTTTAAAATTTACCTGATAAATAATTACAGATATTTCCATTGTATAACTTTAAAAAGATCGTTTTTTATACAATGATAATAACAAATTTGCACTGTAGTTAGTTTTATAATTATTAATATTATTATTCGTTCTGAGTTTTGTGTAGAGTCCTACTACTATTTAATGCACCATACTGTGTTTTTAAGATTTCAAAATTATGTTTTTTGTTGTTTTCTTATTTTTTTGTGATCATGAATTTTGCATTTTAAATTATTTGAGAGAAAAAATTCTACCACGCAATTTATAAAAAAAAAAACGTTATGTAGTTTTTTGTTGATTCCCAATATTTAATTTTTGGTTTCCCTTTTGATATTAAAAATAAAAAAATAAACGAAAAAAACTACTTAATAAATAAAATCGACTTGCATGCGTGTGATCTCTAAATCAAAAGGATTTCATTCCTTCGTTACGGTTTCCTACTACTATACAGTCCATTTCTTTTGACATTTACCGCTGACCTATATCGTGTACTGTGACAGTAGTTGTTGTACTCTTTTAAAAACAAACAAAACTAATTCAACCACGTTTGCCTACACATACGAGTATACACGGAAATTGCGTAAATAAAGATGTATGTATGTATGTATGTATGTATGTATGTATGTATGTATGTATGTATGTATGTATGTATGTATGTATGTATGTATGTATGTATGTATGTATGTATGTATGTATGTATGTATGTATGTATGTATGTATGTATGTATGTATTTCGAATATTCCGCTTAATTTATTATTTATGGAGGTAAAGATGGATGGATGACTGTATTTTGAAATAAATTATAGCCTTTAATGGTGTGTTGTGTGGCATAATGTAGATTTTTTTCCGATAAATATTAGATTAAAAATTTAATATAATGACACAAACTAAAATGATCTAATACAGCATTTTTGTATGCTTGGCATTATGATGATTGATTTTTAAAGCTTATTTATTATTAGGGGCAGATTTTCATGAAAATTCATGTTTTTTTTTTTTTTTTTTTTTTTTTTTTTTTTTTGCGGAAAATTAAAAAAATACTTTATGTTATCTATGCAAAGGCAATAAAATTACCTTTAAAATGATACGTGTTTATATCATACATAACGTGACCAGACATCCCGCTTTTTAAACTTCGATCCCGCCTGAAATATTTTTCCCGCTTTTTATAAAGAAATCCCGCTTTTTTAGCTTTAAGAGTTACTTATTCTATTTTTTTTATTTATGTTTTCTATAACATTTTTACCAATATTTTTAATAATAAAAAATATTTGTTCCACTGAAAATTTGATAATCGTTTTTGCCAATTAAAAGTTACTATGATCTACTTCTCTACTGACTGATCTTAAATGTACTTTGTGTATATTTTTTGATGGCTTCGATGCAGGAAAACCTACAAGATATATTTACTAAAATTTAATTTTGTTCCATTTTCGAATAACCTTTTGAAAATTTAAGAAAGAAACATAATTTTTCAAACAAAAAAATATTTATTATTTTAAGAATGTTAGAATAGAATATACATTTTTGGAGGAAGATATTATGTTCTTGCAGAGAGATTTTTAGATTTAAAAACTCTTTCCGGGAGAACATTTGTATGTGAGCTATTTAAATCATTTTTACCAATTTTTATTACCAAAATGTGTCATTTATAAAAGATGTTTTGACCAGAACTATCATCCATCTCAACAGGAATATTTTCGTATTGTACTTTTAATAAGTACCTTTGTTTAGAGTTGGATTGACTTTCTATTTTATTTTTGTATAATATGAGATGCACCTGTCACTTTAACATGGTGTTGGCCTAGCAGGGAGAAATTCACCCTTTTTAACCAGTTTTGGGGCACCCCGAATCGAATCCAGGTTACTTTTACTTATCTCATGTTTTATAGTCTTACACGCTTATAACTCAGCCACATATAGTTATTGCGCGCATGTTGCTAATTGCGCATTTAACAATCAAGCTAAAAGCTCTCACTGGTTCTCAACTGGAACTTTAGTGGCTGTTTGGTGTCAATTAGTACTCAACTGAAACTTGGGTGGCTATTAGGTGTCAATTGGTAATCAACTAGTACTGAGGGACCGGAACTATTGCACCAATTGCTAAAGATTTCCCGCAGGGTATTTAACGGATTCTTTAATTTGAAATATAATTTTTAATAAATATTCTTTTATTTGAAATAAAAAAATATATATTCTTCCGCTCGGCATTAAATTTTGAAAATTTGTTTATATAAAACACAAAATAAATAAAAACTTTAAATTCAACTTTAATAAAATCAATAAAATTATTTTCATGTATTTAAAAATTTACTAATATCTTTATACAGAGTTGTATATTATCCATTATATTTTTAACGCGATATCATTACGTACCGTCTATACTAGCCTTTTTCTTGTTCGCACAAGAACAAAACGTCGGCAGAGCGATACACATAATTTTTTTCCTTTTGTTTTCAGTGGGCAGAACATTTGTCGAACAAATCATAATTTTTTGTTTGCCGTCAGTGTCGCTTCGATACTTTTACATGCAACGCCTCTTCTTCCGCATACAAAATGACGTTTGATGTCAGACATGGTTGCTCGAATAATTGTGCGCAATGCACTATCCAAATGCATGTGCGCAGAACATTTTGCAATGTGCGAGCATGAAAAAAGCTCGTGTGGACCGCAAATTAAACATTAAACTTTGAAAGTATTGGGTAACTATTTACTTTACAATGTTGAGTACCAAAAAAAAAAAAAAAAAAACGGGAAAATACTCGATACTTGCACAGCACTATTGTATACACTGAAAGTTAAAAAATAACAGTAAACATTTTTTCCATCAAATTTACTTAAAGTTAGTGCTAACGGAAACCATGAATTAATGATATTATTTTAACTGTTTGTTTTAACTGAATGTTAGTGTTAAACGGTTATAATTTTTGAGTTTATAGGGATATTTGTTGTTCAATAATGTTCGAAAAAGATATAGAAAGAAAATCCCTATTTTTTTACTAAATTTTTCAAAATCCCGCTTTTTCCATAAAATTTTGTTCTGAATCCCGCTTTTTAATCGTTCGGGTCCCGCTTTTTGACAAAAACCCTCTGGTCACGTTAATCATACACCACCATAGGTGGTTGGTGTATTATGCGTTTGTGCTGATGTTTGTAACGCATAGAAAAAGTTATCCAACAGGTCGCAATTTTGAAGATAATTTGATGAAATTTGGCACGTGGAACTTTTATGAAACAGAAGCCTATTGAAATTGGTTGTGATCGGTCCATTATTTCACCTAACCCCCATACAAATGTCCCCCCGGAATTGAGTTTTAACACTCAAAAATGCCTTAAAAATAATAATATTTTAATAACATTCGGTGCAAAGAAGGTTTGTACAAGTATCAATCTTTGTACTAAATTTTATGAAAATCCGTCCATGATTAACCATAGCTTCCATATAAACCCCTGTTCCGAAAATCACTTTAACGTGCATAAATCCCATTCTAATGTTAGTATAAAGTATTAATATTCGGCACAAATGAGTTTCATATAAGTAGAAACAACATTGCCAAATTTTATTAGAATCGGTCCATAATTTACCATAGCTCCCATATAAAACTACTTCCGAGAATCGCATAAAAAATGCTATCAACGCATTATTCTGTATTTGTATATTTCATTTTACATTTAGTAAAAGTGTTAGTCTAATATAAGTCCCCTTCCCGAAATTTTATGGTCATACGTAATGGTATAGGGTATCATATGGTCGGTCTTGACCGACTATACCTTTTTTTCTCGTTTTGTGTTGAATATGAATGGTATATAATTCGCGAATTCTATTTCGCGGTCTTTCAAAATTAGTTCGAATTTCAGTTTTATAGCCTCTTAAATTTCGAACTTTCGGAGACCTTTTTCAATATTATTGGGAATAAAAATACTTTTAATTACTTTTCATTACTTTATAGACTGAATGAAATATTATTATAAGGACTGCGCACCAAAAAATTCGTGCATACAAATTTACTTGTAGAAACCAAACCAATGGGCGAACTTTTTTTTAATTATATTTTTATTAATGACTTTTATGTTCAAGTTATAAAAAATTGTTTTCTGTTTGTTTTTAAGGAAATATTTGATATTTTCCAGAATTCTTCCACTTAAAGGTTTTATTGTGTTTCGGTCACTTTTTTGCTTGAATAAGTCCACTAATTTTTAAACTCCGTTTCATTTTAAGATGAGCTTTTAATGTCCTTTCAATTGCTCGGAGTTCCGGACAATTTGATAGATTAGCCTCTTTCGGTACAAACACTAACAATTTCATTATTGCCACTCCCTTAATTTATTGCTGTAATGAGAAGAGAGAACAGGCCAGAAAAAAGTGGATACACTATATTTTCTTAGTTAAGAGAAAAGTCTCTTCCAAAGACACTCATTCAAGTATATTTCTGTGTTAATGGAACCATTTTTTATGAATGAACTGCATCTTTCCCGCGTATGCATATGGCTTCCCAAATCAAATAATTTCATGGGAATTTTGATTTCTTTGATACAATATTTTTTTCTGCCATATTACCTCTAGCATCTACAACATAGAATTCCTGGCCAGGAAGTTGAAAAAATTCAGCCTGTACGAACGTTTCATCGTCTATTTTACACTAATCTTAATTATGAAAAAAATTTGTCTAAAGTACTTTCACGCCATTTTTTACCTCTAAATTCTTGTTTGCATTTCAGTCAGTTTTTTTAATTTAAGCGACTTCAGGTTAGATTTCCTTTCAACTCTTTATCAGAAGAAAGCAGTTAACTTTTTGTAACATTTTTCTTCCAGAAATGAGGATTTTCTCTCAAAATCCTTTCTACTTATTTTGTCTGAGTGCTAGAACCTGAAGATACTGATAAAAAATAAAACCAAAAATTTACGATTTTTGAAATTTTTTTGATAGAAAATTTGCGTCACCCAGTGAATATAAATTTAGAGTGCAGAATTTTAAAGAAGAAGTTATTTGATTACCTACAGTTTAATATATATCTTCTTGATGTCAGGAAACTAGACATGGGATAGCATCTTCACAAACTTTCATATAATTAGCGTAAATATTTGTAAAAGTATGTTTTTCGCTACTGACAAATTCTGTTTTTATAGAAATTGTCCAAAATATTGCGTCCGTTAAAAAATTATTAAATGCAAAAATTTTTTCAATTTAGGAAATTTACACTAAATTTCAAAATTTTGTGCCGGATTTTTTCAGTATAAGATGTGATTTTAGATCATCGAAAATAAAAACATTTTTCAAATTGAGTTAAAATATACGTTTTTGGAAAGGTAACAATATAGATCATATAATTTAAAAGGACTTTTTTGGAAAAAGTTATTTTTGTAGCTAGTGGAGAGCTCTACATTCAGGGAATTTAAAGCAAATATTAATGAACCAAAAAGATGGTTTTAAACTGTTTTAGGAAAAAGAAATTGTCAAAAATTAATTTTTTGACGAAATGCGTCGAAGTTTAATTTTTCCAATACTTCAGAATATTGGTAGTGTTTCGAATAAAATTTACACATATTTTTTACTTAAAACCTAAAAATTCCTTAAATTTGATGAAGGATATAAAAAAATTATACAATTTTTTTTACGGTTTATGTAAGTTTTTATAGTAAATTTAACAGATTAAAAAATAGTTAAAGCATATTTTTTGCCACAACTTTAAAAAAAGTTAAATTGAAAAAGGGTCTGATTTTCCGTTTTTACTTCAATTTCAAAGAGTTCTCAATGTCGACGTAATTTAGTTTGCTAAATTAAAATATAATAATTATAAAAATTATTACGAAATTTAAAAAATAACTAATGAATAGAAAAATATATTTTTTGGACTTAATATATTACGTTAAAAATCCTCCAGATGGCGCTAATTATAGAGCATCTTTAAATTTGAATACAAAAATTATAAAAAAATTATAAATTTTTTTACTTGATTCTAAAATTTAGTATTGTTTTTTAATATATAAAAGAAGAATTACTTCCTATTTTTTGTTACAACTAAAAAAAATAGTAATTTAAAAAATTTTTAATTTCCTTTTATTATACAAAAGTCAAAAAATTCTTTATGTTAAAAGATTTCGTGTTGTTTAATCGAAATTGCTTTAAAATTTAATAAAATATTGAAAACTAAAAAAAAATAAAAATTTTGGACCGGACATCAGGCGAAATTAATGATTTACTGAACATGAAATGTGGGTGCAGAAATTAAAATAATATTTAAATAATAATATTTAAAAATGATAGGGCTTGGGGGAGTTAGGTTTCCCTTGCTCCTATTAAATAAAATATTGTCTAATCCATAAAAAACCCATTTCCAATAGCTATCGTAAATTTTGATACTGTTTTGACCAGTATTTTAGAAGAAAATGCGTTTTTCACATTGCAGAATATATGGGAAATAAGCGTGTTCTTGCTCCGTCTTTCAAAGCTTTTTTATACCCTACAAAACCATAGGTGGTTGGGGTATTATGTGTTTGTTTTGATGTTTGTAACGCATAGAATGCGTTATCCACGATGTCCGTCCGTCCGTCTGGCTGGACGGCTGGCTGTCCATGTAAACCTTGTGCACAAAGTATAGGTCGCAATTTTGAAGATAATTGAATGAAATTTGGCAGGTGGTACTTTTATGATACAAGAACGAAGCCTATTGAAATTGGTTATGATCGGTTCATTATTTCACCTACCCCCCATACAAATGTCCCCCCGGAATAGAGTTTTCACACTTAAAAATGCCTTAATATTAGGAATATTTTAATGAAATTCTGTCCAAAGAAGTTTTGTGTAGGTACCAATTTTTGTACCAAATTTTATGAAAATCAGTCCACGATTGACCATAGCTCCCATGCATAAATCACATAGGAAAGATAGTATCAAGTTAATATTCGACTCAAATAAGTTTTATATAAGTAGAAACAACATTGCTAAAATTTATGAGAATCGGTCCATAATTTACCATAGCTCCCATATAAACCCACTTTCGGAAATCGCCATATAATGCATAAAATCATCAATATATTATTATTAACCCATTATTCTGTACTTGTATATTTTAGATTTAATAAAAGTGTTGGTCTACAGCTCTAATATAAATCCACTTCCCGAATTTGTGTGCTCATACGCAATGGTGTAGGGTATCATATAGTCGGTCTTGACCGACTATATCTGTTATATATTTTGTTATATATTTACTCTATATATTGTTATATATTTACTCTGTGTCTAAAGTAATATATGCGTCAAGTTTCAATTTTCTGCGACACCTCCTTCTATTTTTGTAAAATTAAAAACGATGTGTTAGCGTTTTTCTCATTTCAGGATACATGGGAGGTAGGCGTGTTCTTGTTCCGATTTAAATAAAAATTGGCAGAATCATAAATAATTTATATTTAATTGCAATCACAATTGCTTGCTGACATCTGTCGCGAAGTATAAATGATATTAATATTGATGTCAAATGATATTTGTTTAATACTAAAATTTAGATGGCGTCAAAATATTTTATGGACATAATTGTATGGACCAAAAAACATGTTCTTGACCTCAAAAATCCAAACCACATATTTCGCATTGTAGTTCAAATTTCAAAATAATAAAAGCAATTTCCGATATAAAATTTATCATTAAATAAGAAACAAGTTAAAAAGTTGACTAAAATTCACTTTAAAAAAAATCAAATCGAGCTTTTTGTAATATTATTATGAGTACTAATTTTTAAACGACTATATTATCCAAACTAAAACCGATATTCACTTAATTTTTCAGCAAACGATCAAAAGATATGTCTTTTATTACACATAATTGTGCGAAATTTTTAACCAACATAATTTTTTTTTTAATTTTTCTTTTCAGTGAATTTCGATAAATATTGAAGTTCTTGACATGTGCGGATAGTACTTTAGAAGTTCTATAAAATCGAATTGAATTTGAATTTGATAAAGCCAAAGCTTTATTTTTAAGATTTTTTTTTTTTTTTAATTTTTAAATTCAAACCTTCGCACATTTTGCGCTCATTGATAAAAATGATCAACGCGAACAGATTTGGTATGCCATAAATATTCGTTAATAAAACCACAAATCAACATTAGTGTTAGAAGAAAACAAAAATAGGAAAATATTTTTACTTAAAATTTTTGGATTTTCCTCATATGTGCGAAATTTAAATTGAATTTTCAAATATATAATTATTTGCAAAAAGTGGCCGTGGCATTTCAATTATTTTTAAGTCCTAAATTTTCTATCAGAGGATGCTCGATATACCCGTTAAAAATAGGTTGAATAATGTGAGTACTCATCTATTGCAAACAATCTTGCTATGATATTGTTTACTTTATTCGGTGTGACTTTCTAAGTCAGAAAATATTTAACATGTTATATTATTGGGCGAAGAAAAGCTCACATGCTGAATTTCATTAGTAGGCAACCTACTAACCAAAATATTTATGAATTCAAGAAGTACTTATTCGCTGTACTAATGACCTAATTATTACAACGAAATTATAAATAGTGGACTATATCCGTTTTTTAAAGATACATTTTTGGCGTTTCTACCCCATTGTGAAACTTTTGAAACTAGATCACCAAAGAAGCAGGACAAATTAAATATAATTTAAATACAATTTTATTATCTTTATTTTTCATAATTATTTGCTGTTTAATCAACCAAGTTATATTAACTTTGACATTAGAGACTTTTTTACTAGAAATTACACTACTTTTGTACGCTATTATATAAATATTATTTTATTATACTTTGACTGGAGATACCCAATCTAGTGAGAAATAATTCCAAAGGCGGAACATCGTGTATGTTAAAAATACTCTGCAAACAGAAGCATGGGTTTAAAATTTGCCATATAAATGCTCAAAGTTTGAACAAGAAAATTGATGAGTTTTATATGTGTTTCAGAGACCTGGTTCAACTTGGATATAAATGACTTGTATGTATCTCTGAGTGGCTACACAATCTTAAGAGCAGATAGAGTAAAACATGGAGGTGGTGTTGCCATATACCTAAAAAATGGTATTAAACACAACGCACTAAGAGCAACTGGTGTCGATGATAAGGTCGAATATATTTTTATTGAAATAGTGTTCGAGGACAAAAAAAATGCTTTTGATTGCTGTCTACAGGCCTAATAGTAGAATATTCATGGACTCTTTTATGGGTATTTTAAAACTATTATCCTTATCGTATGAAGATGTTGTCATTCTTGGCGATTTTAACTCCAATATATTAACTGACTCTCAACCTGCTGACAATATGAAGTCTCTTGGACTAACACCAACCAATATTACCACATCCACACATTTTACTAAAACCAATAGTACATTATTGGACATAATTTTTGTTTCCGACCACTCAAATATTCTTTTATATGATTAGTTTTCCGCACCTTGCTTTTCTAAGCATGATCAGGTAACAACTTATCGTGACTTCATAAACATTGCACAGTGGTTCCAAAACGCTTTTTCTTGAAATAATTCCCAGCTCTGCGATTTCAGAACATAACAAAAAAAGAAAACGATTAATTCCAAAATTGACAAAATTTACAAAATTTGGATAGGGCTCGTGGGCAGACCTTTGTCCCAAACTCCTCCGGATTCACTTTACACACATTTACATTAAGATTTCTTTTGAAAACATTAAAAAAATGATAAAGCCCAGAACAAAAAACTAATTTTATCACTGAATAAACATTGCCACCTTTTTGAAAAAACCCAACAAATTTAAAATTTTTTTAAAGTTCCAACTTTATATTAATATAACTTTTTAACAGATTCTTATAATTATATGGTTATTGCAGCAATATTATTTAGAATTTTATGGAGAATCTGGAAAATATTTTAGAAAAATTCTAGGGGCAATATTGAGCCCGCCAAGTTAAAAAACAGGAAGTAAAAAAAAAAACTTATTATTAAAAGAGATATTGCTTATTCCCGTTGGAAACAGTTTTGAACTACTCAGCTGCACAATATACATCGCTCTGCCCGAAATGCAACAAATAAGTGTATTATAAATGCAAAATCTTCTTACTACTCAAACAAATTTTCTAATTCTATTGGTTCTAAGCAAACTTGGAAACATATTCGTGAAAGAGGAATAGTAAAGCTTACCAATCGTGCAATCATAAACATTGACGCTGATATAATTAACGAGAAACTTGTGAATTTACCTATGATTGAAGCTGATCAAAATGTTTACTCCAACTACATCAATACAGCTAATAGGCACAACCAACTCAATTTTATAAGTGTTACTCAAATAGAAGTCTATAAAAGTTGCATGTCTATAAAATCTAACGCTGTTGAATCTGACGAAATAAATCCAAAATTTCTAAAGATTCTGATGCCACAACTTCTACCACAAATTACCCATAACTTTAATAAAATCATCAGTTCTTATAATTTGCCATCCAAATGGAAAAAGGCCAAATTAATACCAAAACAAATACGGATTACAGACCCATAGCAATTCTTCCTTTTTTATCAAAAGCGTTTAAAAAACTTCTCCATAAGCAAATTACCACTTTTCTACACAACAACAATGTAATTACTGATCGACAATCCACAGTGGGGCAGAATCGAAATTTTTTGGAAATAAATCTGTAATTTCTGATCGTACAATATTAAATTTGTAAGGGGGACTGAACAGACCCCTCAGGATGGGAACTAAAGGGGCACAAAGTTGGGTACCTCTGATATAAAAATTTTTTAATCGCTTGCCAAATTTTTGTTTCTCGTCCAATTCCTATGTCCTATTTGTCTCTTATAGTTTTTGAGTTATTTGCATTTGAATTTTTAAGTACCTCAATTTTGCATTTTCTTGGTACAGTTTTTGCCATAAATCTGAAAAAATATAAACTCGATTTTTTTCATCTGAATTACATTACTTTTACATGGGGTTGTCATTGGAGGTGGCTAATTAGCCCCTTGGGACAGGTCACAGGATAGGTCCCAGGACTGGTTCAAAAGGACAGGTTCAGGGTCGATTAATATTATAAAAATTTGATAAAGATTCGGTAATTCTTAACTTTAATTTCAAAAATCTGAAAAAATATGAACTCGATTTTTTTCATCTGAATTACATTACTTAGTTAACATAATTCTTCGTTATACAGAAAAAGATAGAAATCAATATCTTTTACAGAACCGAAACTATGCCACTTTAAAGTTTATTAAGTCACGGAAAATTCCATTTTTTGTGTATTTTTGCACAAACACACATTCGAACATTGGCTATGGGAACAAATTATTTATGTTGTTATGGCTTTTTCACATCCACAACAGTACAATGTTTTTGGAATTTTCCGTGACTTAATAAACTTTAAAGTAGCATATTTTTGGGTTCTGTAAAAGATATTGATTTCAATCTTTTTCTGTATAACGAAGAATTATGTTAACTAAGTAATGTAATTCAGATGAAAAAAATTGAGTTCATATTTTTTTCAGATTTTTGAAATTAAAGTTAAGAATTACCGAATCTTTATCAAATTTTTATAATATTAATCGACCCTGAACCTGTCCTTTTGAACCAGTCCTGGGACCTATCCTGTGGCCTGTCCCAAGGGGCTAATTAGCCACCTCCAATGACAACCCCATGTAAAAGTGACGGGTTCCTTTCATATAAAGTTCCGGAACTGGGACCGGTCACTAGCCCTGAGAACCTGTCACGTGACTAGTTTTGAACCGATTCGCTTTACTCTAGGGTATTTATAAGCAGCAGCTTGATCATCTTTACAAACGTCTTCAATTTTCTAAATCAACTAGAGGTAGAAAAACTAACTAGACATACAATAATTTAATATCTGAATGGCAATTTCTACCTTATAGCGTAAAAAACACTAGTAATGCTACATCTTTTAAAAATTTAATACTGCAACATTACGCAAATTAGTTTGAATAATTTTGAATGCAACAGTTAAAAGTTAAATGTATAATGTTAATTTTTTTTTTTTAATCTACTTGTGAAGGTTTTTTTATGTAATAATTTTATATCATTCACACTTATTTTATGTAATAATTTTGTAGTAATGTATGTATCTTCATGCAGTTATTATAATACCAAATTTACTAAGTTATATGCTGCAATAGGCTTTAAGTCTTGTGCATAGAATTACAAATAAATAAATAAAATAAATAAATTCGAATACGTAACAAATTTGAAATTTCTAAAATCTTCTAACAATATTCATAATTTAGTTTTACAATTTTAAATGGTAATGCGTTTGAATAATTAAATAATTAATTTAATTTAAATGTAGTATTTAATAACAACATATATACGTTCTTATTAAGTACTACATTTAAATTCAAGCATCTCTAATTTCTAAGTAAATAATTAAAATTCGTGATTGCTCATTGCAAAACTTACTTTTTGGCCTTTAAACGATAATTGTAAGTTGATATCGCTTTCATAGCCAAAATAATTTTTGGCCCATAAACTGTGGCCATGCGAAAACTTAACATTAATTCAAGTACGTGAAAGTATACTATACTGGTATATATATGAACTTTCTACATATATATTTACTTGTCATCATGAATTTGCATACATGAGCAAATATCACAGTAAATTAATTTTATTTTTGTATTTTTTTTTTTATCTGAAGTAAAAGTAAACAAGGAAAACGAATTACAAAATCCTGCCAAGGAAATTACTCTGTCAAGGTTATTACTAAAGTTTGCCAAATAAAAGGATATATAGAGCTAAAATATCCTGCTGTTTGCAAGAACAAGAAATTTTTCAAGAAAAAAATAAATAAAACACAGCTAAAATCTAATAAAAAATATTACGATATCATATGATTTAATCTTCCAGTTAATTTGAATGAATTTACTCGTACGTTCCTTCATTTTCCTTTCGTTCTCTCTCAATCTCATTTGTGTCTTAGCAGGAGTTACTCTGGTACTTGATTTTAATCTATTAAATTCTTTTAATGTAATTTTCTTCTTTGCCATTGTTTTCATCGACAATGTCGCCACTCATATTGTTGCTGGGTGTTAAGTTGTTGGCTCCTTAGCTACTCGTTGCTCTAGTCTCCATCTTCATATTCATCGTTGTCAGCATACTCAGTCACTTTGTTATTTGTCAATTTGTCTTGACACTGTGTTGCACTGTTTAAGTTTTAATGCAATCAATTTCTCATTGCAAGCTCATTATTTCATTGTTGTTGATGTTATTGTTCCTTAATGCAATTCAACAAGGAATTTCACTTCCAAAAAACATTATGAAAATTTATACAGTTTTTTTATTATATCTTTTTACAAGGATAGGAAGGATTAAATGAAGCTTCGTAGAGCAATTGCAGGTCACAGGGTATAGAGTGATAAATTAACATTGATCAAAAATTGGGATGTGTGCTAGATTCATTAAAGAAAGGGTACAATTTATTAGAAAAATTAAAGTGGAAGGAATACAGGGTGCCACATTTAACCAATCTGGAATGAAAAAAGTTTAAAACAAGAAGTTATGTGATTGCATTAATTTTTTAATATAAAACTCTTAAAATAACATGAAAAATAATGCGCGATAGTTTAAGTTGTTTAATTATTGAAATGTGAAAGGTAAAAATTTAGCATTTTAAAGGAAAAATAATTTGCTAAATTTTAAAAATAAAATGCATGCTGAGGACAGTTTGACAACAAGGTAATCTACATACATTGGCATATTAATCCATTTAAAAACAACAGGATTAAGAAAATGTCCCGAGTACTGCATTATTGAGGACATCGTAAATGAAAATGATATGCAATTGTCGTGCGTTTGCCATACACATAAGATCTTGACGGACAAATGTCTTTAACGTCTATTTTAAAACATAATAAGCGACCAGATGGTCACAACCATAATATAAACCATAAATGACAAGAGATTGCAATTTGGAAAAATTAAGTTGGTGGCCTATCCTCGATTCTTAGCAGCACTCAACTACTATTTTTATATGACTGATCACAATGTAGCTCAGAATGTTGTGCAGAATTTCTATGCCCTTTGTTTAAAAAAGTTGTCAAGATTTGTAGGAATCTGTTGCGATTGTGTTGTACGACAAATCATGGTCCCATCATCGACATAAATAACTGGGAGATCATCTCTGTGATGAAAGGGAAAAACTAAATAATTCATTTTTACTACTTTTCAGGAGACCTTTTTTAAGGTTTAAAATTGAAATTAAAGGTTATGGTGCTGTTTTCCCTTTATAAAATTTATATTTTGTTTCAATAATATCTTAAGTTATACATTTTTTTCAAAACGAAATTTTAAAATATCCCTGCGGGAAATTTGTGACAATTGCAGTAATGGTCCGGTTCCTCTGTACCAGTTGAGTACCAATTGACACCTAACTCGTCACCAAAGTTGCAATTGAGAACCAGTTGACACAAACACACTCACTATTTAACAGTTGAGAGTTAATTTCAATCAGTGGCTGAGTGGTAAGCGTTGAAGACTATAAAACATAACAGACGTCAGATGAACATGGGTTCGAGCCGGGGTGCCACCATCGACATTAACGAAAAATTATAAAATTGAAATAAACATAATTAAAGATAATAATAAAAATAATGTTTAAAAAGTAGACACTCTAGAGTTAAGAGAACCGGTTCAAAACTAGTCACGTGACAGGTTCTCAGGGCTAGTGACCAGTCCCGGTTCCGGAACTTTATATGAGAAGAACCTGTCACTTTTACATGGAGTTGTCATTGGAGGTGGCTAATTAGCCCCTTGGGACAGGTCACAGGATAGGTCCTAGGACAGGTCCAAGAGGACAGGTTCAGTAACGATTAATGTAATAAAAATTCTATAAAAATTCGGTAATTGTTTACTTTTTAAACATTATTTTTATTATTATCTTTATGAAATTATGTTTATTTGAATTTTATAATTTTTCGTTAATGTCGATGGCGGCACCCCGGCTCGAACCCATGTTCATCCGACGTATGTTATGTCTTATAGTCTTCAACGCTTACCACTCAGCCACTGATTGTTATTACGCGCGAGTTGCTAATTGCACACTTAACGAGCATGTTATAAATTAACTCTCAACTGTTAAATAGTGAGTGTGTTTGTGTCATGGTTCTCAATTGCAACTTTGGTGACGAGTTAGGTGTCAATTGGTACTCAACTGGTACAGAGGAACCGGACCATTACTGCAATTGTCACAAATTTCCCGCAGGGCAATTACCGAATTTTTATAAAATTTTTATTACAATAATCGTTACTGAACCTGTCCTCTTGGACCAGTCCTAGGACCTATCCTGTGACCTGTCCCAAGGGGCTAATTAGCCACCTCCAATGACAACCCCATGTAAAAGTGACAGGTTCTTCTCATATAAAGTTCCAGAACTGGGACCGGTCACTAGCCCTGAGAACCTGTCACGTGACTAGTTTTGAACCGGTTCTCTTTACTCTAGGGATGTTATGAATATGTTGAGTTATGTACTTATTCCGTTTCCAATATATTAAAAAGATAATATTTATGTCTTAAAAAAATTGTTTTTACTTTTATACAACTTACTTGTGCTAAATGTTAACATAATACTAACGTTTGTATGGGATTTATGTACGTTAAAGTGATTTTCGGGAAAGGGGTTTATATGGTCAGTTATGAACCGATCTTCATGAAATTCGGCAAACTGATTTGTGCTTATATAAAACTTAATTGTGCTAAATTTCATTACAATATTACTACTTCTAAGGCATCTAGAAGTATTAAAACTCTATTCCGGGAGGACATTTGTATGAGATCTAGGTGAAATAATGGGCCGATCATAACCAAATTCAATAGGCTTCGTCCTTGTGCCAAAAAAATTGTATGTACCAAACTTCATCAAATTATCTTCAAAATTGCGACCTGTACTTTGCGCCGACCAAACAGACGGACGGACGGACATCGTTAAATCGACTCAGAAAATGATTATGAGTCGAACGGTATACTTTAAGGTGGGAGTCCTAAGAGTTTTTCTCTGCATTACAATTTCTGCACAAACACATAATACCCCAACCACCTATGGTAGTGTAGGGTATAAAAATTGAGGTTACTTGAAACCTGCAAAATCTTAAGTAGAAAAAGACGATATTTACTCGTAACTTCCAAAAATGTAAGTAAAGATAAAATATGAATGCAAACACGGACAAATGTAAAAATAAGACGCATCTCATTGTACGAGAGATGTTTTCTTTAAAAGCAAGTGTCCGCTTCCGGCCATTAAATTAAAACATACCCTCAAAGTTTCATGATAATACGTGCAAAATTAGACTTTTGTTGTTCTAGATTGAACAAATGTGACACTGTGGAATAGTAGTATGGAAAAGTTAATAAAGTCTATATCCTTCCTATATATACATATGTAGGAAATAAGGTGAAAGAGAGGAGAAGTTTACCGAGGTCAGAATAAGTCGAGTGGAAAACAGCTGAGGTTTCATTCGACTACAAAGGAAAGGATTAGGAGAGCAAACAATGAGTATAGCAAATCAAAATTTCTTAAAACCAAAACAGACTTTAAATAATACAAAATAATAATAAAAATTGCATATCTCCGCTCCCTAATAGAAAAATCTGGCTCCGTTAGAATTTTTAAGTCAAATAGTTTTATAAGTAAACCTATAAAATCCGGATCATTTGGATTTGTAGAACAATTCCTTAATTTTAATTTTCTACCATGTATAGGAGCTTCAGGAAGCTCTGGAAAAAAATTCTTAGAAAATTTCTGGTCCCTAAGCATTTTTTTCTCTTCCAGATCTTTCTGAAGCTCCCAAACGAAGTAGAAAATTAAAGCTTGGGCAGATTTAAAAATTTTTATCAGGGAGCGGAGATTTGTTGACTAATATATATTGAATTTTCTAAGTATGGTTTGTCTTTCCAGAGATATTTGGAGTTTCCAAATAACGTAGAAATAGATAATGTAAAATTTGGCTTACTTACAAAACTATTCATCCCACAAATTCTAACGGAAACAGAGTTTAAAATTTCTAACAGAGATCGAAAACAAGCGAATTTATTTGTAATTTTCTAAATATTTTTTCTCGGATCTTTATGAAATTCTTAGATATCGTAGAAAATCAAAATTCGGCTTACTTATAAAACTAATCAACCTATAAATCCTAAGGGAGACAGATCTTGAAATTTATATCAGGGAGCAGAGATACGGGGATTTATTTTTAGAGTATCTAATATTTTTTAAAATTGGTTTTAGTTTTAGGAAATTTATATTTGATCCGAATCCTATCGGAAACTAATTTGATATTTCGATCACAGAGCGCATTTTCGCCGCTAATGTTTTTAGTTTTAAAAAGTTTACTTATTTTTTTTATTCATTTTATTTATTTATTATTATTAGTCTACGGAAAAATATTCCTTACAGACCTTAAAATATTAATAATGTTTATACTAAAAATACAATTAACAATTATTTAAATACAATATTATATTACGTTTTATTTGGTTAACATTGGTTGAAAAATCGACTAAATTGTAAAAATTATTAAAATCAATACATAGTTTTCTAAAGGGATCAGCATTAGCATAAGAATTATGAAAAATTTGAAGGTAAAGTGGTATAAAGTTCCGAGTAACTCTCTGAGGAATTGAGAAGGTTTATGACCAAGCAAGAAATCAGAACAGACAGATCCATTAATTAAATTTATTAAGAAGGCCACATTCAGCATCTTCCTTCTACTTTCCAAAGTTGGTAATTTTATAATTGATAACCTTGTTGTGTAAGGAGGAAGATTGATATTTTGATTCCAAGTTGAGTTTCCCAAACAAAATAAAAGTAATTGTTTTTGAACAGACTCGATATTATTTTTAAGATAAACCATATTGGGATCCCAAATAATAGAACCATACTCCAAAATTGGTCTTACCAAGGATGTGTATAAACGTTTAGTAATTAAAGTCTCATTAAATTCTTTGGACCATCGTTTTATAAATGCTAGAACACCACGAGATTTATTTATTATCATTGTTATATGTTTTTTGAAATTTAGTTGAGGATCGAGAAGAATACCAAGATTAAGGAACTCAGATACTAATTCCAGTTGATATCCTCCCATTAAGAAATTAGCATCAATATTCCAATTTCTAAAGAAATGCATATGTTTAAATTTTTTTAGGTTAAGATCCATTAGGTTAATATTGCACCATAGGAAAAGTTGTCTAAATCATGTTGTAAATAATATATATCACCAGCACTATTATAGCTTAAGAAGATTTTTACGTCATCTGCATACATTAAAATTTTACAGTATTCAATTACACATGGCAAATCATTTATAAATAAGGAACTCCAGATTTCACATTTATGTTTTTAGTGATAACATTTTTGAAAACAACACGCTGCAGTTCAAGCTATTAGTTGAAATGCCCATACCATGCAGTTTGATTAACAAAAGGTCGTGATTGACTTTATCAAATGCCTTGCTAAAGTCTATGTATATGACATCAGTTAGTTTTTTGTCGTTAACTCCACGATTAACTATAGTGGTAAACTGCAAAAGATTAGTTACTGTTGAACAGCCTTTCCTGAACCCATGTTCATAAGGAGATAATAATAAAGAAATTTGTCCTGTACTATTCTCAGTTATGCATTTTCAAAGAGTTTTGAAATTAGTAGTAGAAGTATTAAAATCCCATTATATTTTAACAGCTTCAAATCTTTAATTTCAATTAGAGGGAGGGAAAGCTTCAAAAAGTTATTTATATACTTTTTAAATGATTTTCTGATTTGTTTGTGCATATTTTTATTATTATATTTCTTGTCATTGGCAGGCTTATACGTTTGAATGTATATAAAAGAGAGGT
The DNA here is from genome assembly GCA_951394005.1 of Protophormia terraenovae. Classification (NCBI taxonomy): domain Eukaryota; kingdom Metazoa; phylum Arthropoda; class Insecta; order Diptera; family Calliphoridae; genus Protophormia; species Protophormia terraenovae. The sequence continues at coordinate 95,293,930 of OX596077.1, forward strand.
ATTTGTTTAATATTTTTTCACGGAAAAACTACACACAAAAAAATAGTCGAGGTAATATTTCCTAAGTCGGCTTAGGTAGTTTCTTTTTGTATGAGCATAAATAATTAAGTTTTGTTACCTTAGTCATTAAGTTATTTTAAAAATACATTTTACCTTAAAGTCTAGTTAATATTACTTATGAAATTAGATTTCGTCTTCGAAATAAATTTAAAACTTTTTTATTTATTTCAATGTCAACAGAAAATATTTTCATGAAAAAGGTATGTATGCAATAAAATTTAATCAAAAAAATTAAAAACTTTACTTTTAGCAAAAATAGGAACGGACAATTTCACAGACATATCAATATCAATGGGTTAAGCATCGAGAAAACCAAAGCTAGTATTTTTAACTGCAACATTTGGGTACAGATTTCACCGTAGACGATAACATCGATTCTCTAAAGTTTAGTGACCGAATTCGGGAGGACCAGTATAGAAAACTGTCAGAAATCAGCTAAAATTTAAAGTGAAGTTGTTAAAAGCGGAAAGGGTGCAAAAAATATTTTGCAATGATGTATTGTGCCACATGGTAAGGAGATTTTGCAGTACGTTTTTAAATAACTGAATAATTTTGAAAATTTTTTTTCTATTATATTCTATTTTTTATATTATATATAAGCAATCGTCTTGATGAAAGTGAAGGGCCTATACAAAGTACTATTGGAATGTAAATCAACTGTAAACCTAACAAACCATGGTGATTTCTTCTCCATATTAAGATTTTGGGGATTTAAAATGTATTTTAATATTTAAGTTCATTTATGTTTAATGTTTCTTTTTAATAAAAACATAAGAATTCAAATTGCTAATAATTTTTATGATATATACAGGAAAATTACTGCTTTAGCAAATTCAAGAACCATTTACAAAAAGACTAAATTTACCAAAAAATAATGTATACATTTTCTTTGTACAATAGTAAAATTTTCCAAATATTATAGGTACTTAACCAAAAACTTTAGGTAATATTTCGAACATAGAAATTACCTAAACTGATTGTCATATTACCTAAGAAACTTTGTAACTGCCATTCTACCCTTTTGTTTAGATAATTTTATACCAAGTTTTAAGCAAATATTATCTATGGATTTTTTTGTGTGTACTGGACTGATTTGAATGAAATTTGGCATACAGATAACTTGTTTTTCGAAAGGAACTTTATTTTATTTTCGACACATCATTTAAATTAATATGCATAAAATTTTGCAAACATATAGTTCGAATATCAACTCAAAAACATCTAAACTATAGCCGTGTCAGATATCTTTAACGGATTACAAGCTACAGAATTATTTTCAATTTGTCAAAAGGCAGAGTCGAGACCAACAAGAAAATATATTGGATATATGGGAAATTCTTCAAAATCGTTTACTTTTGATGTTAAAAAAAAATTTCGAAAATTTTTAAATGGCACATCAACGACATTTAGTACCAATATTCCTTGGCTCTGGTGGAACACAGATCTGTTCGCGTGAATGAATGACTTTTACCGAACGGCGTCAATGTTATGGCGGTTTGAGATAAAAATTTATAAAAAAAATTGCCAAAATTCTATTTATAGTCCTAAATCAAAAATGTATTCTATAATGCTGTATCTAAAAAACAAATTAAAATGAAATTGAAAAAAGATTCGCTGTGCCAAATCTTTGATACCCTTCACCATCTTACCGTCAAATAATTAAATTTATATGTAAATGTAGATTTATAAATTATTTCACATTTATAAATCTATATTTTTTCAAACTACGAAAATTTGAATATGAAAAAAACAAAAAAAAAAAAAAAAAAAAAAAAACAACAACAATTCCATATTTATTTATTTTTGTATGTGTGTATATGCAAACTGACTACATACACAAAGAATATCAAAAACACTCTTATTCATTATATTACTGCTGTTGCTAACTAATTTTTTTTTTCTTGAAATAAAAATAGGTGGTCTAGGTCGATACTGACGAGTTAAACAAGAATCTGCATTCACTTTTTTTCTATCGGGTCCTTTTTTTTTATGTGCATGACTAATTTCATCAGGTTATTCAGCGGTCACACTATAAAATTCGAGAATGGTTTGTCAAACTTAGGCTATAACTCAAGAACCCTTTACACGATTTTGATAAGTGATACATCAAAAGATGCATACGAAAATTGTATTCAAGGTACGTTCACAATATTTTTTATTCTCTGAAGAATTTCAGAATTATGGATCAAAATTTTCACCACAAAATTTTTTCCGACACTTTTTTCGAAATATCTCCTAAACTATTGGGCGGATAAAATTTTGATAGTGACATAAAGCCAATGTTTTTCCACATATTTTGGTATATCATTTATATAAATCATTCATACCGTTCTCGAGTTATATTGAAATATACTCGAGTAATCGGCTTATTTATGGCGCAATATTAGACACGCCCATAAAAAAAAAATCCCGACCTGATGGAAAAAAACTGAAAGCAGATTCGAGTTTAGCATGCGGAATTCCATCTCGTCTACATATTTTTTTTTCGAAGGAGCTCAAAAATTTTTTTTGTCGACCAGTGCTATCAGATAAATAAAAGCATTTATGAAATCATTAAAAACGTAGAGAATGTTGTAGCTGAAGTGGTAAGTGCGCTTGACTATTCAATAACCCAGCAGGCCATGTCTTGTAGAAAATATCGACGATGTCTTGATGATTTGACACAGTCTTCGATGACACATGTACGACAGCTCCGAACAAGCATTGGTGACATTTTCGAACAAAGGGCACTTAAGTCATCAACGATAATCTGAGGGACGCGTTATGCATATTGTCGTCAACCATATTAAGAAAAATAAATAAAAAAGGAGTTGGGTTCTGCTGAGATTTGAACCCAGACCACCAATTTCTCTCTTCCTTATTGAATAGTCAAGCGAACTTACCACTTCAGCAACAACATTCTCTACTTTTTAATGATTTCATAAATGCTTTTATTTATCTGATAGTTATTGATGACATTGTCATGCAGCATGTCGTGTGTTTGGTTTATCTCACGACATTTTCGATGGACATTTTACTCATGTTGTCACCGAACAAGATATGTAAGACACTTTAGTATATTTTGTTATTGAAGTCGCCGAAAAAGGGATAAGATGACAATAAAGGTGACTTGTAGTCAAACTTGTCATCATCGATGAAAGTGTCGTTAATGGACATGTGGCCTGCTGGGAAGGAAGAGAGAAATTGGTGGTATGGGTTCAAATCTCAGCAGAACCCAACTCCTTTTTTATTTATTCTTTTTAATATGGTTAACGACAATATGCATAACGCGTCCCTCAGTTTATCGTTGATAACTTAAGTGCCCTTTGTTTGAAAATGTCACCAATGTTTGTTCGGAGCTGTCGTACATATGTCATCGAAGACTGTGTCAAATCATCAAGACATCGTCGATATTTTCTACAGACATGGCCTGCTGGGAATGCTTAATATACATGTTTGTGTGTGTATTTATATTCTTAACAGATTTGTTTTTGGGCCATAACTGTTGTTTATGAAAGATTTGGTTTATTAAAAAAACCGAAATTTTATAAAAATATTTATGACTGATCTATATAAAATCTGTACCTTGAACAAGGGCTTCAACAATAAAAAATGCGTTTTCCCCGATATCTCAGTTATTACTGAACCGATTTATTTCATTTTTTCAGAACAAAAATTCAGAAAATAATTTCCGAGTCCCCTTTAAAAACCGAAGTCCCTGGTATATGCAGAGGCTTCAGAAACTAAAAACCCGGTTCTAAAAACCGATTTTTAAACCATATCTCCGCCATTTATAAACCGATTTTGCTGATTCAAAAAACCGAAATTTTATAAAAATATTTATGACTGATCTATAGTTTAAACCAGGGCTTCAAAAAATAAAAAAATGCGTTTTGTCCGATATCTCAGTTATTATTTAACCGATTTATTTCATTTTTTCAGAACAAAAATTCAGAAAAAAATGTCCGAGCATTCTTTGCAAAAACGAAGTCCTTAGTATATACAAAGGCTTCACAAACTTGAAAACCGGTTTTTTAAACATATCTCCGCATTCTATGAACCGATCTCGCTGAATTCCAATAGCAATTCTCGAAAGGATTTCCGATCGTTTGATATATATATATATTATATATGTCAGTTATTGGTGGGCTTCATAAACGCCATTTCAACCGACACACGGACGGACGGACGGACATGGTCCAATCGTCATCGCTTCTTACAAGGATTCCGAAAATATAAACTTTTTTGCTCTCCGACGAAAATTGTGGGAATTACAAACGGAAAGACAAACTTATATATATCCTTTACACCTGTGGTGAAGGGTATAAATATCGCGATAAGTTAGGTATGCGTGGATATATTAGCGATTTAATAATTATTAAACCTTCTTATAAAATTTGCAAAATTCAGTTTTTAGTGATGTAGTCTTGTTCATATTCATCCATTTATTGCAAAATTCATAATTTTATTTTTTTTTAAATAAGTCATAAGACAATGTCATTTATATACATTTTTTAATTGCACTTAGTCAAATCTCTAAAGTTGCATTAAATGAAAAATCGTACTTTTTTTGAACGCCATATGAATTTTGATTAGCGCCTTGGATGTACCTCGACGATTAATGTTAAACTAAAAACATCGCGTTCTTAGTCCATGAAAACCGTTGATGAATATTTTCAGTGAAACTATATTTTCTGCGTAAGTAAAACTTTACACAGGAACTTATTTCAGTTTAAAATTGATTTATAACACCAACATCCGCTATAACATAATATGCAAAATTGCTGAATTCTTTAAAATAGCTATGCACGTTTAGCAAATTAATATTTTCAAACGCCACAATGATTTTTAAATGTCATTTGGAAACCTTCTTTGATAAGGCTATAATCTAGCTTCATTGAAATAACGTTGCGAGTGTGCCTCGATAAAAAAATTCTCCCCCATAGACGAATAGTTGGACTTGATGTATTTTGATGTGCTAAACTCGAATCTGCTTTCAGTTTTTTTCCATCAGGTCTGGATTTTTTTATGGGTGTGTCTAATATTTCGCCCATATTTAAGCCTTTACTTTAGTATATTTCGTCATAACTCAAGGACGGTGTGTACCATTTACATAAGTGATACACCAAAACATACGTACTAAAAATACCTTCAAATCATTCAAATTTAATCCAAAAATAATCTTTTTCGTGCAAAATTTTAGATTTTTTTGTTACTAAAATTTATTTTAATAAACGAAAACAGTTTATTAAAATACAGTTTATCATCTTTACTTTAATGCTGGTAATGCTGCGAAAAAAATAAGGTTTGCATCTTCAAAATTGATGCACAAATCGTGATTTTATTCACAGTTAAGTAAAAATACCCATGTTACATACAATTGCGTAGAAATACAGTGGTGGGCAAAAAAAAAAAAATTTTTTTTCTTGAAACAAAAATATGTGGACTAGATGGATTTTGACGAGTTAAACAAGAATCTGCATTCACTTTTTTTTTTATCATGTACTGATTTTTTAGATGCATGACTAATATCATCACCTTATTCAGCGGTCACACTATAAAATTCGAGAAAGGTTTGTCAAATTTAGACTATAACTCAAGAACCGTTTACACGACAAATGATACATCAAAAGATGCATACGAAAACTGTCTTCAAGGTATGTCAACAATATTTTTTATTCGCTTAAGAATTTCAGATTTATGGATCAAAATTTTCACGATTAATTTTTCGCTACTAATTACCAAATAACTAAGGAAATATTAACTGGATAAAAAAATTATGTAAATTCAGCTAAAAGACAATTTAGATCACTGTCTACTGGAGTTTAATTTATCTTAATTGGACAAACAGTTCTAGAGTTATACAAGTGTGACTGTCTAAAGGCGGGGGTCAAAGTAGTCATGCCCATAAATAAAATCAATACGTGATAGAAAAAATGTAAAAGCTGATTCTAATTTAGCACATTAAATTCCATCTTATCCACCTATTTTATTTTTTTTTATTTAAGACAAAAAAATAAAAAATTTTTGCCGACTAGTGTATTTCCATTTAACTGTAGGTATCATGGATATCCTAACTTAACTATGAATCCAATCAAGATTTGTGCATAAATTTTTATGATACGTGGCTTTATTTACTCGTAGTTTTGCCAGCTTTGAGATAAAGATGATAAACTGAAACATTTTTGATGTTTTCACTTTTAAAAAGAAGTTTTAGTAAAAAAAAAATAAATCTTGAATTTAGCATGAACAAATTTTTTCGGATACTTATTTCGAAATATCTCCAAAACTATTGAGCGGATAAAAATTTGTTAGTAGAACAATCAAAATTTTATTCCACATATTTTGATGTATCATTTAAATAAATCGTGCATACCGTTCTCGAGTTATAGTGAAATATACTCGAGTAATCGGCTTATTTAGGGCGCAATATTAGACACGCCCATAAAAAAATCTCGACCTGATGGGAGAAAACTGAAAACAGATTTCAGTTTAGCATGCGGAATTCCATCTAGTCCACATATTTTATTTTTTGAAGGAGCACGAAAAAAGTTTTTTTTTTGTTGGCCAGTGTAATTAATTACATACCGGGTTACTAAACTACTTTTTGTTATCATTAAAAAGTAACTACATCAGTAACTACATGCCATTACCAAAATTTTTGCTGGGATTGTTTTGCAGTAAATGTTTTTTTATTTCAAAATCTATGGAATTCCACTTACCACAAAAGAATTTAAAACTTGATATATAATATTAGCTATTTGATGTGCATAATCATATGTAATCATATGATGACCTAAAACATGATTTTTATAACCTCTCCAAAAAAAATTAAAATCACTACAGTGACTCGAGGTATCAAAGAAGGACTCAATTGATGTCATATACTTGCAAGTTGCAACGTGTAGCTTTGTCTTAGGAATTTTTTCTTTTTGTGATTTTTAGCAATAAATGTGAAAAATTTAAAAATAAATGTTAATTATTTAAAAATCCAAACATAATTTTTACATACTTCTTAGTAGTAAAGTTTGACAAACGTTAGAGTTCAGTTGTTATTAAGGTGTGGAGGGAGCGCTATATTTCGATTAGAAAATCATTTTGTAGTTTTTGTATTTAAAGGAAATAAACCAACGTTTTTTAAATAACAAAAACATAACAATATTATTTAGTATTCATTAGATAATTTAGTTAATTGTAATTACAAATTTTTAGTTATTGTAATTGAGGAAACTAATTGAAATACTTTTATTTTTTCAAATACAGTTAACTTGTACTTGTAATTACAATGAATAAGAATTATGCAAAAGAACAAAAGAACTAATTACTTAAAATGTTAAAATTATTATTTTTTAGTATTTTTCTTGATTGTTTTGTTTTTTTTTTTTTTTATTTCTTGAAATTAAGTTATTAAAAGTCTCCTAAGTGCTGCCTTATTTTGTTTCAGTATCTCTTTTTTTTTTTTCTTAAGATTTCCTCATTTCAACTAATTAGTACATTTCGTAATAGCAATAATCGTAGCCTGAAATTATTATGTTTTACATTTTTTTTTTATTTATTTTTTTTTTAAGTTACTTTATGATGAAACCAACCATATCTTGATTTTAATAGAAATTATCTTTTAAATTAAATATTAAAGTTTTTAAAACAATCACTTTGTAGATTTTGTGCACTTGCAATGACTTCCGTTAAGTCACAGAAAACTAATAGTCAATTAAAACATTTCAATTGCAATACAAAATATTCTAATATTATCTTTTTTCTAAAGAAATCCACCATAATACCATCAACACAAGGACGAAAAGGAAAAAAAAAAAAAAAAACAAGATAAACAAATAATAAAAAAAGAGTGACTGACAATGAGAATACGTACAATCAGTTATAAGATGACGTTTGAAAAAAACAACTTTACTAAGAAGATTACAGCAAAAGATACAAATATACAAAACAACTAAAATAAACTAAAAGAAGAAAAGAAACAGCTTCTTGTACTTAATATACACCAAGAATATTCGATTGCAGATATAAAAAAGAATTTCATCTTGATACAAATGTTTACACATTATAAATTATAATTATACAATTTTATGGATTATTGCAAATACAGAATTAAACCCAGTAAAAGCGAGAGAAAAAGATATAGTCGGTCAAGCCCGACCATATGATACCCTACACCATTGTGTACATTATAATTCGGGGAGGGGTCTTTTATTAGACTTGGAGTCAAATTTGGACCGATACTCATTAGTGTAAAATAAAACATACGAATACAGAATATTACGTTGATGCTGACATGTATATGAATTTATTCACTTTTGGGTGATTCCCGAAAGAGGGCCTTATATGGGAGATATGGTAAATTATGGCTTAGCCTTAGGCTAAGCTCATTATGGCTTAGCCTTAGGCTAAGCTCATTTGGGTCCAAAATAATGTCCCGTTATGTTACCATAGAAAGAAAGCTCCCACTGCGTCAATGCCTAATCATTCTGACCATCCGATCTATCGAACCACTTCGTGGTCCCTGCAAAGGAGTTGATCCTGCTCGGTTCATCTCTGAACAGACAAGATTTTTCTACTAAAGTCCTTAGACCAAATAGCCTTTCCCGTAGGTCCCCAAAGGACGGACAGTGACATAGAAGATGTTCAGTGGTCTCCTCTTCTTCCACGTCTTTACAACTTCTGCAAAAGTCGTTATAGTGGAGTCCCAGCCTTCTAACATGTGCTCCGAAGGGCCAGTGACCTGTAATGATACCAATAAGGTTCCATAGATGGGTCCTAGGCAGCTTCAACAGCTGAATAGTTCGCTGCTCTTCCATCATGGGCCAGATTTTCCCGGACTCTACGCAAGTGGGTTCTCTGGTCCATCTTTCCATGGCTTCAAGATGAAATTTGCGTGATATTTGCTGCTTACCTATTGTTAACGGAGCGCCTATATCATCGATGTAACCATATTGGTTCAAATTGGCTCCTGCACGCGCAAGTCTATCGGCTTCGCAGTTGCCGTTAATGTCCCCATGTCCTGGAACCCAAGTGAGGGTAACCAACGAATGTCTCGCGATCTCCACCAGAGACAATCGGCATTCATGGACAATCCTTGATGTGGTGTACACACCTGTCAGGGAACTAATGGCCGCTTTGCTGTCAGTAAATATGCGAATATTCTTATTAGATATTCCATTATACTGCACCCATTGTGCGGCTATTTTTATGGCCATCACTTCGGCCTGGATAATGCTACAGTTGTCGGGTAGCCAGTGGGACAGTCTCAGGTCTAATTGTACAGAGAAAATGTCAATTCCGACCTTATCTGCTGTCTTTGAACCATCTGTGAAGATTTGAGTTTCCCCTTCGGTTATGTGGTGACTATTATTGTAGTTTTCTTTCCGGTATAGATACCATGAACCCGGGTTCAAACAACGGTGTTGGTATTGCGTAATCAATCCTAAGGTCTCGGTATAAATCGCCGATAATGTTTGCATGGCCATATCTTTGGTGTTTTCATGCTTGCTCAAAGTCTTAACGCCGAATGTGCAGCAATCTTCCTGGCCTCGATATCAGGTGGTAGCCAGTTTAGTATCGTGAACAGTGCCTTAGATGGAGTAGTTCTAAGTGCACCTGTTATCATGATCGACATCATCCTCATTAAACGTTCGAACTTTGTTTGCAGGTTTCTTTTCTCCAATATAAGATCGGTCTGATTACATAATAGCATAACCAGTATGCATTTTTGGGGTTCAATCCCCAGTTTAAGCCAATTGCCCTTTTGCAACAATACAATGCAGATGCTGCCTTCGTGGTTCTTGAAGTAGTATTCATGTTCCAGTTTAGTTTACTATCAAGAATAAGTCCCAAATATTTGGCTTCTTTAGATAGTGACAATGATACTCCGTTTATCTTAGGAGTAGTGAATTCCGGGATTTTGTATCTTCTGGTAAATAATATCAGTTCAGTTTTGGTTGGGTTGACTCCCAGTCCACAGCCATGACACCATTTTCCCAGTAGATTGAGTGCAGACTCCAACACTTCTGATAGAAGCTTTGGGTCATTGCCAATAGCTACCACCGCCACGTCATCTGCATATGCAATAGTTTTGCTGCAGGTCTTCTCCATGGCTTTAAGTAGAGTGTTAACATTCAGATTTCATAGCTATGGGGACAATACTCACCCTTGTAGTGTTCCTGTAGTTGCTATTCTCTGAATGCTGGAGGTGCCCAATTCCGATTCAATTCGCCTAAAGTTCAGTAGTTTTTCGACGAAAGAGATGACCACCGGTTCAATCCTCAGTCGTCTCATACTGTAGAAATGAAATGAAAAATAGGACATGTATTTTAGCCAAAAAAAGAACTGAAATGTATTTTGCTTAATCAATTTACGAATCGAGACCAGACAGCAGTAGAAATTGGAACTTGTGGGAGAAAATGGATCGTGGCATCATCATATTTCGCCCATGATGATGAATCTGAACCACCTCCTGATATAACTAGACGACTTACAAAGTATTCTGAACATACTAATGTTGACATAGTTATAGGATGTGATGCAAATGCCCATCACCTACTATGGGGTAGCACAGATACAAACGAAAGAGGTCTTACATTAATGGACTTTATAATAGAAAATAATTTGAAGTAAATGTAAGGGATCCGGAACCCACACTGTCCTTTCGGAACCCTAGAAGAATAAACTGGGAAATTTTCATCAGTAAACTTTCTAACTCTTTGTTACTAACTACACATGAGATAAGAAATCCCACAGATATAGAAAACTTTACAAGCAACCTTGAGAAGTGCTTTGCGGAGGCCTTTAAGGAATCATGTCCCTGCAGTACGAATCAGAGCACCAAAAATAAAGAATGGTGGCATAAGGATTTGGAAAAACTGCGGACAAATACTAAAAGAGCATTAAATGCTGCACGGCATTTTAACACGGAATATAAATGGGAACAATATAAAAATAAACGTAAAGAATTTAAAAAGCAGATAAGAAAAGCTAAGAGGCAATGCTTCATTGACAAGCTGAAGGAAATAGAAACAATCAAGGATACTTCTAGAATTAGGAAGATGATGTCGAAACAAAAAAACGTTAATATTAAAAGATCGAATGGTACTTGGACAGATTCAGCAAAAGAGACTTTGGAAGCGCTATTTGAAACTCACTTTCCCGGTTGTAATTTGAACACGGAGAATTTTTCTCGTGAATCGCTGTGTCACGAAACCAAAACCTCCGATATGGACTATGGTCTAGTTACAGTAGAGAAAATTAAATGGGCCATAAGCAGCTTTGGACCTTATAAATAACCAGGATTAGACGGTATTTATCCAATTATGCTGCAGAAATGTACCGAAATAATTGGTGAACTGTTAAGGAGACTATATACTGCTTGCTTACATTATTCATATGTTCCAATAAGTTGGCGTAAAGTAAAGGTGATCTTTATACCAAAAGTGGGTAAGATACAACATGTTGTGACAAAGGACTACAGACCTATCAGTTTGTCTTCCTTTTTGCTGAAAACTCTCGAGAGAATCATAGATGACCATGTAAGACAGAGAATACATATTATGCCATTCTCTCCTGATCAGCATGCTTATTTAAGAGGAAAGTCAGTTGAAACTGCAATTCATAGTTTAACGACGAGAATAGAACGGAGTATACACCATGGAGAATTCGTACTAGCGTGTTTCCTAGATACTGAAGGAGCTTTCAACAATATCAAATCAGACGTTATTGAGAAAGCTCTGTGTGCTAGTGGTAGTGACCGGGTGGTTACTATGTGGATTTTGAAAGTTCTTACCCATCGAGAAATTCAGGCTGAACTAGGTGGAACATTTCTAAATGCAATAGCCAACAGGGGCACTCCTCAAGGCGGCGTCATATCACCGACTCTGTGGATTCTAGCATTGAATGAAATTTTGTTGGAACTTAATACATTAGGTGTAGGAGTAGTGGCATATGCAGATGATCTAGTGCTACTAGTAAAAGGTAAATTCCCGAGTACTCTTGCAGAGGTAATGGAAGGTGCTCTAAAGATATTAAATAAATGGGCTATCGATTGTGGTTTGGGTATCAATCCTCAGAAAACAGGGCTGGTACTTTTCACAGGGCGAAGGAGAATACCTGCTTTTAATCCACCGAAACTAGGTGGTAGAACTTTGGAACTTTCAAATGGAGCAAAATTTTTAGGCGTTTTTTACGACCATAAATTGAACTGGATATCCAACCTACAGGAAAGAGTAAAGAAAGCTTACGCTGCTTTGTACTCGTGTCAGAAGCTTATTGGAAAAACTTGGGGTCTTAAACCACGCTTGATTTATTGGATATACAAGGCAATTGCTATGCCAATACTAGCACACGGATCGCTTGTTTGGTGGCCAATTATGAACATCAAAACACATGCCTCTTTCATTGAACGTGTAAATAGTATATATATAACAGGTGCAATATAACAGGTGCAAGAAGATCCACCGCCACTGAAGCAATGTGCAGAATTTTGGAAATTGAACCCCTACATTTATACATAAAGGAATACGCTTTAAAGACCCAGATTAGGCTGAGCTAAAATGGACAACTTATAATTAGAGATAATGGACATTCATCCTTAATTAGAAAATCAAGTTATGGAAATTTAGTAACAGATTACATGATAAGTGAAACTCGATGAGATAAGGAGATTACAGCGATTATACCGCCGAGAGAAGACTGGGAGACCAATAATCGTAATGTAGAAGGTGTTGAGGTGTACACTGATGGTTCTAGGAATGTGAATGGAACGGGAAGTGGAGTTTTCTGTGAAAAGTTAGGTATCAAACACAGCTCAAGACTGAACAATGCTTGTAGTATTTTCCAAGCTGAAATCTTTGCAGTGTCTGAAGCAGCAAGACTAATATCTATGATACCGGTATTTAGGAGCGATATCACAATATACATAGATAGTCAGGCTACCATAAGGGCACTTTGTAGCAGGAATATTAGATCAAAGGTGGTCAGCCGTTGTCGCAGAGATCTACAAGTTCTCAACGAACAACACTTTTTAAAACTGTGCTGGGTACCGGGTCACAATAATATTCAAGGTAATGAAATAGCTGATGAACTAGCACGAACAGGAGCAGATATGGAATCGACTAACGCATGTGAAGACATTCATCCTGGACTAGATTAAGAGATAAATTCAAAGTGGAAGCCGATGCACTCTGGGATAACTCATCGAGATTTAAGCAGACAAAGGCGTTATGAAAACCAAGGGATAACAATACATTGAGGAAAGTTCTAGATATGGAAAAGAATGAACTGAGAATGTATGTAGGTATTATTACGGGTCATAACGACTTAAAATATTTTCTTAAGAAAATTGGTTTATGCGATAATAACAACTGCAGATGGTGCAGCGAGGAGGAAGAGGATACATTTCATTTCCTCTGCGAGTGCGCTGCACTATCGCGTTATAGATTTAAATGTTTTGATTCCTATTTTTTTCAGAACCTGGAAGATTTAAGAGGGATAAGTCCATTAAAGATTTTGAAATTTATTAAGGCAACAAAGATGCATATAACAAGTAATAATGGTCCAGCAACAAGACAATCGAGACCCCGAATGGATTGACAAGGCGTCAAAAGATTGACTGCAAAGATAAGCAACAGTGGAGCTAAAGGAACTTTGTATACTTATACATATATATACATATATTTATTTTTTTTCTATATATTTTATTTTATTTATTTTATTTTTTTTCTCTTTTTCTTATTTTGTTATTGCTATTTTTTTTTTTGTTTTTTTTTTTAGGATTCACTATGGATCAGCATAATTGGTCTTGTGAATACACACAGTTCTGTGTGATCCTCTTTCATCTTTCTTTAAACGTATAACCTATATACGTTTAAACATTTTAGTAGTATTTTTAATATTTTTACGAAAAAAAGTTACTCTGAAAGCAAAATAAAACAAAAACAATACGAAAAGACGTAACTCCATGCGAACGAAAGCGTAGGAAATACAGAAATCCAAATTGATTCGAATTCGTTCGACTTGCTTTCGTTCGCTCAGACTTTCGTTCGACATAGAGAAACAGGCTATAAATGTCATAGTATTTTTTTTCTTTATTAATATATTTTTAAAAAATTGGAAACGAAAAATTAATCAGAATTGATTACAAATCAAACTACAAAAAAAAAAAAAAGTGTGCGGAAATTTACTACAAGAGATGCAATTATGTTTCAAATATATTATGATTTCAACATACAACGTATTGAAGATATTTACACTGTAATACATTTGAAAATGTTTTTGGTATTAATACAAGGTATTATAGTGTAAAAACCCCTTTAACTGGCTCAATATACCTATGTGTTTTAGATAAAAAGTTATATTATTTTGAAATAGAAAATTTGAAAAAAATAGTGATTTTTTTTGTGTTTTTTCTCTTAAAAATCCATTCTTATTTTTCATTTTCCTTAAGGAATTCTTAACATAAATGCATGTAAAATAAATCCGGGGCAGCTGTGGTAAGTCTCCCCGTTAGCCCTATCAGAATTTCGTTAATTTAAATTTTTATTTATTTAATTTTTTTTTCGGAGGATAAAAATGTCAAAGCTGAAATTAAAAAAAAAATACCTTGGTTACATACCTACATATGTATAATCGCTAAACACATAAAAAATATTTTATAAACCACGCCTCTTATAACGAAAGGGTGACCATTTAACTGACAAAAGTTAACTTTTGAAGCAAGCTTTCCTCGAACTAGAATTTTGGGTATTTTGGAATAATAACGTGGGAATCTGTTTATACTCTTCTTTTAAGGACAACACTCTTTATATTATAGAGTGATTCCATATCAAAACGGACAAAAGACAGACATTTTCGGATTTGATATCTCCGATTTCAATGAAATTCGCTACATATATTACGTATTGCAAATGTTTCTCAAATCATAAACTTTCTGAGTATAGACTCATCCCGGTCCAAAAATATGAGGCTTCAAAAACGAAAAAGCGGTTGAATTTTTTCCAAAAGTAATCACACTTTATTGCTCATAACATCTAAAATATTCATTGTACAATTTTTATTTTTATTTCATTTAATAGAAAAACACATTGACTTTAAAACGAAAAGTAAAATATTTACATACTTATAAAGTTCAAAGGTCAAAATCGATAATATAAAGATTAAAGCTTAATTAATAAAAAAACGGTATTTTAAAATTCTTAAAAAATACATACATTGGTAATGAAACCCTTCTCCATATTTGTGAAAATTTCAAGTTGGAGCCTCTATTGGTTTAGGAGTTACGATGCAAAATACAGAAAAAAATTATTTTTTGTATGTAAAATTTTAAAAATTTACAAAAAATTATTTTGAAATTATTTTTTTTATGAGCATATATTTAAAATAAAATAAAATTTTATATAAAAAATTTTACTTCAGTTTATGTTTTGTTACATAATTTCTGAACTAAATGAGTGTCCAACATGAAATTTTGCATAAGCCTGAAGTAGAGTTGTATTAATATTATATAATTTTTTTTAGCATTTTAAATACATTGTCTTCGGAGATATAATGGTTTATTTTTTGTAAGTCTAATTTTGACCATTGAACTTTTGATCTAAAGTAACTCACTATATATTATTTTTAAGGTAATGTGTTTGTTTTTAAAATTACACTAAAATTAACTTTTATTTTTTTATTTTAAATAGCTTAGGAGTTATTAATGATTGGATGTTATTTTTGTCCATAACTCCTAAACTAAATAAGGTTCCAACTTGAAATTTTATACCCATATGAAGAAATGTTATGTCAACAATATATAATTTTTTAAGAATTTTAAAAATACCGGTTTTTGAGATATAATTGTTTGATTTTTTTTATCTCCAACTTTAACCTTTGAACTTTTGATGTAGAAAACTTTGTATATATCTTTATGAAGGTAATATAATTGTCTTTAATATGTAGCAACAACTAGAGATCTACCATGTATATTTAAGAAGTTATTAGAAGTTAAATAAGTATTCATTTGTAGAGTTTTGAATATTTTTTCGTTTTTTTTTAACCGTCATATTTTCGGACCTAAAAGAAACTTGGATCTGAAATTTCGTGTTTACGGAAACACTTCCAATGGTCAATGCTTGTTGTGAATTTCATTGAAATCGGAGATGTCAAATCCGATTGCTGTCCGTTTTGACATGGAATCACTCTATACTAAAATTCTGTACATAAGTGCAAAGCAGTTTCAACGTGCTTTTATGCCCTACACCACCATAGGATCACTTTCTGAGTCGATTTAACGATGTCCGTCTGGCTAGCTGGCTTCCTGTCTGTCCATGTAAACCTTGTCGCAATTTTAAAGATATCTTGATGAAATTTTACACAAATAATTACTTTGACACAAGGACGAAATTGAAGTTGGTTATGATCGGTCCATTATTTCACCTAGCCCCCATACAAATGTCCACCGGGAATAGGGGTTTAACGATCATAAATACCTTAAATATAGCAACATTTCAATGAAACTCGGTAAAAAGGAGTTTTGTATAAGTGTCAATCTTTGTGCCAAATGTCATCAAGATGGGTTTTTCGCAGTGTTACCGTTTGGCGACTTTAGTCGCCAAATGCTCCTTTTTCAACCACCTGGATACTTTTTTGGCCCCTTTTTAAATGGCGAATTTTTAAGACTATGAGCTAAATGACGAGAAACTAAGTTGTTTGTAATTTATCGACTCATTATATATTAATTTAAACAAAAAAAATAAATTATTTTGAGATTGTTTCATAGTATAGTAATATAAAAAGCAGCGGAATATATATAAATGGACTGAAATTGTCAGTAACTAAAAATAATAATAAATTTTATGTACAACTATTTAAATTATCATATGCCGATTTTTTTGGACTGGATTGAGAAAATAAAAAACAGATATTATGAATACTTTCATCCTAATTTATAATTTTACACTCCTCATAGCAAATCCTCGGGAGAACATGTCCTTTTTTTACTAAGTTATCAATAATAAAAAATAGGTTGTCCAACAGACTTTAGTCAATACTTGTGGATCCATACGTTCAGTGGTAAAATGGAATAAAGACCTCTTACAAAAGCATATAATTCTAATTAATAAAAAAAGGATTGTATGTCAGCTTTTTTGTGAATTAATCTTTATTTTTGTAATAATAAAAATTGTTGTAAAATATTTATAAATAAATTATTTTGTTAGTAACAGAATTAAATTTAGTAGTTTTTCTTAAAACACAACATTTTTTGTATTTGTTGTTATCAAATAAACAAATTTTAAGGTTTTTTTAGGCCTTTAAGCTGTTGACCCCTTTTTTAAAAATATCTCCTTTTATGGCGACTTATTATTTTGAAATCCCCTTTTTTGGACACTTTTTAAAAATTCTCAACGGTAACGCTGGTTTTTCGAATTTTTCTCTCTTCCGAAAATCAATTTACGATAACGTGCATAAATGCCATACGAATTGTAGTATCACGTTAATATTCGACACAAATAAGTTTTATATAAGTAGAAACAACATTGCTAAAATGTATGAGAATCGCTAAATAATTTATAATAGTTCCCATATATACCCATTTCCGGGAATCGCTCTAAAGTGCATAAAATCATATAGATGTTAATATCCATGCATTGTTATGTATTTGTATATTTTATTTTACAATGTATATGGTCGGTCTTGACTGACTAAAGCTTCTCTCTCGTTTTAAATAATTTTGTTTTCAACCATCAAATATATTTCCATGAAATTTCACACTGTTATTTCAGAGGTGTTTTCCAATTGTTTTGGAGGAGCACAAGTTTCTAAATGGTCTGTGGACAGGCGGAGAAATGTAAAATTAAATACATCCAGCAGTTCTAAAGTTACAGAAATATTAAAAAAAAAAAAACGTGAGAGAAATTATAGTTGGTTAAGACCGACCATATGATACCCTACACCATTCTGTATGAGCTAAAAATTAGACCTGTGAGAGAAATTATAGTAGCTCAAGACCGATCATATGATACCCTACACCATTCTGTATGAGCTAAAAATTAGACCTGTGGCTAATTGTAGACCAACACTTTTACTCAATGTAAAATAAATTATACAAATAGAGAACAATGCATTGATACTAACATCTATATGATTTTATGCCCTTTAGGGCGATTCCCGGAAGTGGGTTTATATGGGAGCTATTTCAAATTATGTACCGATTCTCGTAAATTTTGGCAATGTTGTTTCTACTTATATAAAACTTATTTGTGTCGAATATTAACTTGATACTATCATTCGTATGGGATTTATGCATGTTAAAGTGATTTTCGGAAGAGGGGATTTATATGGGAGCTATGGTGAATTATGGACCGACTTCGATGAAATTTGGCACAAAGATTAACACTTATACAAAACTCTTTTGTACCGAGTTTCATTGAAAAATTGCTATATTTAAGGCATTTATGATCGTTAAACTCCTATTCCCGGTGGACATTTGTATGAGGGCTAGGTGAAATAATGGACCGATCATAACCAATTTCAATAAGCTTCGTCCTTGTGTCAAAATAATTATTTGTGCCTAATTTTATCAAGATACAGTGGCTCAATAATGTAGTCGAACAAAAACTAATATTTTATAGACTTCAATATTAAGTATATTAAGAAAGGGTTTACAAACTCTTTTCTTTTATAATAGTAAGACACAATATACGCTATTTTAAAAATGAAAGAAAATATTTATTTAGAATTCATGTATAAATAAAAAAATAAAAAAATGCATTTATATCTTAAAAGTTAGCACCAAAAAAGTAGTTGGACACTTAGAATAAAATTATCTTAAGTAAATATTACTAATATTTAATACTTTGTAGTAAGTCCTTCGCTTTTGATAACTGCTTCTAATCTTCTCGGCATTGATTCCTCCAGGTTTTTGCAAACAGAGGGATCAATTTTCGCCCATTCGTCCTTTAGTGCCTTTATAAGATAATTTTTGTTGGAAATTGTATAATTTTTAAGCTGATTTTCCAAATGTGCCCATAAATGTTCGATTACGTTAATGTCTGGGGACTGTAGTGGTGTCTCGAGTACGTGTGGGCAATTATATAGTAGCCACATACGAACAGCATGTGATTTATGTTTAGGATCGTTATCCTGGTAGAATTGGGATGTGTGTTTTATACCCAACTTTTCTACACTTGGCACCAAATTTTATTTTAAAATAGATAAATATTTAGTTTGACCCATAATACCATCTATTATACATAACTCTCCAACTCCAGAGGACGACATGCAACCCCAAACTAAAACAGAACTACCTCCATGCTTCACGGTAGCTTCCAAGTTTTTTTCTTTGAGTTCTTCGTTTGGTTTTCGCCAAACGTTGGACTGTCCGTCTGATCTGAACAAATTAAATTTACTTTCGTCTGTATATAATACTTTATTCCAGAAAGAAATATCCATATTTTTGTACATTTTTGCAAAATTTATGCGTTTAGTTCTATTAACTTTATTAATATCAGGTTTCTTATGAGCAACTCTACCATTATAATCATTTTTCCGGAGCACTAATCTTACTGTTTCTGGGTTGCAATCTCTATTTATGCGTTGAAAAATTTCCTTAGCTAATTTTGAAGCGCTAACTTTAGCATTTTTTTTTACCTGTTGGATAATCCATCGTTCCTCAGAGCTGGTAAATAGTTTTGGTTTTCCTGATTTTGGCTTATTTTCCACGGATTTTCTATCTTTATACCTTTTAATTATGTCATGAACATTTGATTTTGGTTTTCCAATTAAACGACTAATTTCTCGAACAGTTTTTCCTTCCTCAAAGTTTTTAATAATAACTTTTCGGATTTCTTCAGTTGTGTATGACTTTGGTTTTGACATTTTCAAAAATTTTTGGTACAACGACGAAATTTCTTACACTTTTTTGATTAATAAAGCTTTAAGAGATGTCAATAAATAAAAACTGCATAATAAAACGGAGTTTCCCCAAGTATGTTTAAAAATAAACTCAAGCGTTGCCATATGTCCGACTTCTTATTTGATGCCTTATTTTACACTGAGAATATATTTTACTAATATTTAAATAAAGAAATAAATTATTTTAGTAAAATCTTGTTGGTTTTTAGAAGGCAATAGAAAAACATAGAAAATAATAAAAAAAAGTATCATTATGTTAATTTTAGTATGAAAAATATTAAGATTAATATTATCCTAATGTTTGTCCGACTATATTATTGAGCCACTGTATCTTTAAAAATGCGACCTGTACTTTGTTCACAAGGTTTACATGGCCAGCCGACCAGATGGACGGACGGACATCGTTAATTCGACTCAGATAGTGATTCTGAGTCGAACGATATACTTTAAAGTATGGGTCCGATAATTTTTCCTGTATGTTACAAACATCAGAACAAAAGCATTATACCCCTACCACCTATGGTGGTGTAGGGTATAAAAATGGTTTTGAGACCACTGCGTGCTGTAGGAAAATTTACTATAAGTTACTATCATAAAAAAACAAATAAGAAATTTTAAGCACTTTAATAATATTTATTGTGTAAAAAATAAAATTCATATTAGAACGATTTATAAATATATGTATATAAAACAAATGGAATAAGTAACGTCAATTCTTGTAAAATATTAAAAATAAATTAAACGTATTTAATTAATTAATATAAAAAAAAAAAAAAAAAAGAAAATGACAAAATATTTTCTTAGGTTTTTCATTTTTGTCGTGGAGTTCTCCATAATCCAAAGCAGCTCCTTGAGAATTTTATCTATTTTAAATAAAAATGTTGACATTAGCCTCTAATATGTCCTAAAATCCAAAAGACTAGTTCTGCAAACCAAATGCAGTTTCGAAATCTCGAATGTGTCCAAAGAAAAATTGTACTTCAATTTCAAAAATCCGAAAAATTATGGACTTAATTTTTTTTCAAATAAACATTTCGATCTAGCTAAAGCAGAAAGGTGTGTTTGTGCCATAATACGCAAAAAGCATAGTATTTTGTGAAATATTCGATTTTAAAGTGGTGTTGTTTTGGTCCAATGAAATCTTTTTATTTCAATCATTTTGTATATAATTAGGAAATATGTCAGCTATACAGAGATGTTTTTTTTTTTTTTTTTAATTAAATTCATAATTGTTTATGATTTTCGGAATTAAAGTATAACTTTTGTAAAAAAATGGTTTTTAGAGAAACTATACTATATTTGATATCTACACAGAGAAAACAGATTGATTGTGGCAACCGAATTTTTAGCCAACCGAATTTAGTCGGTTACATGTACTTGAAATTCGGTTGGAATTGCCGAATTTTATAATTACCGCAATTATGTAATAAAAATATATTCATTCGGTTGTAGTAATAGTAATATATTTGCAGTTTCTATATATTAAAATTATGGGTGCCCAATAAAAAAGAAACATATTTTTATCGTTTTTAATACATTTTATTGTAAAAATATTAAATTTTTAACGTTAAAATTTAAAGAATATTAAAAATGTTTGGATAATAAACTTACAAAGAAAACTTACAAATAAATTAATTTGATGTATGTCTCCTATACAGGGACCGTTGCAATGAAAGAGTCGTTAAATTTGCATGAGAATTCAGTTTGATAATAGCACTGATGATAATCTATAAATGAATTTAGTTGTAAATAAGTAATTAAGTTACATTAAACGAAAGTAATACAATACATGCCTTTATTTTGTACTCCCATGCACTATATTTATATATAGTTCATATAGTTCGTAAGATAAGTTGCCTCTTGCTAGATAAGTAAAAAACCATCCAAATATTTCTGGGGTGAACACAAATCAGCACATTTTTAAGAACGTTTATTCGAAAAAAGAACACTTACTATCGGGCACAACCGTTGTAATTATTTAAATTCGATTTTCTTTTTAAACATATATTTTTAGTTTATTTCAATGTAAAATTCTTTTTGTTTAAAATATTATTTTTGAAAATGTCAAACAATTTTTTTATAAACATTCGTTTGCTAGTGCAGAAAGTTCAATCATTAACGTTTTCAGTAAAAGATAAGTTGATTACTGTAACTGAAAATATAGTTAAAGGTTAAATTATTTTCATGCAAACGAGTTTTCGATTGTAAACACTAATATTCTGTTTCAGATAAGAATATATAACGGTATAGCCTACCGCTTTCAGTAGAATTATTTTAATCGAACACAATTCGATTAAGTTAACTAATTTTATAGTTGTAGTTACTTCGGTTTCATTATAATGATATCTTTTCCGTTTTTAGGACAAAAACTCTTTTAAATTTGTTGATTTTCTATAATAACATTTAAATTTTGTTTGATATATTAATATTTTAATGATTGTAGCCGTTTTCCAACTAATTTATTTTCTGTGTGTAATAAAATCTTGATTTGTTAAAATTTTCAGCAATAGTTGTTGACTTTAGCACTTAAATTGGAGTCATTTTATTAAATCATTTGGAAGTTATTTTACGGTACCAGTTTTTTTAAATCTTTTATTCTAGTATATATTTGTTACCGATATTACGTGTTAACTTACTACATAGATAAACAAAACTTTTGATGGGCGAGTTAATTCGTAAAACTTATACCAATTTAAAAACAGACTTTCATTTCCAAGATATGAAATATTAATTTTGTTGCATTAAAGAATACATCTATTTACAAATCTGATATTCGCCAAAAAAGGAACAATAGATACAACTACATTTGAAGTTCGTACAGATACAGTTAGACAAACGACTAACGGTTAAACCTAAATGTTAGTTAAAGTTTACGTGTTGTATTTTGAAACGGACATGGTGGCTTTTGAAAGTGGCACGAAAGCCAAGCAACCAAACAATGAAACGAAAATGAAAAAACACAATGCAACATTAAATTAACACCATCCATAGGGAGGATCTTTGTAAAAGTTTCAATACTAATTCCACTAGTTTTGTTTGTGTTTATGCAATTGCTGTTGTTGTTATTTCTTATTTTGACAGTGTGCTATGAAAATCCTTTTGTAATTTTCCTAATAATACCAACTCAGAAACTGCAGTTAAACTTGTTATTTAAACGGACATACTACTTGTTTTTATAGTGTCTCACAATTTGAATGCCAATAAGTTTTGGTCTGAAAGTTTTTTTTTTTTTTATTTCTCTTTTTTATCAACTTGCAACAATTTTTAGTTATCATTTTAAGTAAGAGGATTTTATAGAGGTTGGCAAATCAAAATATTCAAAACATTTACATTTTATACAACTTTTATTTTTCAAACAACAAAAAAAGAATGTTGCTTAAGGATAATAGGTTGTTTGGTTTCAGTTGCCTCAACAGGAGGGCAAGAGAAAGAAGGAGTTTATTCCAATGTAAACAGATTGCAGGAGAGAAAAATTGAAACGGCAACTACATCTAGTTACCATGCCAATAAACATTGACAATCACAAAGATGATAGACCATAATTTTACTTAAGGGATATATTTTTCATGACTATGGAAAGTATCTAATATAAGTTGCTACATGGTAAAATAAGAAGTAATAAAAAGTAAAAAATGAGAAACTTCTAAAGAAAATAAGAAAAACAACAAACAAATATGCATATTTTCTATTGTCTTTGCTATAATTTCAATAAAACAACTTTTTTGTTATTTACATTATTGATTAAAAAGGACACAACGGATTGATTTGATATTATTATTTTATCAAGTGATTTGTTTTTTATACCCACCATCAAAAAGATGGGGGGTATATTGATTTTGTCATTCCGTGTATAACATGTCGAAGGAATCATCTAAGACCCCACAAAGTATATATCTTCTGGATCCTGGTTCGATTCTGAGTCGATCTAGCTATGTCCGTCCGTCTGTCCGTCTGTTGAAAGCAGTATAGGGCTCGAACGGGAAAACGTAGGGGGGCGAAATTTGGCACAAATGTTTGTCTTATAAAAGGTTTGTTTGGGATTGAAAATGGGCAAAATCGGTTAATAAACAAAAAAGTTATGCACAGGTGTTTTCACATTTCCTACAGACCCGGTTTTCTGAAATTTGCACACAATTCTCCCGATTGTGGACTCATTTGGTCGAATATGCTGACCAAAAAAGCATGAAGTGCATTTTCGTAAAAATTTTCAACAATATTAACGCGCTGATTAATTGTGTACCAACCGGTTTTTAAACCAGTTTTTTCTGTCAATGTGCTGTCGGTTTTTTCAAAATGTTCATTTTTCGAATGTCGAATAGACCGGTTTTTTTAAACACAAAAAACCGGTTTTAAAAATAGCTTTTTATTTCAAAAAACATGTACTAAATACTGATATTTGAATCGAAATTTATGAATATTTTTTAGAGTATTATTTGTAATGTTTTAAAAATATAGTTTAAGGTTAAAACGAAATTAATTATTGTAATATTAAATAAATAAATTAGTAATAATTACTTCAATTGTAACACCTGTAATATTTTTACACAATTTGAAGGTTTTAGTCTTTTTTTTATTCAATATTTTCTTCATTTTTCAAAGATTTTGTTTTAAAAAAGTTTCTCCTGCAGAATAGTTTCAGTAAAATTGATTCTGGCTCTTATCATATTAACCCATGGTTTATGTTTTGTTTGTTTTGATGATTATTTTCTTAAAATTTTTATATTATATTATTCGTTCGTTCATATGCTTTGTAACACCCAAAAATATTGGTTAAAGACCCACCTTAATTTGTACCAATCGTCTTTAAGTCGATTTGATGATGTTCGTCCGTCCGTCCGTCCGTCTGTCTGTTCATAAAAAATAATTAATTAATTAATTAATTAAAATACAGGTCACAATTTTGAACATGTATTAAATTTGAAATTTGCCACACACGTTTCTTATAGTCTAAGAACGAAGCGTGTTGAAATTGGTTATGATCGCTCCATTATTTGAACTAGCGCCATGCAAATATTCTCCCGGAAAAGGAGTTTAATGATCATAAATCCCTTAAATGTAGTAAGAATTTTTTTTTACACATGTAAGTTTCATATAAGTTAAAATCTGTGTTCCGAATTTCATGAAGATCGGTCCATAATTAAACATAGTGTATTAAATTGGATTTATTTTTTGGATGAAAATAAATCCTTAAAAACTTATAATTTCTCAGGAATGAGAAATTATATATTATGTTGTGCGGGTTTTGGGAACAGTAGAAAAAAGAGATAAATAAAAAAACCAAAGGAATTAGTTTTTATGTTAAGTGTTTGTTTTATTAAAGCAAGAGATGCTTACCCTTTTAGTTGATGTTTGTAAGTGAAGTTTTCTTATTTTTCATAAATGCCGCGAAGGCTTTTAGTACATAAATATTTGTTTCATTTAATTTATTTCACAATGTTAACTAGTTTAACATAATTGTTATACATAAAGTTAACAATTCAAATAATTAATACACGTAAAGAAAATTCATATTACAAATGTGTATTATAATAATTAGGATAATTAACAATTCGAATTCATAATAAATTAAATTATATAAATAATAATAATAATAATAATAATAATAATAATAAAAATAATAAATAATTCATTTTAATTCATAATAAAAATTATTTAATTCAAAAATAATAAAATAAAGCGTTGTGCTAGTTTAAACACATAGTATTGGCCCATAATTCCACAGGTTTAGAAAAGAAGACACTTCCCCGAATTTGGTGCACATAATTGAGTAGGGTATTGTCGGACTTGACCGACTATTTCTTTCTCGCTCTTATTGGATTAATATTTATTTCCAAAAATAATTATGTGTAATATATTTTAACTTGAACATCATAATATTTATTGATTTTTCTTTAAGAAATGTAGTCTTTTAGTAGAAATATTAACTTCTGCAAAAAAAACCTGTTAACCGGTTTTTTCTGAATTTAAAAAAGTGCAACCGGTTTTTTCATAATACCAACTATTCGAAAACCGGTTTCTCCAAAAAGTCGAATAATCGATCACCCTAATAAGCATGTACGACAACGAAATTTTTTATAAATAGTTTGAAGGTTGATATAAACTTGGAAAGCACTTTACAGCCTACTTCTCATATAAGGTGAAACTTCAACGAAATTGTGTTCAAATAAATTAAGGACCAATGTAAACTCGGAAACAAAAATGGGCGTGATCCGCCCACTTTACCACCCACCTCCCATATAACGTAAAATTTGAAAAAGTTGATGGTGGGTATATAGATTTGGCCGAGCCGAATATAACATTCGCGCTTCTTAGGTGGCCAAGATGTGGGGCTTCAAAAATGTAGTACTAGTCAAATCACTAACTTTTCACACATAAAGAATTACTATAATAACCATCGAAAAACCATTGAAATATGAGGGGTAGAGAGTGATACAAGATACTGATACAAGACCGCAGATCACAAAAATGATAAATGCGTAGACACTGAAGGTTCGAAAAAAAATAAAAATCCAAGTTAATATAACAAAGCTAACGAAAAGTTAGAAAAAAATTATTTCTTGAATAATTCCACAGAGTATTTTAATTAAAATTGTTTGGTGTTATTTTGAACAAACCAGACAAGTCGTTTCCGAGATATACTGCAATATATAGAACAACCTCTCTAAATTTACAAATCGCGATTTATCGCGAGAACTAGAGTCAATTCAAAAAAGTGGATTAGAGGCTTAGTACTTATTAATAGCGTGTATCCGAATTGACTGAGAAACATCGTGCCGCAGAATCATTGTTTCCCTGTGTTCTGTTTAATTCTTACTCCTTAGACTAAATATATTGCAAAAAGTTAAATGAAATATTTCCATCACACATAAAACCCATTGGTGACAAAATGAAATATCTACCTCTAAAAATTTTTTAGGTTATATAATTTTCTGGGTAATAGATAGAGCAAACTATGAATCCGTATTTTATGGAGAAGGAGTAATGAAACAAAAGTGTGGAATATTCCATATCTCTAACATGCCTTCTATAGCACCTAAAATCTTTAAAAATGCTAAAAGCACCGAAAAATAAGCAAAGAGCATTGGGCGCTTTTACACCAAAACGCTGTTACTGAGAGATTAAATCAAGGTATATGGAATCCTACTTTGGTGACAGACTATTATTGCTGCTTCTTAGTATAAGAAAAATTAACCCTGGAAGGGCTTCGTTAGTCATTTCGTCTAACAACAATGATATTTTGAGTGATATTTCTGTATTCGTTGCATATTTTTTTGAGAATTTTGGTATAACACCTGCCGTAAATAAGATCTTGAAGTGTCCAGACGTATGTTGCTGTGTGCGGTCTGGAAATTCATATTTTGAGCAACCTTGTTAGTCGAAACGACTAACGAAGCACTGTGACTTTTTGAAGTTTTTGTGATAAAGTAATTTAGTAAATATAGTAATGCAGTGTATTTAATATTTGTTCCAATGATGTGAAATATATTTTTTGAGGGCAAATAAATACAATATGACTTCCAGAAATAGTTTTAGCAACACAAAGGTATATTTTTTTGTCACATTACATAATGGTGATGAGGAAGCTCTATTTCCTATATCAAATAGGAAAGACATGCTGAAGACTGAATAAAGCCATATTATAAAGTACTAACGATTACAGATCGACTTCATCTTATGAGTTCTATAATAAAACCTTAGGACGCGATTGATACTTTCGACCAAATGTGCAGTAAAATCACGGCTGTTATGGAATCCAAGTCAGAATTGGTAATTTATCAGAAATTAAAATCAATTCCGATTTGAATAGGTGTCATGAAATCGTCTTGATTTTGCCTACTTTCGAAAATAAACAAAACCCATATTCGAATCAGCTGTTTTGTTTTGTTTACATTTTTTAGTTTAGTTAAATTTTAAAAGTTGACGTATTATAAATTTTTTTAAAATAATTTATAAAAAAAAATTGAAATGATTGTCAACGAATTAATCGGAAAATTTTAAGGGATCACAGCAATCCATTGGAACTGCCAGAATCTGTGTAAGTAGAGATTTTGATTTGGCCGGGAAGTGGTTTTAACACTTTAGTGGTTTGCAGATTCATTGGACAATACCGTCTGAATAAAGAAGCGTTCGTAATGGTGTTGGATATTGTCAAAGAACATTTGTTACCATCAACCAATCCCTGCGTGATTCAACTGGCTGCAACATTGCGATTTTTAGCAGAAGGGTCTTACCAAAGGTCAGTTGGAAACGATTCCACCATAAGTCTAGGCAGAAGTACTGTATCAGTTGTATTAAGTCGTGTACTGAAAGTTCTGCTAAAATATGTAAGTCCTCAGTGGATAAAACTAAGGATGGATGAAAGTGAAAAACGTAGATCAAGAAATTATTTCTTTAACAAAAACAAAATACCTTCCATTGTTGGTTGCATCGATGGAACTCATATTAAAATTAGAAAACCCACGATTGATGAGCAGTTATATTTTAACAGGAAGGGATATTTCAGTATGAATGCCATGATTGTGAGTAAAAAATTCACAGAGAGAAAAAATTCATTGCCAAAACTAAATTTTATCCAACTGATGATTATGGTGGCCGATAATGTTCCTACCCAAAAATTTAGTTGGCCCAACTAAAGTTTGCAAAAAATCAATTTTTTACAATGAATTTGTTCTTTCTGTGTAGCAACATATGAAACAATAATTTGTCATTATTGGCAATCATTTTGTTTGGAAGATATGTGACGGTGACATGATGATACGAGCAGTTAGCGCACGGTATCCCGGCGCAAGTTATGACTCATTTGTGTGGAATATGAGCAACGCACGTCAGCATTTCCTAAGAGAGTACCAAAGTGAAGATCGAACGACTAGATTATTAGGAGATTGCGGGTATGGAATTGAACCATCTTTGTTAACACCTTATAGAGATCCTGCATACAACACAAAAAAACATAAATTTAATATAGCACACACCTCAGCTCGCAATGTTGTGGAGCGAACTATAGGCGTGTTAAAAAGCCGATTTCGCTGTTTGCTTGGTACATTGCATTACAGCCCAGAAAAAGTAGTACAAATAGTGAACGTATGCAGCGCGTTGCACAATATATGCATTGCACAATATATGAAGAAATAGCTGTTGAACCAGACGATCTTGAACAATATAATTCTTTATTGTTCTCTACGTCGAATCTGCAAAATGAAGGCAAGAGAATAAGAGACGAAATAGCAAATACATTATAAATAAAATAATTTATTTCTATTTTATTAAATTCAGTATTTTAAAATTAATTAAAAGTAAAAAAAATTAATTCATTTGTACTTCTTTTTGTCCTTTGGACTTGAGGTCACGTATTTAGGTTTTAATAAAAGAGATCACTGAGCTTTACTTTTATTTTGTAATTCAAATTTCATAAGTTCTAGTTGCAGTTGCTGTTTTTTTATTTCATTTTTTTCCTGCATTGCCTTCAGAATTCGGGAACTGGTAATTGCAAATTCATTTTTAAAATCATTAACACCCTTGGTCACAGACTCGTTGCTTTTTTCAATTGCGCGATAAGTACGTCTAAGGGCACTGGTATTTTCTTTTCTACAGCAATAAGTTGGTCGAGTTTTTCGTTTATTTCTCTTTTCTTTTCACCATCTTCATCCAGAAATTTTTTTAAACGGTCTGCTGTGGTTTCTGTTCGTATTCTTTTTGGTGTACTACACATGCAAGGTATTTCAGGTCTTATCCTAGATGAGCCTGTAGGCATATCATCATTTAAGGCAATATTTGATTCCTCTGTCACCTCTATGAGGCCCAATTCTATTCGTGAAACACCCTCTACTGTCGTTTGGATTCCACACAATCGTACTATTGTTTCTTCCGTTGGTGTCAGTTGGTATTTTGAAAACGGTCCACCGCCGGTTGCTCGGGCCTCGGCTTTGTTGTGAGCAAGTTTTTTTTTAATCTCGCTTTTCCATTCTGTCCATATCTGTGTGTAAATACGAATACCATATTTGTGGCCAAATTAATGAACTTTAAACAAATAGTTTACTTTTTTCCACCCATTAACATCCTTATTCGGCGGACCAGCGCCGTTTAGAGAAACCGTCAATTCCTGCCAAAGAGAATCCACTAAAACTTTATCGCGTTTTGCTCTATATCTAGGTTCTTCTCCATCAACTCTAAAAATAATGCATTCTGTGTTGCATTCCTATGTTGCCCCTATTTGTGCCAAAAATAATTGAATATTTATAAATTATTAAATTTTTATTTATTTAACTTACATTTTCCAACAACATTCCACAAACTAACAAAACAAAAAACAAAAGAAAACTGCAAATCTGGCAGCAGTCAGCTGATCGGATTATTTCTGACAAAAAAACGATAACATCAGATTCTATGACATCAAATTCTGATTACAATTCTGATTCGAATATGAAACCAATAACATTGGTTTCTATGACACCAAAATCAATTTTTGGTCGGTTTCAAATCTGATTCCGAGAGCAATCAGATTCCATAACAACCCCGAATATCTCACCAAATCAAGACTTATCGGTGCTGCTGTACATTTTCTGCATCAAACTAAACATTAATTATATTAATATGCCATTTACACCAAACTAAAACTAGTAGTTTTTGGCTTAATTTGGTTTTTGAATGAAAAACTACTTATATCACATTTACACCAAACAAAAACTAATTGGTTTTTGTAAAAACCAAATTTTAAAACCAGATCGTTTACATACCTATTTTTTTCCCAATGTAGTTTTTGTTGACGTATATCTTTGTCCACATATTTGTTATTAAAAGGAATTTTAAATATTTTTGTTATTTAACGCATTTTTAATATAATTTTAAAAATAATTATTTTGTAGAAAATTTATCAAATAGATGAAATAAATAAAGAAATTTGACAATTTTATTTTGTTGATTTCACATAAAAGCTGACTATTTTGAAACCAACTAAACAGGCTGTATCATAAATAATTATTTTTGTAGTTTTTATTTGGTTTTCAATAAAAACTAGATGGAAGTGGTTTTTGATTTTTCAATCAAAAACCGAATGAGGCCAAAAACTACTAGTTTTTGTTTGGTGTAAATGTTGTATTAAATTTCTTTAGCTTTTCCATACAAATCAAAAACCATTTTCATGTAGTTTTTGTTAAAAACCAGTCAAAAACTACTAAAATAATATGATACATCCTGTTCTATGATTTTCAGAACAGTAAGCTTTTTAATATATTGAATAAAATAAAATTTTTAATTTTCATGTAATATTTTATTTGTCATAATATTTTTTTAAGAAAATTTAATTTTAAATGTTATAAAAAACATTTTGTCGAAATAAATTGATCAAATTCGATTCGAATATACAGAAATTAAAAATGTGAACGCCAAGAAAAACGAAATCGAAGGAAAAAGAAGGTATGTAAACGACATGGTTTTTGAAATATGGTTTTTCAAAAACGAACTGGTTTTCGGTTTGGTATAAACGGCATATAATAGTTTATTAAAAAAATATGTTAAGAACAATTAATGAATCATTTTTTGACAAATTTTCTTTAAACATAACTACATATGTATCTAGTTTAGCGATAAATGTCTTATTGACTGTGTTCTACTCCCAATATAACATATATATAGTTCAAATTGTAGATAAAGAAAAATAAGATTTGCAGATTCTGCGGTTAAAAAAGCACTGAAGTACTAAGGGATATTGTACAAATACGAGTACACAAAAAAGTATCAGAAATTTAAAATACGAACAGAGTATGCAAAAACATTTGTTTTAAACTCTTTTTTGCTTAGAATAATTATATAATACACACATTTAAAAATACGTATGTATGCTGCCTGTTCCAAATTTTTTACACAACTAACACAAAGGGTACTAATGTAACAACATCTCTGAAAAAGTTCAAATATTGAGGTCTTTTAAGTTTTTGCTTAATATTTTGAAAACAACGGAAAGTATTTAGGAACTTTTGCTGTTATTTTATTTAAATTAATTCAGCAACCAAAAATAAATTGTTTTAATTTTCGTTTTAATAGTGTTAGTCGTTTCAACTAAGCCCTCAGAAGGGTAAAAAAATATCCATACATTTTTCAATGAAGTTGAAAATAAAAACATTATATATTTTAAAATTGTGGCGTCATAGAAATATTTTATTTAACACTATATTTAGTTTAAGGAGTTAAAATTAGGCCAAATTATTCGTGATATTTTCTTTTTATATTATTTTGTTAACTCTGCTATTTAAATTTGTATTTTTATTTTTTCAGTTACAAATTTCCCTTCTACACCCACTCCTTACCTCCCATTTTCAATGATTTTATGAGGGTTAATTGCGAACTTCCGGAATTTTATATGGCATGAACCTGTCACTTTTTCATGGGGTTGCCATTGGAAGTGGTTACTGGCACTTTGGCACAGGTGATAGGACAAGTCACAGGACTGGTTCAAGAGGACATGTTAAAGTCGATTAATAAATAAAAATTAAAAAAAAAAAAAAAAAAACATTTTAACATTTTTTATTTATTTATTTTTTTATTAAATTATATTTACATATATAATTTTTCGTTAATATCGATGGCGGCATCCCGAATTGAACCCACGTTCTTCTGACGTATCTTACGTTTTATAGTCTTCAACTCGATCCAATCAGCCGCAGATTGTTATTTCGAGCGAGTTGATAATTGCGCACATAACATGATCTGCTAGAAATTTATTCTCAACTGATATGACTTGTCAACCAAAAATACGTGAACTAGATGGAATTCCGCATGCTAAACTCGAATCTGCTTTCGGTTTTTTTTTCATCAGGTCAATATTACGTCCTAAATAAGCCGATTACTCGAGTATATTTCACTATAACTCCAGAACGGTATGCACGATTTATATAAATAATACACCAAAATGTGCGGAATAAAATTGGCTTTAAGTCGTTCTACTGATAAATTTTTATCCGCTCAATAGTTTAGGAGATATTTTGAAATAATTGTCCGATTTTTTTTTCATGCTCAATTCAAGATTTCTTTTTATACCCTTCACCACAGGTGTAAAGGGTATATATAAGTTCGTCATTCCGTTTGTAATTTCCACAATTTTCATTCTTGATCCTTATAAGAAATGATGTCGATAGAACGTTGTCCGTCTGTCCGTCCGCGTGTCCGTCGGTTTAAATGACGTTTACGAAGCCCACCGACAATAGCCATATATAATATATATATATATATCAAACGATCGGAAATTCTTTCCAAAGTTTTTTTTTTGTTGTTTTTTTGGCTTAAAAATGCTGTAAATGGCGTTTATAAAGCCTTCCTATAACATAAATACATGATATATGTATCAAAAGGTCAGAAATTTCTTCTAAAACTTTTCTATTGAATTTTAAAAAAATCGGTTCAAAGATGGACGAGATATTTTAAAAAACCGGTTTTTGATTTTCTGAATCCCCTATATAAGCTTCGTTTTTACGATAAAGGATCAGAAACTTTTTTCTGAATTTTAGTGCAGAAGAAATGAACTCAATCGGTCCATTATTAACCGAGATATTGGCCAAAATATATTTTTTACAGATTTTCGATCATATATAAGCTACAGACTTACTCAATTACTCGGTCACAAATATTTTTTCGTGTTTCGGTTTTTTAAATCAATCAAATCGGTTCATAAATTTTCACGATACCCTTTTTTAATTTAATATTGTTTTAGAATTATTATTAAACATTCAAACTATTTAATTTATTATTTATTATATCTCTATTAGTTTAAGAGATATGAGTTTACCAATTTTACCCGTTTTTACTTTTTTTTTATCCCCTAAACATTCGAATTTCCAAAAATCCCGTATTAGTGGATCTATTCGCTAGGAGACCAATCCACAGTCCATATTTCATATTTCTAGCCTTAACCGTTTGGTCTGTGCGATGATGAATCACCAAGTAAATCAGTCAGTCAATCACTCAGTCATTACTCTTTTATATATGTGTATATAGATAAAACCAAATATAATTCCATCTCAACGATGGTAAAGGGTATATAAGATTCGGCACATTCGAATTTAGCGCTTTTACTTGCTTTTACTAAAACTTCTTTTTAAAAGTGAAAATATCAAAGATGTTTCAAATTATAATCTTTATCTCAAAGCTGGCAAAACTACGAGAAATAAAGCCACGTTCATAAAAATTGATGCACAAATCTGCATTCACAATTAAGTTAGGATACCCATGCATACCTACAGTTAAGTGGAAATACACTTGGGAAAATTTTTTTTTTCGCCTTAAATAAAAAAAAAAGGTGGATTAGATGGAATTTAATGTGTTAAATAATAATCAGCTTTTACTTTTTTTGTATCACGTATTATTATTTTTTTTTATGGGCATGACTACTATGACCCCGTCTTTAGGCAGTCACACTTGTATAACTCGAGAACGGTTTGTCCTATTAAGATAAATTAAATTCCAGTATATAGCGACTAAAATTGTCTTTGAGCTAAATTTATATAATTTTTCGTCTAGTTAATATTTCCGTAGTTATTCGCTAATTAGTAGCGAAAAAATTTATTTATTTTTTTTTTTGAAAAATATTGAAAATTTTGATCCATAACTCTGAAATTCTTGAGCGAATAAAAATTTACTCACGTACCTTGAAGACAAGGTACAAGGTTCGTATGCATCTTTTGATGTATCATTTATCAAAATCGTGTAAACTGTTCTTGAGTTATAGGCTAAATTTGACAAATCATTCTCGAATTTTATAGAGTGACCGCTGAATAAGGTGATGATATTAGTCATGCCCATAAAAAAATCACTACGTGATAGAAAAAACTGAATGCATATTCTTGTTTAGCTCGTCAAAATCCACCTAGTCCACCTATTTTTGTTTCAAGAAAAAAAAAAAAAAAATTGTTTTTGCCCACCACTGTATTTTCAATTGTATGTAGGTATACATGGGTATTTTTACTTAACTGTGAATAAAAGATTTGTGCATCAATTTTGAAGATACATACTTTATTTTATTCACAGCATTACCAGCTTTGAAATAAAGATGATGAACTGAAACATTTTTGATGTTTTCATTTATTAAAAGAAATTTTAGAAACAAAAAAATATAAAATTTTGCATGGAAAAGATTTTTTATGGACACTTATTTCAAAATAACTTCGAAACCATTAAGCACATAAAAAATTAAGTTTATGTGATTTGAAGATATTTTTAGTACGTATCTTTGGGTGTATAACCTATGTATGTTAATCGTACACACCGTTCTTGAATTACGAGGAAATATACTAGAGTAATGACCTTACTATTGGCGAAATATTAGACACGCCCATAAAAAAAAATCCAGACACGATGGAAAAAAACTGAAAGCAGATTCGTATTTAGCACATCAAAATGTATCAAGTTCAACTATTCGTCTTTGGTGGAGGATTTTTTTGTCGACCAGTGTATTTAGTGAGTGTGGTGGTGTCAACTGGTTGCAATTGCCACAAATTTCCTGCAGGGAATTGACTAAAATTGTATTAACAACTCTTATATGACTAAAACATGTTAGTCGAATTTTTACTTTATAATCCTTTAAAAATCAAATAGAAAATGTAGACATGATGTTCCATTTTTTTTTAATAAAGCTGCATACATTTTTCTTTGAACCCTCTAATAAAGGACACAAAACGAAGCGTTTAATGTAAAAAAATATTTCTGGAAATCTGCAAATAGTTCCTTTGAATTTGCTTTATCGAAAGCTAGAACAAAACTAAATGACTTTATTCGCTTCTAATAGTTTAGCTTCGTTAACCTTCGTGTTGCGTATATATATTTTAGAGCCATAGGTTGAGTTTCAACCTATGGCTCTAAAATTATACAGTCCCATAGTTTATGATCTTATTAAATCAAATCTATAACCCATTTATTTTTAATTTATATAACTATACAAATTTTTAATGATTAATTTCATATATTTAGAGTATTCATTTTACTCGACTTTTTCATTGTTCGAATAATCAAATAACTCGAAATTGCAGTTTTTAAATTACTCGAATAATCGAGAAAATCTTTTAAGTTGCTCGAGTTATTCGAGTAAATTATACCTTTAAATTTTACTCGTTTTTTCAATGCTTATTTTTATTTTTGCTTTTTCTGTGTTAGTGTTTTATTAAAAAAGAAAATAAAAATATATTATAACAAGAAATAGTCTTTCCAAAATAATATATAACACAGGTCAACACTAAAAAAATATCTGGAAAATCATATTGCAGATATTGTAGGTATAGTCATCCCAAGCAACAGGAACATTTCGGTTTTTTTTTCATCACGTCACATTTTTAACCCATTGAAGAAAATATGGTTTCATGATGAGTTTTTAGGTTATAAAATTTTCCCAGTAATAGGTAGAGCATATAAGTTAGTCATGTTGTATACCCAAGACTTGGGGCTATAAAAATGTAGTACTAGTTAAGTCTCTTACTTATCATACATAGCCCCTAGATGTCCTTAAAGTTGTAAAGACCAAGAATTTATTTTGAGCATAAAATGTCTTTAAATGGTTAAGTTATAGCGAAAACATATCTCAACATCTTTAGTATCAAAACTAGAGGATAATAGATACTAGCTTCTCAAATAATTAAAAAAAAAGTTATGTCCAAATTTATCTTGAGACTTGAATTGTTCTAAATGTGATCTCGTGATTATGTTTTAGTTGAATTTTGTGCAAAAATGTTTTGCAACTCTTAATTTCCTAACAATATCGGCGTAAAAATATAAGAAATTCTATATAAATTCTATAAACTTATGTAATAAATTAGTCAAATATACATACATTTAGTTAGAACTACCTACTTTTCTCCATTTAGTGGACAAATTTATTGTAAATATAAAATATAATTCTTTCTCCTATATTAACGCGTAAAAGTTATAATTGGCTCTATTTTGAATTAAACCATAATTTTTACTCAAAATGTCCAATATTTTATTTCTCCTTTCTTCCTATTTTTGAATTGTATAATATAATATTTTTCACAAATATTACTTGAACTTTTGTCAGTTAGGCTGTGAAAAAACTGTGAAAATGTATTTATTAGTTTCTGCGTAATTGAAGAAAAAGTTCGCGATTCTTAACATAATGAACAAGTTTACATGTTTAACTTAATGGTATGTCCAAATTCCTTCTATATTACAAACTTCATTCAAACCATCACCATCATATCTTCTACACCAGACTGAGAATTTATTGGTATATCAACTATGTACTTTCATTCGTAGAACCAATAATATGGTTTTCCAAATCAAGTTCAAAATCTTCCAATTTATTTCTTATTATTTATTACATTTATGTATATTAAAATTATTTGAATTTTACTTTATAATTTTTTAAAGTTAAAGACGACCTTTAACTACGTGTTGTAATTTAAGCATATATTTGGTTCCTTTTACTAAATACAATTTTTTTTTTAATTTATGGTGCCACTTTTAGATTCTAAGCATTTAAAAAAAAAAACAATTTTGAAAAATTTTGTTAAGCAAAATTTTTTAGAAAACTATATTTAAAACATGCTAAAACTAGTCAAGAAAAGAAATATTTAAAATATTTTTTTACTCGAATTATTCGATTAATCGGCATAATTTCCTCGAATAAATTTTTACTCGAAATTCTTGATTTCAATTTAATCGAACAATTATTTGATTTTAATTTATTGATTGATCGAACAAACAATATTCGAGTGAATACCCTACATATATTTGATTCATTCTGATTGTGGATTATTATAATGAAGTGTGGAAAGGTTAAAACTCTTCTCATAATCAACGCATCTACATGTAAGTATATGAAAGTTTCTGCAGAAGTTTTTTTTAGTTTAGATTATTAACTTTACACACTCCTGAATACTATATATAGCCTGGACGAATTATTTGTGCGCTTTGTAAGTTATTTTTTTACGCTGACCTTTGACGAGCTTTAGAAAATTAATTTGCAAGCTAAACTTCATGTTGTCAAGAAATATTTATACATTGTTGGTGGGATTTGTTGCATTTATCCAAAATTACTAAACAACAAAGCTATAAAAAAGCTATCTAGTGTTTTTTTTTTTCTTCTACTTTTGCTGATCTTATTAATCATAGGGTGCAATATCATATTAAGTATAGGGTGCAATATTATAAATGTACATAAAAATATTTACATGTTAACATTTGCTAGAAATTCTAAAATCAACTTCAATATTTTATGGAAAAAAGTAAATATTTCATTTTTTATATGTAGAAATACCAAAAAAGCCACAACCTGACTGTTGAATAATGTTGTTGAAAATAAAATAAATGAATGGGTTTTAAATTGTTTAATTAAAAGTCTAGTTGAATATTCTGCACAAGAGAAATTATTTTTGAATTAGTTAAATTGGTTCTTAGAGAATATAGTTTAATTTGGGTTTGTAGCGATAGGAGTTAAATTACATTTGCAATTTAAAATACATGCATATATGTTTGTATATGTCCCTATACATCATATGTATACTTGTCTATATATACACACACATATTAAACGAATTGTATTTGTATTTTAATTATTTAAATAATTACTGAATATTATATATTTTGGCTTTGAACATAAATAAATGACATGTAAACTTAGTATATTATTAGAATAAACTTCTCTTATACATAAATAATCATATTTAGTTTGACATTCCTCTCTGTGCGACAATTATTTGCAAATGTTAAACATCAAAATATCTTGTAAGTCAGTCACATTTAATAATATTTTATAACACACGTACGTACATACATATGGTCGGTGTGCTGACGAAAAGCTTTAAATGTTTTTATACCCACCATCAATTGAAAATAAAAATAATATATTTTGTAAAAAAAAATTTAAATTTTGGAAAAAGAACGGATATTGATTTTGTCATTCCATGTGTAACATGTCGAAGGAATCATTTAAGACCCCACAAAGTATATATTTTCTAGGTCCTGGTTAGATTCTGAGTCGATCTAGCTCTGTCCGTCTGTTGAAAGCAGGGTAGGGCTCGAAAGGGACAACGTAGGGGGACGAAATTTGGCACAAATATTTACCTTATATAAGGTTTGTTTGGGATTGAAAATGGGCAAAATCGGTAAGTAAATAAAAAAGTTATGGGCTAAAAACTAGAAACACAGGGTGTCCGTTTCATACTTTTCTGCTGAGATATTCATAGTTTGGGGGTAAATAGAAACTCGGAAACCAAAAATGGGCGTGGTCCGCCCACTTTGCCGCCCACCTCCCATATAACGTAAAATTTGAAAAAGTTGATGGTGGGTATATAGATTCGGCCGAGCCGAGTATAACATTCGCGCTTGTTTTTTTTGCTACATTACAGAAAAAAGGAAACTTTTTGTTTTGTAAATTCGCAAACATTTTTATTTTTTCGTTAGGTTATATATTTATTTTAAGTTTATAAAAAAAAAAATGATTTGGCGTCCGCGAATGGCAAAAGAAATTAAGAAATATACACCTAGGCGTTTTTCCATAGGAAACTCTTTTTTTTCTGATTAATATTTTCGTTAGCGCATCGACGATCGATATGTATTTAAATATATAAATTTATGCTCAAGTGTATTTTATGCACATGCTACATACTTTATTTTCATACAAAGTGGTAAAAAGAAGGGGCAAAGAGCCCTTCTAGACAATTGTTGATTTTTTTTAAATTTTAAGTTTTTGTTAAGTTATTTTGTCAAAAGTACACAGATATAATATAATCAATTCAGTTTTTAATAAAATCGTTTAATTTATTAAACGATTTATCAAAGATAAAACTAATCCAAATACTTTTTTAATTGTATCAATTATTCAATTGATCAAAATTCGAATTTTATAATTGGGGTATTAACACGGTCGTCATAAAGTCATATATCATAAAATAATAACACGAAAGAATATGACTGCTGTGAGCAACACTCTTAAGTTAGTATGCTAATTCAAATTTGAGTCAGCTGATAAATGAAAAATACAATTATAAAAAAATTACAAATATTTTTAATGAAAATGCCAAAAACAAGTCAAAAATCTGAAATAATAACCGGTTTGTGCGAAAAATACATATTGGATATTTTTATGGCTGATTCAAGTAAATAAGATAAAATTAAAATTACCTGAATCTTCTAAAAAATCCATTTTTATAAAAATTATAAAATATTTTTTGGCACAAAAGAAATTGTTTAAAAACATAAACAGCTGTTGTCGATGACTAAGTCGGCAATATTTTCTGACGGCGGTTATTTTAAATACGTTCGGTGGCTGCTAGTCAGCTAAAGTATGCAAACAAAATTTTCTTCCTTTTATTTTTTAAATGTCTAAATTTTTATTTGATTTAACTTTATAAAAGTTAATAACTTTTATAAATAAATTAATAAAATGTAATTAATGTTGAAGTTATAGAACTATGCACAAATTTATGGCATGTTTACGTATATATTGCGAATGTTCAATGGCGGTAACTTCTAAATATTACCACCGGCTCGACGAAGAGTTTTTCCCTTTCGACTTAGATTTACACAGTTTAGTTATGACAAAACAATAAACACATCATAACTTTGAGTCTACATTAGACAAATTTTTATCAAGACAAACGTCAAAATTTTATCAAGATAAAGATTTGTCTAATGTATACTGAATTTGTCAGTATTATTGCAGCGTTAAAAGAAAATTGTCAGCGCTCGAGCTCTGACAACTTTGTTTTGATAATGCTTAGTAAAAGACGCCATCTTGATTGTTGTTGGTACTTTTTGCATGGCTTATTATGACATACGTTTTCCCCTATAATTGACAGAGATAAAAAATTATTTGCAACTCAAACAAAAATTTGACGTTTGTCTTGATAGAAATTTATCTAATATAGACTCGACGTAAAAGGTCTTATTATTTTAGGACTTTTTTCTTTGAAGCACAACAACAATTTTTTAAAACTATCATAAAACTTTAGTATTTTATGACAATAAGACTTGATAGCACACCGTGTGAATACTCCAAATATGTTTTCTAAAAATAAAACAATTTATCGTATTTCAATTATTTTTTCTTATTGTAGCAATTAATAATTAATATAAATAAAAATAAGAGATAATTTAAATAATCAAAAATAAAAATTTTTCATAAGATGAATTGGAATTAATAAACGAGATAAGAAGATATAGTCGGTCAAGCCCGACCATATGATACCCTACAACATTTCGATCCACATAATTTTGTTTTTACTTATATATAACTTACTTCTGTTAAATATTAACATAATATTAACATTTGTATGGGATTTATGCACGTTAAAGTGATTTTAGGGAGAGGGGTTTATATGGGAGCTATGGACCGATCTTAATGAAATTCGACAAACAGATTTCTGCTTATAAAACTTATTTGTGCTAAATTTCATTAAAATACTCCTATTTTTAAGGGATTTATAAGTGTTAAAACTCAATTCGGGAGCACATTTGTATGGGGGCTAGGCGAAATAATGGGCCGATCATATGTACCAAATTTCATCAAATTATCTTCAAAATTGCGACTTGTACTTTGTGCACAAGCTTTACATGGACAGCCGACCTGACGGACGGACGGACATCGTTAAATAGACTCAGTGATTCTGAGTCGAAGATGGTGGTACGATTTCTGCACAAACACATAATACCCCAACCACCTATGGAGGTGTAGGATATAAATAATTGAATACGTATTATTCGTAATTGAAATTGGATCTTAGATTTTTCTATGTAAAATTAAATTTACATGCCTATTCATAGAAAGAGTCTTAAAAAAGTCACAATTTGATTAAGATTTTAATCTAACATTATTGTTGTTACGCATATAAAGTAAAAATTTCAACTTTTCTTGTCAATTGAAAATAAAAATAATATATTTTGTAAAAAAAATTTAAATTTTGGAAAAAGAACGGATAATCTGAAAAATAAAATGCAAGATCCGATGAAAATCTCCAGGAAATGTGGGTAAGAGTTTGATATACTGTGGGGAGCACAAATGAGTACATATTTATAATTTGTGAACTTGTCGTTGCATAAAAATTAAAATAATAAAGAAAATCCAAAAATTTTTTCTTTAATTTACTTAATGTTTAGTAGTTAATAAAATAATTTATAATAAAAAAATAAAAGCATCCAGCTCTAAGAAAAAAACGAACAAAACGAAAACAACTCGTATGTACTCACTTTTTCACTTTATAGATTTTATAGTATTTTTTAAATATTTTCTTACTACATTAAAAATATATTTGGAATATAATATAGTGTAGTTTATAGATAAGGGTCATTAGATTATTACACAATTTTTAGAATTTTAAACATACCTTTAAAATCGAGAGCTATATCCAAAGGACCGATTTTTCAGACTACTCTGTTTCAAAATGTTATATCTAAAATACCAGTTGACTAAATTAAATTTTTTAAACTGTATTAGAAAGACAAGAAATTATCCTTTTTAAAAAGTATATGGGCAATTATCAAAAATTTTTAACCTGGCTGAAACTGACTTAAATCCTTAATAAGTTTTATGGTAATGATATTTTAAACAAATCGGTTACAGATCTGACATCACAAGACTTGAAGTTAATAGAGTGCAAAATTTTAGCACAAAAGGTTTCTTTTTCTAACCATAATTGTTGTTCAAACTGATAAAAACTACTTAAGTTTTTACCATTCTTCTACAATTTTTGTTCGCGCGTTTATAATTTTTGATCTTTCTCTATCATAAGTAAACTAATCGGACTTTGTACATAAATTCCGCACCATCTGTGATGTTGTGCAGAATTTCAACAACTAAATACAGGGTAGTCAAGTTTTGATGATAAAATTTTTTGGTTTTTTTAATTTTTCAGTTTTTTGGGACCGAATACAAAATTTGGGATAGGGACACATACTTGATTTAATTGTCAGTTTTTCGCGAGGCACATTTTCATATGGAATTGCTTAGATTACTGCGGGAACTTAGTTTTTTGTCATTTTACATAACAAAATCGGAGGAGCATTAAAAATAAATTTAAAACAAAAATTTTATGGACTTTTTGAAAATTATGCAAAAATTGCACTTTTGTTTTTGTAATTTTATATAGAAAACGAGCTACCCCCTATTAGGGAATATCAAACATTTGTTACCGTTTAGGGGTTTTAAAATGTGGGCGTAAAGTGTGGGCGTGAACCCAGTTCTTACATAGCCTAAAACGACCACCGGTACTGGTACTATCGCTGTGTCAAATTTCTTAAAAACCCGTACAGCCGTTTAAGAGTATCAAAAAGTGGGCGTAAAATGTGGGCGTGTTTCCAACATAGTTCTTTCACTGCCTAAAACGACCACCGGCACTGGTACTATCTGTGTGTCAAATTTCGTGAAAATCGGTGCAATCGTTTGAGAGTTTAAAAAAATAGGCGTAAAATGGGGGCGTGGCATTCAACCTAGTTCATATATAGGGTTTAATGACCAGCGGCACTGACACTATCTGTGTGTCGAATTTCGTGAAAAGCGGTGCAGCCGTTTGAAAATTTTAAAAAGTGGTCATAAAATGTGGGCGTGGCATCCAACCGAGTTCATACATAGCCTATAATGACCAGCGGCACTGATGCTATCTGTGTGTCAAATTTCGTGAAAATCGGGACTGCCGTTTAAGAGTTTTAAAAAAAGTGATCGTAAAATGTGGGCGTGGCATCCAATCGAGATCTTACATAGCCTATGACCACCTCCGGCACAGGTATTATCTGTGTGTCAAATTTCGTGAAAATCGGTTTAGCCGTTTAGACGTGATTGACACACAAACAAACAAACTTACACCTCATTTTTATTTAAATATATTTTAGGATTAGGATTGCAATTTAAACAAATATTAGATATATAGATATAAGAGTGGCGATAAATATAATTTATTGGGATCATAAATTTAAGTCAAATGTCGTTGATAATTGAAAACGGGACACTTTTGTTAAAACACATTTCGCTAAGGCACATCGTGTGTACAGCATGAAATTAACTATAATTTACATAATTAGTAGGTGCTTGTTAAGCTTAATAAAAATTCGGAGGCGCATCAAACAATTTTGAAATATAAACATTTTATGGACCAAAATATATTTACTTGTATTAAAAAAGGAACACAATATTAAAAAGCATTTCTATGTAATAAACTCTAACAAAATATATTTTAAATCAATTTATGGGGAAATAACTAAGATTCGATTCTAATTCATGGGTCCCATACATTTTGGTAAAAAAGTTTCGATTTTTTAATCGAAATAGGTATCAAAAAAATTTGTAATTTTATGCTGGTTATGACAAAAATATTTAAAAAATTTTTCCAATGGGATTTTGTTTCGCTACAAGACTTATTAATGTATTTTTATGAACAATTTTTTGAAAAAATTTGGAAAATTTTATATTATCAATAGTACTTATTACAATGCAAATTTTTAATATTTTAGCTTAAAGGAAACAAAATTATAAAATTCTTATCAATTTTTTTTAAATATATTTTTTATAATTAGATAAAAATTACGAATTTTTTTTTGATGTCCACAACTTAATACAATTTTTTGGACGAAATGTTCTAGACCAGTGACTTTCAATCACTGATAGGGAACTGAAGATCAGTTTTAAACTTTTTTTTAATATTTTTCCCACATTAAGCTAATTTCTGTGTATTTTTTGAGGGGTCTTCCTACAAAATTTTTGTCTACGGGACACTCTACTGTATAAATACCAGGTCTTAATTTTGAATAGAATTTTAAGACTTTAGTCACAATTTGTATGTTATGGCTACTTTTCAGTCACAATATTTTCTGTGAATAGGCATGTTAATTTCTTAGAATATTTTGATTTTATGTAATTTATTTAATTATAAAAAAGTATTTGAAATCATTTTAAAATTCTGATTAATAATTTAACTGAAATTTTTTTTCGAAACTATTTGTTTCTGTGTATAAATAAAAAAATTAAATTCTAGCAACTTAAACAAAGCAATAAACAAAACTAAATGAATTATTTTTTCTTAAGGCAAAAAAAATGTTTCTTC
The DNA here is from genome assembly GCA_951394005.1 of Protophormia terraenovae. Taxonomy (NCBI): domain Eukaryota; kingdom Metazoa; phylum Arthropoda; class Insecta; order Diptera; family Calliphoridae; genus Protophormia; species Protophormia terraenovae. Next base: position 95,338,893 of record OX596077.1, read on the forward strand.
ATCTTCTAAGAGAAGGGAATTAAGACGCTGTATTTTTTATAAATAGACTTTTTGTTGTTTAAAACAAAATATATTAAAAAAAAGTTCTATCGGATATTTTTGAAGGCAAGGATGAGGCATTCCTGAAGGCCTTACTATAGAAGGCTGGTTAGCATGAGCAGCTGCATCTTAAAGATGTTATATATAGACCTTCTAAAAGGCCTACATGATGGAGGTCTTAAAATTTTTACTGCTGGAATATACTTGCTAATAATTTCAAGTATTCGCATCAATTAACATCTGAATCGGCAATTATAACAAAAATAACCCAACTTAAAATTATTTACATATAATATATATATTTTTTTTTTTAATTTTATTCAAATAAGTTAATACTTTTTGATATTAGCCTTCCTCCAAAGAAATCCTCACGAATCCTCAATCCGATAAAAGCAATTTTTTTTCTATTTTTATATCTAATTGAATGTTAGTTTTTGAAAAAAGTTGCCCAAACTTGCTCCAAATTATAAATTTCCAGATAACAACTTTGTATAATAGTGTTCCGAGATTTAAAAAAACATAAATTTTAAGAAGACATTTAGATAGTTTTTCAAATAAATTTTTATTCAGTATATTAACACAAAAATGGATACTTTCGATATAATTATAGATGCAATTAATTTTCTCTCTATTTAAAGGAAGAAAAACAATATGGAAATTGGACATGATTGGTCAATTATTTCAACTCGCTCCCATACAAATACCCCATGAATAGGGTTTTAATGCTTACTATGTCACTATTTCAATAAAATTCAGTACAAATAAGTCTAAGGTAATATTAAATCGGAGTACAAAATATCAGGAAGATCGGTCCACAATTAGGAGTAGCTCCCATATAAAACCCACTTTCGAAAATCACTTTAACTCCCATAATCGAACATAAATTACAGTATCATGTTAGTATTTGACAAAAATAAATTTAAAATCAGTAAAAATCATATAAACAAATTTCATATTAGGTGTCTTTCCGAAAATTTAGTAAATCATTTTAAGGCACAAACGCAATGGTGTAGGGTGTTATAATGTCGGGATAGACCAACTACAACTTTCGCAACACAAAAATTTTGGACGCCATATTGTTTCCGCCATTTAAAATTTTTTTAATATTTTCGATAATTTTATATAATACAGATTTCAAAGTTTTCTTGTATTAAGTTTTTGACACATTTATCAATTATATAAAAAAAAATATATATTTTTGAAGAAATTAACATAACATGTTGAGTCTGCCATTGTGTTGTTTCAAACTCTGATTTCAATTTCAAATTAAGTACTTAACTCTAAAACTTCCTTTATATAATATTTTAGCTGGATCGAAACATTTTTTAAAAATTTTGGCAGCCATTTTATTTCCGCCATTTTTATTTTTTTATTTAATTTTTGGAATCAGCAAGCCAAATAACTTTGAGATATGAATTTTTGGCCAAATCCGACAATGATAAAGGGTTTTGGCCAAAATTCGATCTCAATTACCCTCTGTGCACTGTTTTTCCACTCAATTGTATGGGTATTTTTACGTAACTGTGAATAAAATCAAGATTTATGTATCAATTTTGAAGATACATGCTTTGTTTTATTCGCAGCATTACCAGTTTTAAAATAAAAATGATAAACTGGTAGGGAACTGAAGATCAATTTATACTTTTTTTTTAATGTTTTTCTCATATTAAGCTAATGTTTACGCATCGTTTGAGGGGTCTTGCTACAAAATGTTTACCATTACTTTTGGCCTCTGAAAACAAGGACTTTTGTGCATATAATTCAGACCATAAAAATTAAATCAATTCACAGTGCTTTGTTTCCATACAACGATGGCTTAAAATTAATAAATATGGAGTTTAACAAAAAATCGGTGTAAGAACACGGTACCATGAAATAACTCCCAATGAAATTAGTCCCAACAAAAATCAAGTAACTTAAAAAAAAAAAAAACAAAGAGATAGAAACTATAGTCGGTCAAGACCGATACCCGATATTCATCAATATATCTTTAAAATTGCGGCCTGTACTTTGTTCACAAAGTTTACATGGACAGACTGCCAGCCAGACGGACGGATATCGTTAAATCGACTCAAAAATTGATTCCGAGTCAAATTGTATGCTTTAATAATTTTTTCTGTGCGTTACAAACATCAGCACAAATCCATAATACCCTAACCAGTGGTGTAGGGTATAAAAAGAAATAAAATAACTTCCAAAGGGATAAATGAAATAATTTCCAACTTTTATCACAACAAAGGAAATAAGAACCATATTTAGTTAAAAATTTCCAAAGAAATAAATACCAAAATAAATGAAATAAGTGCTAATGAATAATTTAAAATTATCAAATAAAATAATTAATAAGTTTTAGTTTCGAAGTTGCGTGAGATTGTTTTTTAAATACTAGAAAGCCATTATGCTAAGCAAAGTTCTTCTACATAGAGGGTCTTCGGCTGGGTGAAAGTTTTGTGGTATTTCAAACACCTTTGTGGTATTGAAAAAAAAACACCGACTTCTCTAAGTTAAGTTTCTAAAATAGTGATCTGAACTTTACCAAAATTTATAACAACTATTATAATAGATTAACCGACGATATGTATTAAATATATTAGTCTGCTAAACTCATTACTGATTAAATACTGTTCTTAATTTTATAAAAACAGAAGAAAATGTCGCAGAAAATGAAATAAATAAAATAAATTTTTAGGTTTTAAGTAAAAAATATGTGTAAATTTCAGTAATAAAATAAAAACATATATTCGAAACACTTTATTTTAAAAATAATAATAGTTTAGTATAAAAATATACTGCAATATTGAAAACATAAAACTACGACGCATTTCATAAAAAAAAGCGCGGATATTATATTCGGCTCGGACGAATCTTTTGTTTCCGAGTTTAGATTGGTCCTTGAACTATTTGAACACAATTTGGCTGAAGTTTCACCTTATATGGGATATGGGCGGTAAAGTGGGCGAACCAAGCCCATTTTTAGTTTTCAAGGTTATATCGACCCTCAAACTATTTATACAAAATTTCGTTGTCGTACATGCTTTTGTTTAAGAGATATCAGCAAAAAAGTATGAAACGGACACCCTGTGTTTTTAGTTTTTAGCCCATAATTTTTTTTTTTTTTTTTGTTAATTAACCGATTTTGCCCATTTTCAATACTAATCAAACTCTACATAAGATAAATATTTGTACCAAATTTCGAGCCCTATCCTGCTTTCAACAGACGGACGGACAAAGCTAGATCGACTCAGAATCTAACCAGGTGGGGTTTTAAATGATTTTTTCGATATGTTACACACGGAAAGACAAAATCAATATACCCCCATCTTTTTAATAGTGGGTATAAAAAAAATAATAATAATAATTTTTGAAATTTTTTTCCTAAAACAGTTTAAGAAATTTTTTTGTTCATTAATATTTGCTTTAAATTCTCTGATTTTATCGTAGCCGCCGCAAAAGTAATTACTTCCAAAAAATATTTATAAATTATATGAGCTATATATTGTTACCTTTCTATTTGAAATTTTTATTTTACTAAAGTCGTTAATATTCAGGTTTTATATTTAAAAGAAAAATTAATATTTTTTTTTTTTGTTTTTATAAAACATTAAATATTTTCTGGAATGCCCTCTATAAGAGCTTAATTGTGTTTTCGGTTACTTTTTTTTTTTTTTTTGGGAATGGGTCCACCTTTTTTCTGCATATAAACTAACGATATGTGATTGTGTACTAGTAAATATATTTGGCCATACTGTTATTAAAATTATCATATAATTGTTGTTTTACTTGCTTGTCGCATGTTTTAGTATGTGTTTCCGATTGACGTACATGCATACGTACGTATGTTTATGTCCTGTTCAACTATATAGAAAATTTTAATCTAAAGGACATTTAATAAATTGTCACATTGAAATTATATGTTCTATTTAAAGTGAGTGAGTTTATTTGTGTGTGTTTGTTTGTTGAAAACATGACAGGCATAATTCACAATTGTATTTAAAGACACTTGTTGTAAATGAAAATAAACCCAACAAACATGAAGTTGTCATATTTACTAAAAATTTTTAGAAAATAATCCTCTTTTTTGTTGAGAATGCTAATATTACACATTATTATTAAATCAATCTCAAATGTTTGCACTTGAAAAAAAAAAAATTATTTTAAATAATAAAAACATTTTAATCAAATTTTTGCTGGGAAAATACACATATAAGATATTCACACTCATATAAATTAATGTTAATGTGTATGTGATTGTATACAAACTGCACTAGTGCAAAGTGCAGACAGGCGTATGTGAAACATGTAATTTTTTACACTTACACTTTGAGAATATGGGTGTTGGGGAAGTTAGTAGTATTTCGTCACCTGAAATGTAAAAGATGCAAATTAATCTATATATGTATTTAAATTATTTTTTAGATTTTAGAAATGTCACATCACTTTTTCTTTCCCGTTGAATTTAAAATTTCATAATTTTTGACCAACACAAATTTCTTTATTATTATTATTAGGTAAACAATTTATTTTTAGAATTTTACGTTTTTTTTTTTTTTTTTTTTTTTTTTTGCAGAATGGTAATATCCGTCCGTCCGTCTATACATTGGGATTAAATGTGTCGAAAACAGCGCTTATGAAATAAGTATTTGAATGACCACGTTTTATATTTTTATTTATTAGCAAGTAAAAAAATGCATTTTCAGAATTCAATTTTTTTTTTTGACAGAATAATAATGTTCGTCTATACATTGGAGTTAAATGGCTTGAAAATGACGCTTAATTCAGGGGAAGGTGATAAAAATGTAATATTTACATTTGGTTTTTATATTGATCGATATAGGGATATTGGGATTAAATATTTTATTTTTTTATAGAATTCGGATTTTCATCATTCCGTTCGTCTGTTTGTTAATTTTTCAGAATAAAAAAAATAAAAATAATAATATTTTTTATATTCTGACATTTCATTATTTATTTGTTACCTAATATTCGCTAATGCTCAGCAAAAACTTTTTGGTTTTCGGTAATGACAACTACTTATTAAAGTAGTTTCTGAGGCGTCTTTATTATTTCCATTACATAAAAAAGTACTCAATAGTGTAATATCAGAATTATATACTATCACGTAGATTAGTTGGCTAGAGCCCTAGATTAACAACAAGAAGGTTGATGGTTCAACCACATTCTGACGCTGCACGTTGGGGTAAAATGTGTCAAAAATGGCGCTTAATTGAATTTTAAAATTTAAAGTTTTGTAATAAAATAAAAATAGACAAAATTATGTATCAATATCAATTAAAATCTTTAAGCTGTTGTATAAGCTGTTGTATAAAAGTCTTCTAAGGTAAAATTTTAAAATGAAACCATCAAGTTCAGATGTTTATGTGTACTTTTCTTCAAATATTTGTAAATTATATTTTGTCCTAATATTTTTGTTATTTTTTTGAAAATTATCTTAAAATACACTATCAAATATTAAACCGACATAAATCCCGTTTAGAAGCGGGATACAATATTCGCATCAGTAGCAGAACTATAGGGGTTCAAAATAGAGTAATAATGTCATGGAAAATGTTTAACCACAACCGAATTTTTGTTCCTTACCCGATTTCCAAGATTTTTATATCAACTTAAAGTTCTTGATAACTTCTTTAGAAAACATGGTTACATTTACTACTTATCTTATATATTTTTGGAGTTATATACATTTAAAATTTCAAAAATCTCAATTTTACAAGATCTTGGTTAAGATTTTTCCATATATAGCCAAATATTTTCAACCGATTTTATTATTTTTTATGCAGTTGGTTAAAAAATAAAATTATCTATCGAACAATTTTTAGTCATTATTTTTATTGAGTCAAAAGTTAAACGATTTTGAATTGGAAAGTTTGCAAAAATTAACAAACAGACGGACAAATGGACGGACATTAAAATTCGTTAAAAGAAATCTTAAAGTTGGAAAGATATTTTTTTTCCACTTTTCAATTAATATGAAAACCAAATAAAAGTATTAAAATTTTGATATCTCCATTCCCTGAATTAAATGGAATTTTCGACACATTTAACCCAAATGTATAGGCGGACATTGCCATGCTGCCAAAAAATATTTTAAAATTCTAAAAATGCATTTGTTTACTAACTAATAAATTGAAAAAATATAAAGTGATCATCAAAATTTGGATATCACCTTTTCCTGAATTAAGCGTAATTTTCGCCCCATTTAATCCAAATGTATAGACGGAAGGACGGACATTACCATTCAGCCAAAAAACATCTTATAATTCTAAAAAAAAAAATTTTTGACTTACTAATAAATAGAAAAATTAAACGTGATTATTAAAGTGTTGATATACAACCCTTCATTGAATAATGCATAATTTTCGACCCATTTAACTTTAATGTAAAGACGGACGGATAGACATTACTGCTAAAACATCTTAAAATTCTAAAACTGAATTTTTTTTTAACTAATAATCGATAAAAAAATAAAACGTGATTATTAAAATATTGATATCACCTTTCCCTGAACTAAGCGCCATTTTCGACCACTTTTGCCCTAATGTGCGCTGTTAGTTTTTTTTTTTTAATGTTTAAAAATATATTTTATACCAAAAAAGTTTTTGTCACTTGGAAAATTAAGTGCGCGATGGAGTACTGAGTAAGACATTAATCATTAAAAACTAATGGTTACTTTGATCTCAAGTTTAAATCTCACAGGCGGAAAAATTTTGTCGTTTTTTTTTTTTTTATTATTTTCGTTTAGGTACATATTTTTGAGTATCCATTAGGGATGCCAATCCCGAAATCCCGATCCCGAAAATCCCGGGATTTTTCGGGATTTCAAAATCCCGAATCCCGAGATTGGACGAAAAAAATCCCGGGATTTCATTTTCGAGATTTAGTGTCATAAATACAATCCAAAAAATTAACTCTAAGCAATACAAAACATCAAAATATTAACAGAAAATTTTCAAAAATATATTAAAAATCGATTACAAAGATTAGAACATTATAGGTCTGTTCATTTGTATGCTATTCTTACTAGTATTACTATTATTGTAAGTATTTTACTCGAAAAGCATTTCTGTGCACATAAAACTAGTAAAAGTTATAAACATTTCAAGAGAAAATAATTTTCTATTTTGCTATACATATTTTACTTGAATATTTTGTACGAGCAAAACTAGTAAAATATTTTATTTTCATTTTCCTATTGAATTTTAATTTGAAACGTCATTTTAATTATTAATTATTTAATGTATAATCCAACATTTGTTCATTATTTCATCTTCCATACAAATGTCTTTCCAGATATTATTAATACATATTATTTAATACAAATTATTTGTATTAAATAATATGTATTAATAATATCTGGAAAGACATTTGTATGGAAGATGAAATAATGAACAAATGTTGGATTATACAAGTTCTAGGACCAAATTGCGTTAAATCATCTTCCAAAATGGATGAACATTAACTACTGATGATATTCAACAAAGCTAAAAATCATACTTATCATTAGCTAATGAAATTTTATAAGAAAAAATATCTGCAAAAGAACATATGCCCGTATTTTTGAGATATTTCCAAATTTCTGTTTAATACAAGTAAGAAAAAAAAAATAATAATAATAAAAATTTAACTTTTTATTTACCCTAAAATTTATTTAATTATTTTCGGTTTTCTAACTTTTTCAAGTAAAAGCTTGGTTTTTAGATTTATTTTTTAAATATCTCTTTTATTTAACTAGTTTTACTAAAATTTCAAACGAACTAACCTTATAATTTATTTTTACAAGTACGAATAAATTTCTTTAATTAAAATATGTATAAAAAATTGATTTTTTCCATATATTTAAAATGTGTTTTTATATGAAATATAAATCCCGATCCCGAAAAATCCCGGGATCCCGAAAAATCCCGGGATCCCGGGATTTGAAATTATAAAATCCCGAATCCCGGGATTTGCAAAATCCAGTCCCGTTTGGCATCCCTAGTATCCATAGAGTCTAAAAATAAATACATGAATTTGTGGACAACTCCAACAATAGTAACTAGTTATTAAGACCAAAGTTTGCACTTAAGCAGTTTTTTATATTATTATATTTTATATTATAGTTAATGATTTTTTTTTTTTTTTTCGAAAAAAGAAAAAACGAGAGAGAAACCACAGTCGGTTAAGACCGACCATATAATACCCTACACCATTCTGTATGAGGATAAAAATTCGAGAAGGGGACTTATAGTAGACCAGTGTCCAATTGTAGACTAACACTTTTACTAGATTAATGCGTTGATATTAACATCTAACATCTGTATGATTTTATGCCCTTTATGACGATTCCGGGAAGTGGGTTTATATGGGAGCTATGCTAAATTATGGAACGATTCCCATAAAATTTGGTAATGTTGTTTCTACTTATGTATATAAAATTTATTGATGTCGAATACTAACTTGATATTAACATTCGTATGGGATTTATGCATGTTAATGTAATTTTCGGAAGAAGGGTTTATATGTTAGCTATGGTCAATTATGAACCGATCTGCATGAAATTTGGCACAAAGATTAACACTTATACAAAGCTTCTTTGCACTGAACTTCATTTATGACTACTAAACCCCTATACCGGGAGGACATTTGTATGGGGGATAGGTGAAATATTGGACCGATCATAACCAATTTTAATAGCCTTTATCCTTGTGTCAAAATAAGTACTCGTGCCGAATTTTATCAAGATATATTTAAAATTGCGATCTGTACTTTGTTCACAAGGTTTACATGGACAGCCAGCCAAACGGACGGACGGACGGATATCGTTAAATCGACTCAGAAAGTGATTCTGAGTCGAACGATATACTTTAAGGTGGGGGTCCGATAATTTTTTCTGTGCGCTACAAACTTCGCAACAAAAGCATTATACCCCAAATTTTTCGTCTAAAAACATTCAATATTTGAAGTATTTCAAAAAATTTTCATTTATTCCAAAAAATACAAACTTCTATGTATACAATATACAAAAAATACACAGAAGGTTTATGAAAATTTATTTTTTACTCTTTTTCCCAAAAAAAAAAAAAAAAAAAAAAATTAACTTTGAAAGCTATATACGAGAAAACAATACAACCTAAGGAGTGAGATCGAAAAAATCTTAACACACATTTTGCCTCATAACTTTTTCCGGAATCAATATTCAAAATTTTTTTTTGATCTAGTTATCATGGAAAAATACTTCAGTTATTATTTTTAATAACAATCATGTTAATTTGGCCTTATTTCCATCAAAATAAGTGACGAAAAAGATTTACGTCCTACAAGTTATTAAAAAACTTCAAAAAATCCAAATAGGTCTTACAAATAATTGGCCACAGAATTAAATGTCGTCCGTAAAACCGTTTCTAATGTTATTAAACAGTATCAGGAGAATTTGACTATTGATGTGAAACCTAGTTCGGTAAGAAAAAAGGATCACATGATATTGGGAAGGCCAGAAAATTGAAGGCATATTGAAAGGAACTCCAAACACATCTGGTAGAAAATCAGCTAAGTTTTCTCAGTGCTTAGACTATTTGGTGCGGAAATTTAAAGCTAATGGGAAAGTTGATAACATATAAAGTTCAAAAAATGCAATGTTGGAGATAAGTTTAAGACCCAAAAGCAGCATAAATTTCTTACAAAATTCATGGTATGACAAGCTTTTTGCAGTTGCGGCAAAACAGGAAAGTCATTTGATATATTCGGATCTATAAATACCAAAATATTCATAAAGGAATGTTTGCAAAAAAGACTTTTTCTTTTCTTAAGAAAGCACAACGTGTGCACATATTTTTGGACCCATTTGGTATCATGTCACTACGGTAAGAAAGCTCTGAAATGGTACCAAATCAATAACATAGTTTTAGTACAAAGAGAAATAAATTTTCAAAATTGTCCATAGCTTAGACCAGTGGAGAGATATTGAGCTCTTGTGAAAAGTGAATTCAAGAGCACAAAAAAGGTGTCCCAAAATACCAAAGATTTTAACAGAAGTTGTGCACACTGTTCCAAAAAAGTGACTGAGGCAACTATCAAATCTCCAAAGAAAGGGGTTTCAAAAATGGTCCATAATTTTATAATTAGTGGTTAGAACCATAAAAATTAACAAATTTTGACACATTTTACCCCAACATGCTATATTACGAAAATTATTTTAAAATAATTTTTGTAAATGATGAATATTTTTCGAACTTTATTATGAATTAATAATTATTGTATTTTTATTCAGGCTCAAGTTCATTATTGTAATAATGTTTCTAGAATACAGAAAAAGATTTATTAGACACTAGCAGGATGGAATGCATTTTCTGATCCGCTACGATCTTCGTCAGCATCCATATGCCTTTTAGTGCTAATCGTAAAGATCTTTCATTTAACTCACACTTTTGAAGAATTAGAATACGCAACTTCATCACTTTGCGTATTCTAATAGTTGCGTATTCTAATTCTTCAAAAGTGTGAGTTAAATGAAAGATCTTTACGATTAGCACTAAAAGGCACATGGATGCTGACGAAGATCGTAGCGGATCAGAAAATGCATTCCATCCTGCTAGTGTCTAATAAATCTTTTTCTGTATTCTAGAAACATTATTACAATAATGAACTTGAGCCTGAATAAAAATACAATAATTATTAATTTTAAAATAATTTTAGGCAAAAAAAATTAAATTTCCAAACGCAAGGGATTTTCCCTTTTTTTTTTAAGCCTATTATTTATTCGTTTCAGCAAGTTCCTTACTACGGGCTTTAAGTTTTTGAAATATACTTTTTATACTCGAAGTCAATTTTGACACATTATAACTTATCTCGTGTTATAACAGGGTGACTACAAGTTGATTTTTCTGAAAGAAAGCAGCAAAAACTTTTTAGTTTTGGGTATGATAATTACTTATTACATTTATTTTCTACAAACTAAGCTAAATTACTGTAAATATTAATTTCAAATATATATATATATATTTTTTTTGCGTTGAGAAGTAAAGACCCAGCAAAAACTTGGTAACGATATGTAGTTACGGATGTAGTTACTTTGTAATGACAACAACATACTGTCTGCATTACATAGAAGTTGTTAAGTAACTAATTATTTATAACCCAAATGTAAATAATTATTTATGATCCGATTTTTTGAAAATAATAATTTTTATTGATTTTTATAATGCAGTTACCAATTCATATATTTGGAGAAGGGATACACAAGTGAAAGGCAAGATTCGCGTATTAATTAATTTGTAATCTAAAATAGTTTATTTTTATTACATTTATTTTAATAACATTTTTGGTTGTTGTTAAGTTTTTAAAATTAAAATTAAAAAAATATTTTTAAAACAACAAAAAAATATTTTATATCCCGAAATTTCATTACTTATTTATAACCTAAAATGTAACTAGCTCCTAATGTTATTACTAATCATGACTTCAGTAATGTTTTAAAATCAATGCGCTATTTAACAGCTTGGAAGTAGTTAGTTATTGTAATGACATCTAAGTACTGTATAGAGTAAGTAGTTGCCTCTAATGTCATCACCGTGTTAAAATAATGAGTTATTCAGCTAATGTGTAAGTAGTGTAAAGCCATTATATTAGCTTCTTAACTCATTACATGGCAACCAAAGTTTTTGCTGGGGAATAACGTTTTTCAGAAACAAAATATTTTTCAACTTATTAAATCTTTCTATTTTAAAAAGTGTGGATTGGCCCTTTTGCATGTCAGGTTACGATTTGCTTTAAACAGGACTTCACAGAAATTTATATAATTTTGAATATGTATTATATACTTATTTATGGGGTTAAATTTAAAGGACACTGACATTTGTAGTTGACACAATAAATATACATTTACTATATACATATGTACTTATATTTTATTAGAGAAAATATTTTATATAATCAAGGGGAGGGCAGAGGACAATAGGATTTCGAAATAAGTACAAAACGAAAAATAAGTATGAAATATCAAAATAATAAACAAAAGTGTCAGGTATTTATTACGTATTACGAGAGCGACGCACATTGAGGTAAATGGAGTCGAAAATGGCGCTTAATTTAGGGAAAAGTGATTTTAATGTCTACAAATTGTTTTTATATTGATCAAGTAAAAAAATGCACTTTTGAAATTTTAAGATTTTTTAAGAGATATCTGAGTCCGTCTATCTGTTTGTTAATTTTTGCGAGTTTTCGAATTCAAAATCGTTTATTTTTGAACTCAATATATTTCCCAGCAAAAACTTGGTAATGATATGTAGTTACGGATGTAGTTAATTTGTAATGACAACAACATATTGTCTGCTTTACATAGAAGTTGTTTAGTAACTAATTATTTATAATCCAAATGTAAATAATTATTTATGATAAGATTTTTGAAAATATTAATTTTTATTGATTTTTTATTACATTTATTTTAATTACATTTTGGTTGTTGTTAAGTTTTTAAATTTAAAAATTAAAAAATCTTTTTACAATAACAAAAAAATATTTTATATCCTGACATTTCATTACTTATTGATAACCTAAAATGTGACTAGTTCCTATTGTTATTACTAACCACGACTTCTGTAATGCTTTAAAATCAATGCGCTGTTTAAAAGCTTGGAAGTAATTAGTAAATGTAATGACATTTAAGTAATGTATAGGGTAAGTAGTTGCCTCTAATGTCATCACCGTGTTAAAATAATGAGTTACTCAGATAATGTGTAAGTAGTGGAGAGCCATTATATTAGCTTCTTAACTCATTACATGGCAACCAAAGTTTTTGCTGGGTTTATTTTAGTTAGCAGATAACTTTGTTCTTTAACAATTTAAAAAATATGATAAAATCGGTAGAAAATGTTAAACTATATATGAAAAAAAATTTAACCGAGATTTTGTATAATTGTATCATTTTATTCTTTATGTTATATTAAAGTTAAAATTAGAACTTTAGAACAATTTTCAAGATAATAATGAACATATTTGGAAAAAACTAAATGTTCAAATACTTGAGGAAAACACACTTGATTGAAAATTTTGCTTTAAGAAACCTTTCATTTAAAATGGTACTCCTTAAGTTATGAAATTTAATTTTTTTCCAACACTAAAAAAATTAACTTTTACAGCTCAGTACAAAAAACAACGCACCCTATACTAATGATTTTTATTGCTGTTGATACAAAATTTTGTCAAATTTTATACTCATTTTATTGCGAAAAGTTATTTTTCAAAATTCAATTAATCGCCACTTTGTATACATTTTACCCCAACGTGCGATGAATTAAAGAACTGTCTTCACTAAAACAATAACCTGATATAACACCTTTGAAGCACGTGTTCGTTTGACACAATGGAATTAGACACCATCTGGTGACAAGAAACCGCTGATACTTTTTATATCACTGATATGATTATTTTTTTTTTTTTTTTTTTTTTTTTCTAAGAACTAGTAGAGTTTATTATACGGTCATATACTTATTAAAATTGATTTATATTACTCATACGCATACATATATAACATTAAGCATATTACACTGGTCGACAAACAAATTTTTTTTGAGCTCCTTCGAAAAAAAATATGTAGACTGGATGGAATTCCGCATGCTAAACACGAATCTACTTTCAGTTTTTTTCCATCAGGTCGAGATTTTTTTTATGGGCGTGTCTAATATTGTGCCTTAAATATGCCGATTGCTCGAGTATATTTTACTATAACTCGAGAACGGTATGAACGATTTATACAAATAATACACCAAAGTATGTGGAAAAACATTGGCTTTAAGTCGCTTTACTATCAAATTTTTATCCGCCCAATAGTTTAGGAGATATTTCGAAAAAAGTGTCGGAAAAAAATTTTTTCATGCAAAATTCAAGATTTTTTTTTTTTTACTAAAACTTCTTTTTAAAAGTGAAAACATCAAAAATATTTAAGTTTATCACCTCTATCTCAAGGCTGACAAAACTACGAGTAAATAAAGTCACTTGTCATAATCATTCACAGTTACCTCTACCTATAGTTAAAATACACTAGTGGACAAAAAAATAATTGGATTAAATGTAATTTAACGTGCTAAATAAGAATCAGCTTTTACTTTTGTTTTTTTTTTTTTTTTTATCACGTATTGATTTTTTATGGGCATGACTATAGGCCAGGCGCGGATCCAGCCAAAGCATTTGGGGGGGGGGGGGAATTTTTTTATCGTCACTGGAAAAATTATGGTTTTATATATAATTTTTGAACAATGAAAATTTAACCATTCATTTTTTTATTTTCTTACTTAGATGTAAAATTTGAAGTCAATCTGATAACACTGAAACAAGTATCAAATAAACAAATGTATTAGTGAATAACTCATTGAATAATTTTTTTTTTTAATTTTCAAATCTCACCAAAATTATTATATCAATTACTATAAAAAATTAAAAATAGAAAAAATGTTCGAGTTAAAGAATTTATTAAATCAATCAAGTACACAGAAAAAAATATTTCAAATAATTTTTTAATAAAATTATTAATTAACTTTATATTGGAATTTAATTATATGATTTATTAATATAATTAATTTTCTAATAGGTTTTAGTTTTGTTTCTTAATAAATTGACAGCTGTTAATAAAATATAAAGAAAAGTTAAATATTTGTCTATAAAAGTACAGAAATAAAATAAATTTAAGTAAATTTTCAAAATTTTCAGCTCATTGCATCTATTTAAGGAAAAGAAGTAATAATAATATCAATTATTCTAGTTATTAATATTATCATTTTGATAATTGGAGCAAAATCAATTAAAAATTAATTAATATTACAAATTTCGTAATTGAAGTCCATTTTTATTTTTTTCTGTGTAGATGATTAAATGAATTAGAAATTTTTATTTGTGAAATAAAATCTTACTTAAATTCAATTTTTACTGGAATATATTATATGTTAATTGAAAAGTGATTACCGTCATTTTCACTGCAAAGAGGAGCGTTTCAGTCTAAAATTTAAAATTTTTAAAATTTTTAAAATTTTAAATTTATCTAAGAACAAAATAAGTACTTTGTTTTCATTTAATCTCTGCTACAAGATTATATTTTTGTAGTTTTACTCGAAAAACGATTTTCTTGAGTACATCACCAAACAATTTTCGAGAAAATTTAAAAAAAAAAAAAACAATTTTGAGATTAGTTGCTGAACTAAAAAATTCGTAGCTCCCTAAATTTTAGGTTAATTTTAGATTTTTTAATTGATTAGGAAGAACCTAGCTTTTAACTACAGAGTCATTCCATTTAAAACCAACAAGAAAAATTACGATTTTTGACTTTACATCTCCGAATTTGATGATATTTGGTACAATCATTATTCCTGTCAAAATTAAGACTAATTCAAATTTCAGTGCAAAATAGCTTAAAATATGTATAAATTTGTATAAACAAAATTACAAATACCTTTTAAAGTATTTATGATATGATAATTTATTGAAATGTCATATTAAAGGTATCAAAATTAACTTTAATATGACGTATAACATGATTTTTATTTCAACATCAAAATGGTCCATATCTATTTTTCATTTAAGGGTAAATATTTCGAAAAGTGGTCTTTTTAAAAATTTAAAAAAATATTTAATGATGAAAATGTTTATAACTGTGGAAAGTATCATTCTGGGTTTCGCAATATTTTAGGAGTTTACCGCAAATGTCATAATGAATACGAAATATTTATTGCAATTCGAATTGTTTTGTTTGTAATAAAATAGAAAAATCGCCAATTTCTTCCAAAAATCATCCAGATGTAAAAAAATTCGGCAAGAATAATATTGACGCTGGTAACGCAAATGCCGTGTTTAAGTTTAAAATGAGAAAAATTGTCTTTTTAAAAATACGAATGTTTTCCAAATTATTTTCGTTACAACGTTCATTGAAGTAAATGTAATGAAATTACTTTTAAAATGATACCTGATATATGTTGGTGGATAATTCGCGAATTAAATTTAGCGGTCGCGTATTTCAAAAAGTGGTATTTTTAAATTCGTGAAAAATATATATTTGGATGATGGAACTATTTTGAATGTTCTATGTAAATATCGTGATGGGATTGTACCAAATATTATGAAATTCGGAAGAGGTAAGAAAATCAGCTGGTGATTTTAAATGGAATGACTCTATATTAAAATACTTTTCTATTTTAAAACTTCAACAATGATGGAATTTTTTTTTTAGACTGAAAACAATTATTTCTTTCTATCGTCTTAATGATATTTTGTTTACAATAAAATGAGATGCCAATCTTTAAAATAGTTTAAAAAAATCTAAAATTCTATCAACAAATTTTTTATAAAATCGAGTAAGCTCTTTTTGTCTAACTAAAAAAACTAAATCTTGCTATATTCACAGCAATAATGTTGTTAAATTAATTGCATATTTCATATTTTTTATTGACTTTTATAAAGAAATTATTATTCCAAACCAAAGAAATAAATACGACAACAAACCTGATTATTCTACTTTCAAAAAGCTTAATAGAAAAAATACAGGAACTTAAAAAAAATATAAGCATAACTCCAAATTTTGAGAGGCATTTAAAAAACTAATTTATGATGCTAATTATGTCATTTCCCGAGTGATTTTTCAATGTTATAGAGTGTATTTAAAAATTAATTTCTAAATATGAAAATTGTTCGCACAGATGTAAGACAAAAAGTACAACATCTCTTTAGGAAAGCAAAAGAAAAAACAATTTATTTTCTTCAGTACAATTTTCAGAAGGTTTAATAGAATATTTGGGTAAAATTAAGCGAAAAGTATTATTTTTGTCATCATCTTCCAGGAAAATGGTAGACATTTTCTTGAGAAAATGTTAAATTAATGAAGAATTATTTTTTAACACAAAATAATGAATATTTTAAATAAAAATTTTTTAAATATTTTTCTTGAAAAATTACAATTTTCAGACTTTAATTATTTCATTTATTAATTAAATCTGTATAGGGAACCAAAATTCCCATCATATGTAAAATTTATTAAATCTAGAAAAAAAAAAACACTATTTTTTGTGTAAAAGAGCTGGGAAAACATTTGTGTTCTTTATTAAAAAAAATTGTTAACATTTATTAAATTTTTTCTGTGTAAATGCATTTCCTTATTTTTGAAGTTAAAAAATTGCTTCGTAAGAAAATTTGTTAAAGATTCTGATTTATAAAATAATAAATATTTTTCATGAAGTCAAAATGTTTAAGTATTATTTAAACATTAGTTAGTGTAATTTCTATATGGCTGATAAAACTAGCACTTACACAATAATTTTTTAATTGACATATACATTTTTAATCGTATGTAAAGTTTAAGCTGGAATTGCATTTCCTATATTTCTTTTATTAAGCAAGTCCCAATTTTAAAAACCCATTTATTACCTTAAAAATTTTCGAAGGAAAAGTAAGATAAATACTTTTTTCTAAACATAGTTTGGCCGTTCTTATACTATCTTGAGGATAAATTCATTTTGGCTTCTTTTATTTTCACTATAGGCAGTCACACTTGTATAACTCGAGAACAGTTTGTCCAATTAAGACAAATTGAACTTTAATATATAGCGACCTAAATTGTCTTTGAGCTGAATTTACATAAATTTTTGTCCAGTTAATATTTCCGTAGTTATTCGGTAATTAGTACCGACAATTTTAAAATTTATTTTTTTGAAAAGTGGTGAAAATTTTGATCCATAACTCTGAAATTCTTCCATAACTCTGATATTAGTCATGCGCATAAAAACACTTAGTATCCGATAGAAAAAAAGTGAATGCAGATTCTTGTTTATCTCGTCAGTATCCACCTAGTCCATTTATTTTTGTTTCAAGAAAAAAAATAAAAAAAAAATTTTGGCCACCACTGTATTTCTACCCATTTCTATGTAACATGGGTACTTTTTCTTAACTGTGAATAAAATTTAAATTTCTGCATCAATTTTGAAGATACATGCCTTATTTTTTCCGCAGCACTACCAGTTTTAAAGATGATAAACTGTAACATTTTAAATGTTTTCATTTATTAAACGAAATTTAAGTAACAAAAAAATCTAAAATTTTGCATGAAAATTATTTTTTTCGGACACTTTTTCGAAATAACTCCAAAACTATTGAGCACATAAAAAAACCAATTAAAGGGAATTTGAAGATACTTTTAGTCCGTTATGAGGAAATATACTAGAGTAATGGCCTTACTATGGGCGAAATATTAGACACGCCCATAAAAAAAAATCCAGAACTGATGGGAAAAAAACTGAAAGCAGATTCGAGTTTAACACATCAAAATACATCAAGTTCAACTATTCGTCTATGAGGAAGGATTTTTTGAGTTCGTAAAAACAAAAATAATAAAAAAAGCTTAAAATAACACATTCCATTCTCTGTACCTATTTTGGAAAATTATTTAAAAAAATCTTAATACATTACTTGAAAAAGAGTGCTTTTCTTTTGTTATAAAACATTTTGACAGGATTTCTATTTTGTTTATAAATAAATGACAGGAATAAACAAAATTTAAGAAACTAAAAATAGCATATTTACTTCTTTTCCAAATTTAAATTTTTTATTAAAAAAAACACACACACATACACATACTTTGCATCAAATGAGCGATACATTTTATCTTATTTATTATTTAGAATTTTTAATTTATTATTTTTACTTTTTTTTAAATTTTATATTTTGCATATTAAATACAAAAAACCTAATTAACTTTCACTTTGAATTAGTCCAATCAAAAACATTTCAAAGGCTTGTAAAACATGATGAAATTTAGATTATTATTTTTTTTTTTTTTGGCATCAAATTAAAATGCAATTTGTATTAAATAACACAAAAATTTCTATACCAAACAACACCCTTGATAATATAGAAATTACCCAAGAGAATGCTGCCAAAATGTTTGTTGTTGTATATCCATTTAAAAGTTTTTTTCTTTGCAAATTTTGGTGTTTTTTTACATATTTTTTGTGGTGCTTATTACACCACAAAAATTTTGCCTTAATTGCAAAAGTGCCCAGGGTTATAGCTGATGCTGCCTGGTTTCTACCATATGATGCAAATTCTAAAAAAACAACTCCACCAAAAAAATACAGTTTTCAACAAATACACTGAAAAGAAGCCGCAAACAGCTGTTACACACTTAAGCCTAAAATATACTACTAAATACACTCAGAAAAAACTTTTAAGTAAGTGATAACTTTGACAAGGAACTGAAGTGAATTTTGTTGTTTAAAGAAATATAATTTCTTTTTTTTTTTAATTCATACTTTACACTTAAATATGTGTTAGTGTATTTATGCGAAACCCTTTGTAAAAGTTATAGATGAAAGTGGAAAAATAGTAGTTTTTAACGTAGTTGCCTTGAAGCTTCAAGATGAATGCAAAAGTTTTGTTTTATCATTTCGTTTTTTTTTTGCTTTGTATAGTTTTCCTTTTGTTAATAAAACCGGAAGTTTATTAGACATGGTAGTGTAATTGTTTTGAAACTAAAACATTGTTTATATATTGAAGTGTCATCTAATCTATACAATTTATAACTATAAGTTCATAATAAAATAATTTTAAATGGACATGTGAATCTTAATTGTTAAGAATTTTTATTAGAGATTAGTGTCGTCAGACGTTAAATTTCCTTTTAAAAGGATTTAAAGGTTGTAAGTTTACACATTAAAAACAAACAAAAAAAAAAAAAAAAAAAAACCTATAAAATATTTTGTTTATATCAACCAAAAATGGGTGTCAAAAGAAAGCTAACAATTCCTGCAATAAAATTTGTATCTAAATGTTGAAGAACAAAAACTTAAAAATTTTGATTTTGTTATCCCTCTAAAAATGAACCTACTTACTGCTGGCGTTCGTGAGCTGGATCGTTTCTAAAAAAGGTATTTTTCAGTTTTTCAGTTGATTTTTTGTATTTTCTCCCAAAGCAACACAACAAAAATGTGATATCATTAAAATTCTGTGGACGACTTCCAAGTGTCCACAAAATATCTTAAAAAGTCCATTTTTAAAAATGGTTCAGCACACGAACGGTTAGCAGTAGAACAGAAATATATTGTGAACATCATAAAAATACCAAGGCTAATTTCATTGGTCGACAAAAATTTTTTTTTTCGTACACCTTCACACCAAATATCTGGACTAGATGGAATTCTGCATGCTAAACTCGAATCTGCTTTCAGTTTTTTTCCATCAGGTTAAATATTTTTTTTATGGGCGTGTCTAATATTGCGCCCAAAATAACTTAGAAACTATTGAGCACATGAAAAAATAATGTATGGGATATTTGAATATATTTTTAGTATGCATCTTTTGTTGTATCACTTATATCAATCGTACACACCGTTCTTGAGTTATGAGGAAATATACTAGAGTAATGGCCTTACTATGGGCGAAATATTAGACAAGCCCATAAAAAAAAATCCAGACCCGATGAAAAAAAAACCGAAATTCGTGTTTAGTACATCAAAATGCATCATGTTCAACTATTCGTCTTTGGTGAAGGAGTTTTTTTGACGACCAGTGATTTCATTTAAAATGTATTTGAAAGCCGCGTCTATAAAGTATCCTCAAAAGTGTTTTTTTTTTTTTAAATGATACAACTCAAAATTCTTCGGTTATTTTTCTGAGGATTAGATAATTAAAACGGTTGATCGGATCAATAGAGGGGTTCAGGTTTTTCTAGCGGGTTGTAGTTTTATGCGTACCCTAAAGACTAAATATTTTATATGTTGTTTTTTATATATTTATTAAATGTCTTATACTTACTGAGGCTTTGATTCCAATTTGTTATACAATTTTCTTTTTCATCATTCCTAAGTTTTTCATATTAATCGAGAAGTGGAAAAAAATATTTTTCGAATTTTAAGATTTTTTTAAGAATTCTAATGTCCGCCTGTCTGTTTGTTAAGTTTTGCATACTTTCCAATTCAAAATCGTTTAACTTTTGACTCAATAAAGATAACGACTCAATAAAATAACGATTCAATAAAGATAACCACTCTTTGTTCGATAGATAATTTCGATTTTTAACAAACTACATAAAATATAATAAAATCGGTTGAAAATATTTGTCTATATATGGAAAAATCTTAACCAAGATCTTATAAAATTTAGATTTTTGAAATTTCAAATGTATATAACTCGAAAAATATATAAGACGAGCTGTAAACCCGCTACTTCGTTAGCGGAACCTTTTTATAAAAACCATACTGTATAACAAATTTAAACTAAGATTCTTAACTACATTGGGAAAATATTTAATAGTGGTGTTATGTCATCCATAAATAACAATATCTCTTTAATTTCAGGTTTGTAATCTTAGAATAATGTAAAATATATATCAGAATTACGAAAAAGTATATTAGAATAAAGAAAAAGACCACAAAATCCATTTTAAGGTTTCTGATTCATTACATCTTCAATTTTATGTTTCTAAGGATGAAAATTGCAGAACATTCAAGAAGTACCATTAGAAGAACAAAAAAAGTACGACAAAGACCCCTCTTGTGAATTCTTTCTCGCATAGGACCATGCATATTTAATTTCATGTTTCTACTTTAAATATTATAGAAAATTCAAAAAGTACCATTTGAAGAACCAAAAAGTACCACAAAGGCCTCCCCCCCTTATTGATTCTTATTCATTTAGGACCACGTATCTTTAATTTGATGTTTCTGGGTTAAATATTATAGAAAATTCAAAAAGTACCATCAGAAGAACAAAAAAGTACCACAAAGTCCCCTCATGGATTTTCATTAACTAAGGACCACATATCCCTAATTTCATGTTTCCAGGTTCATAATTATAGAAAATTCAAAAAGTATCATTAGAAGAACAAAAAGTAAAAAAAAGTCTCTCCTCTTGAATTCTTACTCATAGTACCATGTATCTTTAAGTACCACAAATCCCACTCTTGTGAATTCTTATCCTCATAGGACTACATTTACTTAATCTTATGTTTCTAAGTTTAATATAATGGAAAATTCATTATTAAGTTGGGTACTTTTTTGTACCCATAGAAGTATCAGAAATTGTATTCCAATGAGTTTCTAAATTCTAGTGAAATCCCATATTAAAATACGCATATGGTTATGTCAATAAATATAAAAAAAATGTTTTATGAAAAAAGTTCCAAAAATAGGTGCGATTTTTACCCCTTATACGTTCGAATTTCGAAAAAGTACCAAATTTATATTTCTAGTTTTTTGATAAGTTATGAATACGACATAAATTTTATTTGTATGTTAATTGGTTTCAAAGATACATATGGTGACAAAAAAGTACCAAAATACAGTTTTTACCCGTTTTCTCCCTAAGGGGGCCGATTTTAAAAAAAGTATCAGACACCTGTCCAATTATTTTTTTAAATGAATAACGACAACTATTCAACTTTTTTTGTATCTTTATTAGTTTGGGAGTTATAGAGTTACCGATTTTACCCGTTTTTACCCTTTTTTACCCCCTAAACATTCGAATTTCCAAAAATCCCGTTTTAGTGGATCTATACAGATGGAGATCTACCTACGTTCCAAATTTCGTCTCTAGCTTCAGCCGTTTGGGCTGTGGGATGATGAATCAGTCAGTTAGTCATTCAGTCATTCAGTCAGTCACGTTACTCTTTTATATATATAGATAAGTAGTACGTGCAAGAATGTTTTCTAAAGGATTTATCAAGGGCTTTAAGATGATAAAAAATCGGGTAATGAACAAAAATTCGCTGGTGGTTAAACATTTTCCTGCTTCTAAAATGCTACTGTCCTCTGCTACGCCTATGTGAAATTTCATTCAAATCCAACCAGCCGGTTAGAAGTTACAGATTTATTTCGACTTAAGCACTTAAGCTATATAAAAAAATATATTTTTAAAACTTTTTGAAAAAAGTAAATTTTTCGGACACCCTAATTGGAACACGATGCGTTTTATGCGGGTTGAAAAGTGCTCATTCTTACTAAAACTTTATGTAGAATTGATGTATAAAATAAATGTTTTATAAATGAATTGGATTCGTCTCTGCGCAAAATGTTGCTCAAAATGTGCGTTTTTAGCCGAAGATATGCAGGGGAAGGAGTTGGAAAATTAAAAAAAAAAATTACGCCATTATTTTTACTGCTGCAATAACCTTCTAAAAGGTATGATATCTCAAATTTAAAATTTTTAAATTTACCCTAATAAATTTTCTCAAATCGGGCTATATATGCGCATCTTTTTTTTATAATATTATAGTAGACTATTTATACAATTTTTTAGAAAATTTTCGGAATAAACATCCTGTAACATTTTAAGTTGCATTCCATGAAAGTTGAAAAAATTAGTGTATTTTAGGACAATTAAAAAAATAAAAAAAATACAAAAATATTAGGACAAAATATAATTTATAAAAACTTGAAGAAAAGTACACTTAAATATTTGTTGATGGTTTCATTTTAAATTTTTTCCTTAAAAGACTTTTTATTAAAAAAAATACACTGGAAGCTGAAAATTAAATTTTTTTTACTATTTTTCAAAAATGTAAAAAAATAATTTGACAGCTCCTTATAAGAAAACAACACAACCTAACTTAAAGATTTTAATTGATATTGATGTATAATTTTGTCTATTTTTATTCGGTACCCAACTTTATTACAAAAATTTTAATTTTAAAATTCAATTAATCGCCACTTCTAACACATTTTACCCCAACGTGCGATGTCTAAAAACAATAAAAAATGGATATTAATAATAAAAATAATAATAATTTGTAGAGGCGTGGTTCACATTATTCTTGTAATATTTCTTAGTATTGGTGTTGCTAGATTTTAAATACACTTCTAAATTGTGATAATCCTTTAAATTGTATACTTAGTTATAAAATGGAGTATATTCAAAAATGTTTATGTTTATTCTTAGTATTAAAGATTTCTTATTTTCATATTTGGTTCTGCCTTTATTATACTTTTTATTTAAAATCCATCTAGGATACGTCTACCTGACGTCATGTTTCCTTGTAAATATATTTCCTTTCTTGTTCTTTTTGTAGTTTTTCATCTTTCTCTATGAGTTTCCTAGTTGTTCTGTTTACGAAATTTATGTAAATATTTTAAACAAATGTGCATAAATATTGTACACAAAATAGGATTTCGCCATAATGTTCACACACATAGCAGCAAAAAAAAATATGTAACAATATTAACAAAATGTGCATTTTAAGTAGCTGCAACAGCAACAATAACAAACTTAAACACTAGTGTACAACATTATACAGATGCAAACAACATAATAATCTTTTTATATTTGTATGGCGTTTTTCTTTTCTCTTTTATTACTGTTTGTCTTTTCTTTTCCTATTGTTGTTGTTACAAAGTGTTTGAATAAGTTGCCTCTTGCTCAATGGTGTGCATATGTTGCCTTAAAGTATTTTTACGAATCCTTGTAGATTGATATAGAAAAACACAAGTATTTGAATGTGTGTGCGTTTTAGTGTTGTTTTAAGAATTCATCTAGATTTGTTCATTTTATTTTTATGTATAAATTTGCAACATGTAGATAATGCAAGTGTCAAGTATTTTATAAAAAAAAAAAAAACGTATGTGAACACTCGTACTCAAAATTTTTATTTCCTTCACACATGTTCCTGCATTAAACGCAAAACTAAAATTATTTTTTTATTATTATTTTTTCATTTGTTCACAGTCAATAGAGTGTCACTTTGGCACTGTTTTAGGTTTTTTATATATAAATTATTGGCTCTTTTTGGTTTATTTGGTATTAAAAAGGAGTTCATAGACAAAAATTGTATGAGCCAAAAACAAGAAATAGTAACTCTTGATTGACACCAATTTTTTCCTTACATTTTTCTCCGCGAATATCTTTTAAACAAAACACCAAATTTCATATTAACTATACAAATTTGAACTTGTTTTAAATTGATATGGTTAGGTTGTAATTAACTAATTCAAAGTCTGTGATATAGAGAACTGTCAGCGTTGGTTGAAGTTTTACGTAGACATGTTATGGACACAGTGCAATAATATTCCGATCCATACATTTTTAAATTCTAAATAATTTAGTGAATTTTGCCGTAATATACATATTACATAATTTTTGTTGAATTTTACAGGGAAAAATATGGAAATATGTAATGATTATTATACTGTTGGCGATTGCTAAAAAAGTCATGAACAAAAATACACGCAAAGGAAGAATTTGGTTAATAGCAACTATAATCGAATAATGTCGTAGTATGATTGAAGTGTATGGTTGCCTGTAAACTATATTGGTTGGATGTAGCATTACAATAAGGTCGAATCACAAAAAAATATGGTTGAGCCGCAACCATATTTTTTTTGTATATTTACTTGATTCACGTACACAACAATAATATTGTTAAATCAAAATAAAAATATAATTGATTTGCAACCATATTTTTGTTGTATATTCACCAGATTCATGTATACAACAATAATATGCTTGAATCACAATAAGAATATGGTTAATCTGCAACCTTTATTTAATTATTATGGTTATTTTTTTATTAAAATTAATATTATTTTTGTTATGTCTTTGTATTTTCAATTGTACATAATTTTGAACATAGACTTACACTTATAAATGGTAATTCCTGAAATAAATCACTTTGACATAATAAGAAATTTTCGTTGGTAAAATTAAGAATAGTTTCGTTACCGGAATACGTTAAACCCTGAGAAATTTCTTGAATACTCGTACAAGGTGACTCCAATGTTGTTTAAGTTGTATTGGTATCCAATCTTTCAAGATTTTCGTTTGTACTCCAATTGGTACAAATTGATTGGCTTAAATCTCCGGAAGACTTTGATATTGTTGAAGTTGTGGTACTTTGCGTCGAATCTAAAATTTAATAATATAACAAAAATATTTGTGAAGTTAGCATAACTACTTTATGTAAAAAATAATGTATTAATTTAATTACTTGATAACTTTACGTCCAATACAAAATCATGGACGGCAACGAATTCTGCAACATAAAAAAATCTTGTGAGATTCCAAAATCTTTTGACAACGCACTTATTTAATTAAATATTTATGTTGTGAATTTTGCCAATAATTTTCTTTATTTTTAGCAATCCGAAGATAACCTTATGTGTAGTTATACCCTACACCACAAAAGGTGGTTGGGGTATTATGTGTTTGTGCAGAAGTTGTAAAGCAGAAAAAAATCATCGGACCCCCACCTTAAAGTATACCGTTCGACTCAGAATCACTTTCTGAGTCGATTTAACGATGTCCGTCCGTCCGTCTGGTTGGACGGCTGGCTGGCTGTCCATGTAAAGCTTGTGCGCAAAGTACAGGTCGCAATTTTGAAAATAATTTGATGACATTTGGTACATAAGCTTTTTTCAACACAAGGACGAAGCCTATTGAAATTGGTTATGATCGGCCCATTATTTCACCTAGCCCCCAAACAAATGTCCTCCCGGAATAGAGTTTCAACACTTAGGAATATTTTAATGAAAATTAGTACATATAAGTTTTACATCAGCAGAAATCTGTCTGCCATTTCATGAAGATCGGTCCATAACTGACCATAGCTCCCATATAAACTCCTCTCCCGAAAATCACTAACATTCATAAATCCCATACAAATGTTAGTATTATGTTAATATTTAACACAAGTAAAGCCATATAACGAGCTAGAAGTGAGGTAGCCACCGTAAAAATCAGTGGTTGAAGTGTTATGGGTAGGGGGTATAGATGCACGCAGAGAAAATCATGGTTGCAGCATGATCACCACAACTATTCAATGATTATATAGCCGTTTTTCATTGATTTAAATATACTGTGTTCATGATAGCAACGTTTATGATTCTGTTTGATCATTTAATGATTACGCACAATCAAAATTTTAATATGGTTCACTGAATTATAATATGTTCATATATATGATAAAATGGAATTATATATATGATAAAATGGGATTATATATATGATAAAATGGAATTATACTTATGATGGAATTAGTTCATATGTATGATAGAATGGAATAATATATATGATGAAATGGAATTATATATATAATGAAATTATTTTATATATATGATAACATGGAATTATTAATTGATAAAAACATGATGAAATTCAAAGCAATACTTAAGAAAAGGTTATAATTCTTACTAAAAGTTATTAATAAGGTTATGAAACTTACTAATATATTATAAATTGGAATCATAATAATGATTACGTACAAATATACTTATTGTAACCTGGAATCATATATTACAATCATAGTATGTCGCTCTTAGTTTATGGTCACAGGAACCATATTTTGTCTTTGCGTGTGCAAAAACCTTATAAAAAGGTATGATAATTCAAAATCAAAATTTTAAAATTTACCATAATAAATATGCATTCAATATATTTTCAATTTTGTGTTATATTTTTGTTAAAAATCTTAAATTTTCCAAAATTTTAACTTCCTGTTTTAACGGTTAACATTGTTCAAAATCGTTAAAAATTGCGAAATATATAATTTTTTTTCTTTTTTAAATTCGCCAAAAATTCATTTATGACTTGAATGTAAAAACAATTTGCAATTTGACCGTTAAGTGCGTAATTTATCTGGCTATGCCTGGCGATCTGTCATTATAGTATTCCGCATGAACTGAAAATAGAAATTAGTGAATGTTCGCAAAAACGATGTATTTTCGAAACAAATATATTCGAGAAATTATCGAAAATTAAATAAAAAGTGAATGTTCGTAGCATCAATACTTGATTTCTAGATAGTTAATGTTCGAGAAATTTTAGAAAATTCTTAAAATATCGGATTATCACTATATTAAATTTTTTCGATAAAATCTCGAAAGTAAATTTTTTGAGAAATTATCTATTTTTTCTAAATTTTTCTATATTTTATATATGTATACTTTAGTCATAGTTCATATTGAACGATTGTAATTTATACTTAAGTTTATTTTTTCCTCTTCTGAAAAATAAATATAAAACTGGTAAGTAACATATTTTTCATATTTATCTAAATGGAATTTAAAATTTCAGATTAACTCAGTAAACTTGGACCTAAGAAATGTGGATTTAGGCAACAGAAAAACTACTTTATTGAGACTTTAGTTAGTTAAGTTTACAATAAAAAAAAATCTTTCAAAATGTAATCAGTAGGGGGCGGATTTATATGCAAATGCATGTTTTTTTGGAGCATTTAAAAATTATCTTATGTTGTTATCTATCCGAATCAGACATTTTACTAAAAAATGGCATCGATTTGTTAGTGCATATTTTGCATATTTTATTGAAAATGCATATTTTTGCATATTTTACCTAATAATGCATATTTATATGGCATATTTTTAATTTCTTTATTTTTTGTTGCAATCTTATTTTTATATGTCTCATTTTGGGGTCAAATGCAAGCACCCGAAAACTTTTTATTTTTATGGTTCAATCAATATAAATATCTTTACTGTTCAAAAAATAATTTTTCATTTGTTGACAAAAATGTGTGAAGGATTTTTATTTTTTAATATAAATATCCATCATGATGAAAAAAAGATACATATTTATATTTTTTATTTCGATCATGATGAAAAAAATTAAACTATTGATGAAAAAAAAAAACTATTATGGATTTTTATTATTTTTTTAACATTAAAGATTGTTTTTCGAATGAAATAAAAATAAAAAGATTGTTTTTTTAGTATTAAAATCCGGTCTCTGCTAAAATGTGCATAACAGTTGTTCTAGCGAATTTTAAGACTCATTTTCCATTTATTCTCAATTAATTTTAATTTTAATTTTTATTTCTGAAACTATTACTAAATTAGAGGGTTTCAATTCATTAAGTACTCAAATCAGTTTAAGTGATAGTACTATTGCAAAAATCGAAGCTGCAGAAGGCTCCGTTGCTGAAAAAAATAAAATTAAAGTTGCAAGCTGTTATTAAAAAAAATAAAGGATTTCAGAAAATAAAAAAAAAAAAAAAAAAATCAGAATTAATTACTTTACATTCAGATGATGATTCGTGTTTAGAAGAATACTCTTCTTCTGAACTACAATTATTGAAATATGCTCCTAACACTTCTGTTTACGTTGAAATATCATTTTCTATGTATACAATTTTTTTTACGCCCAAATAGACAATCATTTACATTTGACTACTTAGTAAAAAATATGTTTGTGTATATAAATAAAAACCTATCTAACTAAGGTTTTATTAAACTCAATGTCACTAATATAAGTTTAAAAAAATGTGATCTGAAGGAGCACAAATTTAAAAAAAAATACAAATAATTAGTATTGATCTTTTAAAACATAGCATTAACTTTTAAAAATGCAAAATGTATTGCATTTCTTAACTTAAGATGGACTAATTTTTGTTTTTTCTTATAAAATGACTTATTTTTTTCTTTTTATTTAATAAATATTAAAACAAAATAAATGCATATTTTTTAATTTTTTAGGGTATATTTTGAATTTTTTAGTGCATTTTATAGGCGCATATTTTCCAAAAATAAATGCATATAAATCCGCCCCCTAGTAATCAGCTTTTAATTTTAATTGGAAAAAAATGAAAATGAAACAGAATAGAACTATTGCCAACGATTCATTAGTAATATCAATATCGAAAACGGATCTCTAACGAACATTTTCTCGTTTTGCCAATAATAGCAATTATTACTCAATATAGATATCAAAGCGAACCTAAAATATCTATCGATTTGCTGCCATAAACTGAACGACAGGTGAACTCTACAAGTTCATTCTTGAAACGCCTTCGATATTCGTTCTCGAAGGTTTTGTTAGAAAAATGTGCGTGAATTATTCGAAGGCAATATCTTTATCGAAATTTGTGGTCAAGCGGGTTATAAGTATGCGTTCCCAAATTTGAATTAGTGTCGTTATGAAATTTAAGATATTGAGATATGTTTCCGCTATAACTAAACTATTTAAAGACGTTTTATGCTCAAAATAAATCTGGGTTTAGTAGATCTCCGATACTTAAAAATATTGTACAAACATTTTGAAATTAACTGAAAACCTCTGTGTAGCACATAGATTAATATGTGTTCAAATAGAAAAGTGAGGTTATGAGCAAAAAGTCGCTAATTATTCCAATGAGGTAAAAAATCAACATTAATTTTTGCCCACTTTTTTCTATGTATACACCCAGAGAAATATCAATCACATACGTGTTGAAAACGATACCATTCTGTGTCAATAGTGAATCTATACCGTATGTGTTTAAATTTAACACTGCGTGTTCAATTCTTATTGAAAATCGATACCTAATTGGCACCAAGTTGAAACCATTTCGGTATCAAATTTTTAAATTACATATGTTTTGTATTAAATTTGTTAACGAAAGGTATTAAAAAGCTGTTACCGTAAATTACCAATGTGACCACAACCGTTGTTGATTTTGAATCGAATTTTTTCCCTTAGTGTAACAGCATAGTTTTTTTCTAACATTTTTAAAATTTGTTTAGTTAAATTAAAAAAAATAAATAAATAAATAAATAAACTGGAGTTTAAATCAGTCATAATAAAAATCAATGTTTTCTTAATAAAGAATGAGAAAGGGATTATATTTTCATGCAGAAGTCAAATATACGCTACTAAGATATGTGCTGATATCTTTCTTTTCGGATTCTATTATTGTTATTTCTATATGAATATATTTATATATCATTTCTGTTATTTTTGTGCGTCATCGTGT
Organism: Protophormia terraenovae; assembly: GCA_951394005.1. NCBI lineage: Eukaryota > Metazoa > Arthropoda > Insecta > Diptera > Calliphoridae > Protophormia > Protophormia terraenovae. The sequence goes on from OX596077.1 coordinate 95,369,629, forward strand.
CTACATTTATGCAAATAATAATGGAAGTCACATACAAAAAACGTTTTAAACCACATTTATATCTGGTTGGTTATGCGGTCTACCAAAAGTGCCACAATCCAACAACATTGACATCGCATCCATCTAAAAAAAACTGTTACATATATAATATTTGTGTGTGTAGCATGTGAACATGCTGTTAAGAGAATAAGAAAAAATTTATATTGCACAGTAGTATATTGCGAGAAAATGCATATATAATATAGGTATATACTATTATATGCATTTCTTGGTCTAAAAGATACCTCCGTCTATGGTGGCCAATATACTTCCAATCCCATTGCTCGAAATAGGACGGTATTATAAATTTTGATATACCGCTACTTATTACACGACGTTACAAAATTGCACTTTTTATTTTAACTCGGAAAACTATCTAATGTGGGCTAAAAATATCATAAAACTATTTACTAAAAAATTTCGAAACACTCCCTATATTTCAAGATATGAAGCATGGACGTATATAAGTATTAGGTCATGTAAACTCACTTTTTCAAAATGAGCTTTTTTTTTGCTTTATATATTTCTTTAGTAACCAATTTACATCTATTTATACAAAAATAATTTAAACAATCATAATTTTATGGAATTTTTATTTTTTCATTTTAATTTTTTCTTTTTATGGAATTTTTATTTTTTCATTTTAATTTTTTCTTGGACTTTTTGGTGTTTTTGAATAAATGGAGTACAATCCATTATTAGAATATGAAGTAGATATTTCAAGTTTATGTTGAATTTACTAATATTGCAAAAAAAAAATTAAATAAATAAATATTATCTTGTGAGTTTTAATGCATCACTCTAAGGGCGTAAATCCATAATTTTAATGATAAAATAAGAAGATCTTTTGATATTATTTTTTTGTTAATAATTTCATCAAATTTATTCGTAAAAACAAGAAAGCAATAAGTAGTTGGTCAAGTCCGATCATTTGATATTCATTTAATTTTTAATATTTTCGGAGATCTTTCATGGGACCTATGGTTAATTATTGACCGGTTCTAATTAAATTGATTGACTTAATTTATCTTTCTGTAAAACCTATGTACATGTATTAACGTTACATTACGATTTAAATGACGTTTATTATGCGTTTGATTTCCGAAAGTAGATTTTATATGAGAGCTATGGTCAAGTAGGTTTTCTACCCATATAAAATTTAATCGCGTCAAATATTATTATTACGTTGGGATTTATATGAGACATAAACTTTAAGGTGGTTCTCGAAAGATGGACGTGGTCAGTTTTCCACCGAACTTTGGCACACTGATTTATGCATATGATGAAATCATCAATACTATAAAGCACTTATAAACATTAATTAGTACTGATCTATTTAAATACAGTATGTCAAGAAAATGTTTTTACATTAAAAGAAAACATGAATTTGTCGAAGTTTGGCTTTAAAAAACTATATAATTTTTTGCTAATGTAAAAATTTTTAATACGAATTTGTTAATTAATATATTTATTATTATATAACTCAAAGAAACTTAATATTTAATGATTTAAACTATTAGAAATGGAACAAAAACTAAACAAACACAAAAATCTTAGTGTCAAGAAATAATTTTTACATTTATAAAACTGCTTAAAAAAATCAAAAATTTTCGGAATTTTTAATTTAAAATGGTAACAGCTGGTATATATAACTGCTTGTGGAACCTTTTTCATCAAATAAAATTATTAATGAATGTCACAGTCAATTGGAATTTTGTATATTCCAACATTAGTGCGTTTTTTTAGTTCATTATGATCCTGTAATACCTTTTTGTTTGGGATGAAAGTTTGGATCTTATGCTGGTATATTAAAAGCTTTTTACAAATAAATTTTGCTGCATTATCATTATTTGCTCATATATGCTTGGAGTCATTATTTTTCTCATGACTTGAATTTTAGTTTTCATATTTCATAAACTCATATTTATTAACACTTTTTATTAAATGAGCTTTAAAAGTCTAGAAATGTTACTGCACAACTCTTTTATTTCATAATAAAACCGATTTTCCAAATATTTTTAATAAATTTTATCTGTATTTAACAATATCTTTTAAATACGAAAGTATGATTATTTATTATTTAATTTTCTAAATGCTTTGTAAAGGATTTTGAAGGTTTTCGGCGTATTCTGACCATATTAAAATGTATTATTATTTAGTATAAACATTCCTGTACAACATATAATTCGTTCCATAACTTTTTAAGCTTATCAACTTAAATCATTGGGAATGATTATAATTGTTGAATACTTTGTCCCCATAAGAGTGTTTCTTTCCATGTAGTTTTCCATCTGTAATTGTAATCCATCTGTGTTTTTTTTTTTTTTCATTGTTTCTTGGAAGATAAAATTGATATACCCTTTCCACAGCACTTTATTATAAGCCCTAGTGGATATATTCATATTTTTCTTAATTTTTCTAGGTTTAACTCTGCCAAATATTTAAAGAAGATGGATATTAAGAGATATCAACTACAATATTACGGGAATTTTGAATCGATTTAATATTTTATTAAGTATGTATCTTTATAAGGAATACATTTTTATAATATCTTTAACAATTTTCCCGAAGTGGAGGTTATAAAAAACCCCAAATGGGTTTATGATCTGGTTTTTTTCTCTTGACTTACTTAATATATAATTTATGGATTACTCGTGATACATATCATGGATTTGAACACATATTCTTTTACTATATGATTATAATTATCACACTGACAATTTATTGGCAATAATACATCCCAAAGTTCAAAAATTGTTTCACATAACGAAAAACACACAAATGTAAAAACATTTTCTTGACAGGTAGATAAAAGGGTATGTGTAGTTTTTGTTGTTGTATTTTCGTAATTATATTCATAATGAATTTTTTTCTGCTAAAACCCGTTAAAAAGATATACCTAAAACAAAATGTAACAAAAAAAATTTGCAATGTTATACAAATTTGCAAATATTGTAAAATAAAGTTGAAATAATAATTTTTTCTTCAATGTAAAAACATTTTCTTGACATACTGTATATTTATATGATCCATTTTAAGCTATTTTCCAGCCCCAGAATTTGGCATGTTACAATTCGATTTTTTTTTTAGCGATACTTAACATTACAAATCTTACCAGATAAAAAAGTTAAAAAAGGTAAAAGATTTATGATTTTTTATGATAATAAGAGTCCATGCTTCATATGGCTGTTCCTGTACTATATATCTCTTAGCTTCATAATTTTTAAGTCAATTAAAGATTCTTAAACTTATTTAGAAAGCAGAAAAACGTAGCTTTCTTAATATATAAAAATCGTTTACATATATACATTCAAATTATGTAATGATTTGTTTTCCATTTGTAAATTTATTGCCCTTATATTTTTCGAATTTTTTATTTTGATGTAAATTTTTTGGATTTTTTTCTTCAGGACTTTATATTTTTGTTTACACATTTTGAAATGCTAATGTACTTAGAATAAAATGATATTTTCTAATAAAATCGCTAAAAACTCAAAGATATTAAGTATTTTCTAAATATTACTAAACAAGTCTTCATATATTTTAAGACCAAGATTTTTTAATATATTCAGTGGGAATAAGTTTTATACAAATATAAATCGGAGCCGCCGCCGTTTTTATTGGCTCAAAATCAGCCGCCAAAATTTTTATTAAAATTTAACAAGAAACTTATACAATGGCCAAAATAAGTATTCGACATACCATTTCATTTCTTATAATTGGATTATTTCAAATAAAATGACAAATATTTATTTGAAATGTGTATCTCCTTCTATTTTGAGTAATATTTTCTCCAAATACACAAAACTTTAATGAGCGCTGCCATTTTTTCTTGTTGGCTTTACAACTAGGATAAAAATTACATGTGCTTTAAATAATTTTACATCATTTTATTGTGATTTTGTTTAAATAAATGACCCAAAAAAAAAAAAAAAAAAAGAAAACTTGAACCCAAAAACATCATAATTAATAATTTTTAGCAAGGAAAATGGGAAAATTAAATTGTAACATGCGCGAATGTTATATTCGGGCCGGCCGAATCTATATACCCACCATCAACTTTTTCAAATTCTACGTTATATGGGAGAGGGCGGTAAACTTTTTTCCGAGTTTACATTGTTCCTTGAACTATTTAAACACAATTTCGTTGATTTTCACCTTATATGGGAGGTGGGCGGTAAAGCGGGTGGACCACGCCCATTTTTGGTTTCCGAGTTTATATCGATCCCCGAACTATACCTACAAAATTTCGTTGTCGTACATGCTTTCGTTGAAGAAATATCAGCAGTGTCAAATTTCGTTCTCCTACGTTTTCCCGTTCGAGCCCTATCCTGCTTTAAACAGACGGACAGACGGACGGACATAGCTAGATCGACTCAGAATGTAACCAGGAGATTCCTTTGACATGTTACACACGGAATGACAAAATCAATATACCCCCCATCTTTTTGATGGTGGGTATAAAAAAAGAAAATTAACTAGAAAATAAATCTGAATCAGTGAAACAAAATTACAAACAAAACGCTTCGAACATGGCGAAACATTGTGAAAAATATTTAAGAATACCCATTGCATTCTAGAAATTTAGATATATTAAAGAAATTCACAATTTTAGAGCCAGGTCTGGTTATAAAAAAGCCCACACATCTCAAAAAGGATATAAAATTGAGATTACAATTTGTAACAAGATATGGCGAGAAGTCAAAAAAGTTCTGGAAGGATGACATTTTTGCAATTGGGATCAAGCTAAATCATTTTGTATGCAATGTGAATATCTTAGCCTATCGGAAGCCATATACCGAGCCAGAAGAGAGAAATGAGGTAGCTACCGTAAGGTACGGTGGCTGAAGTGTTATGGTTAGGGGATATGGAACAGGGTCTGAAGTAGGTACTTTAGCATTTATAGATAGAATAATGGATTACACTATGCAACAAATTGATAATAATCGCGTGGGGGCGGAATCATTCCGATTGCAATTGATAGCTCTTGATATGTTTAATAAACCTTCCAAAGGATTTTTCGCCGGTAGGCAAATTTTCTGTATTATGACCACTGAAACTTTTAAATTTTTGCACCAAAGTAGTTTCACATAAATATAAAAAAATATTATAAATAAAGTTTGAAGCTCAAATATTTTAACATAAATTTTTAGAGCATTTAAATGGCGATAATTCATTAGAACTTTATATTCATTTATCTCTAATAATAAGGGGTCATTTCTAGTCCGTTTAAATAAAATTAAACAAAAGTCGATTAAAACTTGAGTTTAATGGGTTAAAATATTCTACAGAAATTTTCTACGTCGAATTTCGCTAGGGGTCACCGAAGGTCCAAAGTTCATACGGTGAAGAGTTTATCCAAAGAAATGAATTTTTTTTATCTTTGGAGTAAAATTTGAAGCAAAAAATATCTGTAGAACATATTAACCCATTAAATTCAGTTTTAAATCGACTTTCATGTCATTTTCTTAAAACGGACTAGAAATGACCCCTTATAAGGTAAGATAAATGAATTTAAAGTTTAAAGTGGTGGTCATAAAACAAAAATATTGCCTACCAGCGAAAAATCCTTTGGAGGGTTTATTACACATATGAAGAGCTATCAATTGCAATCGGAATGATTCCGCCCCAAAATACTGTTGCATAGTGTATCAGTATTATATAGACGTTTTAAAATAAAACTCACATAAAAGTGCTAAGAAATTAGGAATTTCCGACTGATTTATGTTTACAAGAATAATAATCCAAAGCGTTCTACCACAATTATAGAGCTTTTTCTGTAACTGCACGAAAATAATAAAAATGAAATTGAAAAAAGATTCGGCTGTGCCGAATCTTTGATACCCTTCACCATATTACCATCTTACCATCTTATCGACATCATATTACCATATTACCGACAATTAATAAAATTTTCGCCTTAACGTATGCTTGCATATTTTCTAAATCTAAATTTTTTTCAAACTACGAAAATTTGAATATGAAAAAAAAAAAAACAATCATAACAGGCTTTGCTTTTAAAAAAGAAACAACAACAATTCCATATATATTTATTTTTGTATGTACAAACTGACTGAATACACAAAGAACAACAACAACACTGTTATTCATTATATTACTGCTGTTGCTAACTAAACTACTTGTCTATACAAAAAACAAAAAACGTCACTAATAGTCATTACAATGCTTAATATACATGTTTGTGTATGTATTTATGTATATTCTTAACAGATATGTTTTAGTTTTTAAAAATAAACAACTACAATTCCATATCTATTTATTTTTGTACAGACTGCATATACAAAGAACAACAACAACAACACTGTTATTCATCATATTACTGCTGTTGATAACTAAACTACTTGTCTATACAAAAAACAAAAAACGTCACTAATAGTCATTACAATGCTTAATATACATGTTTGTTGGTGTATTTATATTCTTAACAGATTTGTTTTTGGGCCATAACTCTGTTGATTATGAACGAATTTGGTTTATTAAAAAAACCGAAATTTTATAAAAATATTTATGACTGATCTATATAAAAATAAAAATCTGTAGCTTGAACAAGGGCTTCAAAAATAAAAAATTCGTTTTCCCCGATATCTCAGTTATTACTGAACCGATTTATTTAATTTTTTCAGAACAAAAATTCAGAAAATAATTTTCGAGCCCCTTTTAAAAATTCGAAGTCCCTGGTATATGCAGAGGCTTCAGAAACTAAAAAACCGGTTCTAAAAACCGGTTTTTAAAGCATATCTCCACCATTTATAAACCGATCTTCTTGATTCAAAAAACTGAAATTTTATAAAAATATTTGTGACCGATCTGTATAAAAATAAAAATTTATAGCTTAAACCAAGGCTTCAAAAAATAAAAAATGCGTTTTGTCCGATATCTCAGTTATTACTGAACCGATTTATTTCATTTTTTCAGAACAAAAATTCAGAAAAAAATGTCCAAGAATTCTTTGTGAAAACGAAGTCCGTAGTGTATACAGAGGCTTCAGAAACTGGAAAACCAGTTCAAAAAACCGGTTTTTTGAACATATCTCCGCATTGTATGAACCTATCTTGCTGAATTCCAATAGCAAAATTCTCGAAAGCATTTCCGATCGTTTGACATACATATTATATATGTCAGTTATCGGTGGGCTTCATAAACGCCATTTCAACCGACACACGGACGGACGGACGGACGGACGGACGGACGGACGGACGGACATGGTCCAATCGTCATCGCTTCTTACAAGGATTCCGAAAATATAAACTTTTTTGCTCTCCGACGAAAATTGTGGAAATTACAAACGGAATGACAAACTTATATATACCCTTTACACCTGTGGTGAAGGGTATAAAAAAACCCATTGTAATCATTAGATATTAATCTAAACGAAAATGTTTAGACTTTTTATACCCACCATCAAAAAGATGGAGGGTATATTGATTTTTTCATTCTGTATGTAACATGTCGAAAGAAACATCTAAGACCCCACAAAATATATATTTTCTGGGTCCTGGTTAGATTCTGAGTCGATCTGTCTGTCTGTTGAAAGCAGGATAGGGCTCGAACGGTCAACGTAGGGGAACGAAATTTCGCACAAATATTTATCTTATATAAGGTTTATTTGGTATTGAAAATGGGCTAAATCGGTTAATAAATAAAAAAGTTATGGGCTAAAAACTAGAAACACAGGGTGTCCGTTTCTTCAACAAAAGCATGTACGACAACGAAATTTTGTATAAATAGTTTGAGGGTCGATATAAACTTGGAAACCAAAAATGGGTGTGGTCCACCCACTTTACCACCCACCTCCCATATAACGTAAAATTTTAAAAAGGTAATGGTGGGTATATAGATTCGGCCGAGCCGAATATAACATTCGCGATTGTTAAATTTACTTTTATTTGTATTAACTTCAAAATTTATGTAGATTTGAAATCTTTATGTTCTAATTATCTTTAAACCTTTTTTTAAATTCTGAGAAAATTTTATTATTTTTTTGAAAAATAAAATTAGCATCGCTAATGTCGAATAGTTTTTTTTTTTTTACCACTGTATTTCTACCTTATTCGAATACAGAGGCTCCATCTATTATTATAATTTTACTTACATATGATAAATTTATTAGAATTAAGGATAGTAGAATGTATAAAATTGAATTAATAATCAATAAATAATGAAATCCTCTCTTCTGTCTCAACTACTTCAATTTTCTTGTAGATAGGGAGCACCCGGGCGGCACAATATAATACTGTAATAACTGCCGATTAAAAAGCCAACACTGCTGGAGTGTAAAATTTTAGGAAGATCGGTCTTCATTTAGTCATAGCTCCCATATAAGACCCACTTTCGAAAATCACTTTAACTCGCAAAAATCGCACATAAATGACAATATCATGGTAATATTTTTTTTTTAATTGATAAGTAGACCTATTACACTGTGCACAGGCCAAAAAAAAAGGAAACATGTTAGAAAATCTAAATCAAAAATGTTAGAAAAAAATTAGAATGTTTTAACAGACATACAAAGTGACATCATATGCGATCTATGCATCCACACTGTAGATTCCACATACACACTTAAAAAAGGTAATGAGTATTACAATGGCACCAACTTCCTTTCTTTATTTCCTTCATTTTGTTGTACTTTTTTTCTTCTAGTGGATTGTTAGCAGCCATCGTGAACCATTTACATGCTACTATTGCCGCATAAGTGACAACATTTTGACATGATTTTGCATTTTTGAAGTTTTCAAACTTGTTTATTTTTCTTTTTTTTTATGATACGGGAATATGTTGAAGTTAGAACAAAAAAAAAAAAAAAAAAAAAAATACAGTATACAACATTGATGTTTGCAGGATTTTAAAATTCTTTTTAGTTTGTTGTAACACGAGTAACAGCTAAACGACAATAACATCGAGAACAAAACAAAATCCCTAACGCCTCGTGGCGGTATAGTATGTATACTGTTTACTTAATAAAGAAAAATTCTTGTTGTTTTTATACCCTTCACCACAGGTGTAAAGGGTATATATAAGTTTGTCATTCCGTTTGTAATTCCCACAATTTTCGTCGGAGAGCAAAAAAGTTTAAATTTTCGGGATCCTTGTAAGAAATGATGACGATAGGACCATGTCCGTCCGTCCGTGTGTCGGTTGAAATGGCGTTTATGAAGCCCACCGATAACTGACATATATAATATATATATCAAACGATCGGAAATGCCTTCGAGAATTTTGCTATTGGAATTCAGCAAGATCGGTTCATACAATGCGGAGATATGTTAAAAAAGCCGGTTTTTAGAACCAGTTTTCCAGTTTCTGAAGCCTCTGTATATAGTAGGGACTTCGTTTTTACAAAGAAGTCTCGGACATTTTTTTCTGAATTTTTGTTCTGAAAAAATGAAATAAATCGGTTCAATAATAACTGAGATATCGGACAAAACGCATTTTTTATTTTTTAAAGCCCTGGTTTACTATAGATTTTTATTTTTATACAGATCGGTCACAAATATTTTTATAAAATTTTGGTTTTTTGAATCAGCAGGATCGGTTTATAAATGGCGGAGATATCCTTTAAAAACCGGTTTTTGAAACCGGTTTTTCAGTTTCTGAAGCCTCTGCATATACCAGGGACTTCGAATTTTCAAAGGAGGCTCGGAAATTATTTTCTGAATTTTTGTTCTGAAAAAATTAAATAAATCGGTTCAGTAATAACTGAGATATCGGGGAAAACGAATTTTTTATTTTTGAAGCCCTTGTTCAAGCTACAGATTTTTATTTTTATATAGATCAGTCATAAATGTTTTTATAAAATTTCGTTTTTTTTTAATAAACCAAATTCGTTTATAATCAACAGAGTTATGGCCCAAAAACAAATCTGTTAAGAATATAAATACACACACAAACATGTATATTAAGCATTGTAATGACTATTAGTGACGTTTTTTGTTTTTTGTATAGACAAGTAGTTTAGTTAGCAACAGAAGTAATATAATGAATAACAGTGTTGTTGTTGTTCTTTGTATATGCAGCCAGTTTGTATATACACACATAAAAAAATATATAAATATGGAATTGTTGTTGTTGTTTATTTTTTAAAAGCAAAGCCTGCTATGATTGTTTTTTTTATATATTCAAATTTTCGTAGTTTGAAAAAAAAATTAGATTTATATATGTGAAAATATGAAAGCATACGTTAAGGCGAAAATTTTATTATTTGTCGGTAATATGGTAATATGATGTCGATAAGATAGTAAGATGGTAATATGGTAATATGGTGAAGGGTATCAAAGATTCGGCACAGCCGAATCTTTTTTCAATTTCATTTTTTTTTTTTTATGTTTGCTATTAGATTTCATATACACCTCTCATAAAAAAATTAAGTGAGCTATTATTACGTTTATACGCACCATTTACTCGCAATTAAAAATTTTGCGATATGAACATTTTGCTGTATAAACAGTGAGTTAGTACTATATTTGTAAGTTAGTAACTCGCGAAAAATAATCGTGATTAGTGAACCTAAGTGCAAATAAAACGTACAGCGTTGCTACTTCCTTTTACGTTCATAGAATTTTCGTTGATAATAGTTTCATTTTTTCCATCTGGCACGACAAATAAGGAGATATATTTCATTGTGCAATTTGCATATAAACAGTGAATTATTTATTTTCAAGTTATTTTTATTTGCAATAATCGCGCGTATAAACGTTTTATATGATTGCAAGTACAAAGTTTGTAAGCACTTTTGAGAAGCACTATATAATTTATAATTTTTTTTCCACGTTATACATATGTACGTCTTACAAGCGTACTAATTAATTTGAAAATTTGTATTAAACTTATATGCAAGTATGTAAATGTATTTAAATAAACGATATCTATTGATGAGCTGAATTCCATACCAGAGATAAAAACTACATCTTGAATAAAAAGTTTTTAAAACTTTTTTCTTCTATTGGATTCATTTCATAATAATTTGACTTATTTTATATATTTTTTAATAACATAAAATGCACTTGTCGACAAAAAAAATCATCTCCCGAAGATTAATAATTTGACTTGATGGATTCTGATGTGCTAAACACGAATCTGCTTTCGAGTTTTTCCATCAGGTAGCGAATTTTCTTTTATAGGCATAGAGTACGAAAACTTTTCTGAAGACCAGTGTTGTCGTGATTGCTTGATGTTACTTAACATTAGCATTTAAGATTCTCTTCATCACATCACACTTTAAACCCATTGACGATCAACCGAAAATATGCTTCTGCGTCATAAACATATCTTTGTAGTCGCATTCAGACCACAAGTGTCTCTTTATGTTTTTGTGGGAAAAGTTTCTTTTGTTTCTTTTTGCACTTAAATAGTTCTTATATTATAACCACAAGCAACTGGCCCCAGAACTATTTTTTGCGGTTCTGGTTACTCCTAAGAAACAATCTATTTAATACTTCTGCGAAAATTAATACAATTTAACTGAAAAAACTATGTAAAAATTAAATATTTATATAATATTTGGGACAGTGGTTCCAAATCGATTTTTTTGGAACTAATTCTGCAACTTGTGAACCGGAGTACAGGCTCCTAGCGGGTCACGGAGATAGAGGGTAGACCTCCAAAGTTAATCACCTCGAATATGTAATTTTTATAAAAATTCACCAAAAATTTATATATGACTTGTATGTAAAAAAATTACATGTAGGTAAATCTCTACAAAAAAAAAAAAAAAAAAAAAAAAAACATGCTTATATGTGTATGTTATATTTTCTTCAGACAATGATCAGGAAAACTTAAAATTTCAATCTTACCTAGATATCTCTAACGTTTAATAGTTTACAGAAATATTTCCAAAAAAATCGATTTGATTTTGATAATAAGTATTTGGTACAGACATTATGCTTGTAAAAACTAAGACTAATTTTAGATAATTTCATCAAGTTGTTCGAAATATCGCGATTTGAAAGTACAAAATAGTTAAAAAATTTACAAATTTGTATACACAAAATTACAAATATCATCCAAAATATTATTGAGACGAATTTTTCATGTTATATGTCATATTAATGGTAATTTTGATACCTTTAATATGACATCTCAATAAATCTTATATTTTAAATACTTTGAAAGATATTTGGAATTTTGTGTATACAACTTTGTACATTTTTTTAGCTATTTTGCACATTTAAAACACCATATTTCGCGAACCACTTAATTAAATTATCTGAAATTAGTCTTAGTTTTTACAAGCATATGTCTGTACCAAATATTATCAAATTCTTTAAAACTACACGCAGAGAAAAAACATGGTTACAGCATGATCATCACGACTATTCAATGATTATATAGTCGTTTTTCATTGATTTAAATATACTGTGTTCATGATAGCAACGTTTATGATTCTGTTTAATCATTTAATGATTACCCACAATCAAAATTTTAATATGGTTCACTGAATTATAATATGTATTTAAATATGTTTATATGAAATCATATTTATGAATAAATCCAATCATTTAGTGAATTCTACAACTATTTAGTTAATTACATAACCATTCATTTCATTTTACAAACTTTTAATGCCTTTTGAATACACATTTTTGTGTATCAGTCCAGTAGTTATAATTCTCATTTAGTTTATATATGAAAAAATATAAATTGACAAGTTTTGTTTTTATTCAGTATCATGAATGTACCACATATCGTGGTACAAATCAATATACATAAATATGAAAATATGGGATCATATATATGATAAAATGGAGTTATACTTATGATGGAATTAGTTCATATATATGATAGAACGGAATAATATATATGATAAAATGGAATTATATATATATGATGAAATTAGTTTATATATATGATAACATGGAATTATTAATTGATAAAAACATAACGAAATTGAAAGCAATACTTAAGAAAAGGTTATAAAACTAACTAAAAGTTATGAATAAGGTTATGAATCTTACTAATAAATTATAAATTGGAATCATAATAATGATTACGTACAAATATAATTATTGTAACCTGGAATCATATATTACAATCATAGTATGTTGCTCTTAGTTTATGGTCACAGGAACCATATTTTTTCTTTGCGTGTATGTATAATAAATTTCATTATTTTTAAATTTTTAACACACTTTTCTTAAAACAAAGCGAACAAATGCAAATTATGTTTATATGGATATATTTCAAAAATTTGAGACTGAATAATTTCTAAATGATTATAAGTATCAACATAACTTTTGCACATGATATAAAATATTTAATAGAGAATTGATAAATGTGCAAATCAGAAAAATATATATAATTTTACTATATATTTTTAAAGGTCAAAGTTTTTATTATTGAAAATATAGGTATTTTCGGAAAATTGCCTCGTGTGACTAAGTTTACCGGTAGATTGTCATAATTTTTTGCCAAACCTTTAAGAACATACTGAGCTATATAGTTTAATTCACAGAAGTACCGAAATCAACAATCAATTTTTTTTACAGACTGAAAAATATCATTGTGTCATCCAAAATTTATAATATTTGACCTCTGCTGGATGTAGGGTGAACTTTCAGAACTTTTCAAAATTACACTTACACGTTTTCTTGAGGTCCCGTCTTTCAGAAAATGCCAAAAAATATTACTTTTTTTAACAACATTTTTTAGGAAAGTTAAATATATAAAGTTACTTTTTTTGACAGAAAATTGCAATTTTTGAGACCTGTTTTGAAATTTTGATTTTGAAAATTTTTTTCTTGCTATCGAATTGAGATAATAACTGAATAATTTCTAAATGATTTCTAAATTTTTATTAGCAAAATTTAGAAAATTTTGGCCCCACTGTGCAATGTTTTTTCACAACATTTTTCGCTGACAGTAATGTGTGGTCGTGACTGAAGTCGAAAGTTAAAGAAAAATTTAATACTTTTAAATTAATAAAATTATTAGTCTTAAATGCCATACATTAGAGTCAGAACATATCATCCGAAATTATAATATAAATAAAAAGTTTTTACTACATATAATGTAACACTACCCAGCAAAAAACGATGAAGTTTTTCAAAAAAAGAACATTTTCACAAGTTCAAAAGTGGAACAAAGTGCATATTTTAAAGTTTTTTGGAAGTTCTTAATAATTATTTCCAAAAAAAAAAATTAAAATAAATGGATTTTAAGCGGGGAAAATGGTAATATCATCTAACAAAATTCTACTTTTAACGCATTTTTATACCCTTCACCACAGGTGTAAAGGGTATATATAAGTTTGTCATTCCGTTTGTAATTTCTACAATATTCGTCTAAGACCCCAAAAAGTATATATATTCTGGATCCTTATTGATAGGGGAGTCGATATAAATATGTCCGTCTGTCTGTTGAAAAAAGTTTTTAGAAAGCCTTAGTTATCAGATATATATGTTTTATATGTCAAACTGTTAGAAATATTCCTTAGAAAATCGCTAATAAAAATGAGCAAAATCGGTTGATAAATAACTGAGATATCGGCAAAAAAATGAAGATATCCCAAAAAAATCGTATTTACTGTCGGCTTTTCTCGGCTCCTATAAAAGATAGTGAATTCGTTTTTACACGAAAAATTCAAAACCTTTCTTATAATTTTTTTGATGAAAAGAAAAAATCGGTGCACTATATTCCAGATATCGGCTAAAACGCGTTTTTTCACTTTTTGATGCTTCTATATAAGCTACGGCTTTCGCTTTTGAACAAGTTGGTCATAAATATTTTTATAAAATTTCGGTTTTTACAGAAACCCAATCCGCTATGGTCCAAAAAATAAAAAAAAATTAATAAAATAAATACGAAGAAAAATTTGTATATTAAGCATTGTTATTGTTGTTGTTGTTTTTTTTTTTCTGTATGGGCAAGTTGTTTAGTTAGCAACAGCAGTTCTTGTTATTGTTTGTATATGCAGTGTGGTTGTATATGCAGTCAGTTTGTAACATACATACATACATGCATATATATATATATATATATATATATATATATATATATATATATATATATATATATATATATATATATATATATATATATATATATATATATATATATATATATATATATATATATATATATCGTCCATTCCATGAAAGAACGCCCAAAAATATACCAAGTGTCCTCCGATTTTTATAAAATTTTATACATATAAGGTCTTTGGGTGTCTATAAATATTTCCGTTTTCAGATTCGCTAAATTCTGAAAATTCGCGATTTTATTTCGCTTTTTCACTTTTGAAAAAATCTAAAAAATCTCAAAAGTATACAACTTTAAACACAAATATTTCTGGGAAGGCTTTGCAGAAATTTGTGATTTAAACGGTGTTTGAATTGTAATTATGTTAGCTTAAACATGAATATTTTATAAATAAAAAATATTTTTTAAAAATCCATTTTAATGCAATTGCATTTTTTAAATGCATTTTTCTTTAAATATGCTATTCAAATTTGTTAATATTTTAACATAAATGAAAAGTTTGGAATCTTTACATTAAAATAAAAATCTTAAATTTTTGGGACGCACACATGTACTGTGCATAATTTCCCCTTTTCTTCAACTAGTTTAAATTTTTTCATATAAAAATTATATTTTTCTGGTATTATGAGTATCTTTACGTATTTTGTTAAAAAAAATTTATTGTGTTATTTTTTAAAAAATCCTGAAAAATAGTAAAACTTTATGTATTAGACTATTTATTGTTTTAAGTTATAATAAACAAAGCATTTTTAAATACACTTTTGAAAAATTAAAATTTAATAAATTCGCAACTAACAAAAATGCATCTAAAAACTGCATTTATATCTTTAAAATATTATGGATCGAAGAAGTGGTTTTCGAAATGCTGACTAAATTACACAAAAAATATATAATGGCCTTTAAAATACTTTTTAAATTACAGAAATCCATCAATAAATTCAAAAGATATGAATATTTAAAATTGCATACTTTTTATATTTTGTTAACTTTTATAAAAATTTTAAAGAAAATTTCAAAAACAAGAAAAAATTTTATTTTTATTTGAAAAATTTGGAACATGTTTTTATAAAAATTGGATTATGCATATGAGATTTTCGCGTCCCAAAAATTTGACACTTTTATTTTAATGTAAAGATTCCAAACTTTTCATTTATGTTAAAAAATTTTAATAGCATATTTAAATAAAAATGCATTTGAAAAATGCAATTGCATTAAAATGCATTTTTAAAAAATCTTTTTTATTTTTAAAATGTTCGTCGTAAAGCCGCTATATGCGAAATTTTAAGGCCGTTTAAATCATTAAAATTCACAAAGTCTTTCCAGAGATATTGCTATTCAAAGTTACATACTTTTGAAATTTTTTTGGTTTTTGAGAAAATTAAAAAGCGGAATTAAATCGCGAGTTTTTGCAATTTCACAAAACTGAAAACTGAAATTGATAAAAGGCTTAATGGAGTTTATGTATACAAATTTTTATCGAAATTGAAAGCCATCAAGTAAAAAATATACTTTTTCGGGCGTTCTTTCCTGGAATGGTCGATATATATATATATATACATACATACAAACATACATACATACATACATACATACATACATACATACAAACATACATACATACATACATACATACATACATACATACATACATACATACATACATACATACATACATACATACATACATACATACATACATAAATACATACATACTGGGATGTAGCATGATAGCTGGTATCCACAATGATCTACGGATGGAGGAGGAAAGAAGAAAATTCTTTATTTTGAACTCGACAGAGGCTAATAACTAAGCCTATCTGGCCTTGCGATGCAATATCGTAATAGACAGTTCCGCAGGGCATATGGATGTCGAAGGAGGTGGTTTTAGTCGGTAAGAATCCGACATAACTCGTGACCCTTAATTGGCATCGGGTATTATATGATAGATTTCCACCTGCCTAACAGAAAAAAAAAATACATACATACATGCATACATACATACATACATACATACATACATACATACATACATACATACATACATACATACATACATTCGGCACGGCCGAATCTTTTTTCAATTTCATTATTAAACAGAACAGAATGCAAGAACATAATTTTTATAAAAAAAAAAATTATAAACATAGTTCTAAGAGAAATGCTTCAAAAGCAGTGAACAAGAAGTATAAAAGAATAACATCCTACCAATGCCAACCATGGGTTGGCATTATATGATGTTATTCACCACTAAGTACTTCCTTCCAATGACAACACAATGTTAAAATCATTACTTTTTCAGTTCTTTTTTTTTTTGCTGGGTAATTATTAACAAATTTTGTTAATAACACAGGTCAACACTGAAAAAGTATTTAGAAAATCATGTTGCAGATATTGTAGGTATAGACATCTCAATCATAAGGAACATTTCGGTTTTTTTCCATTACCTCACATTTTTAACCCATTGAGAACCAAAGAAAATATGGTTTCTTGATGAGTTTTTAGGTTATAAAATTGTCCCAGTAATAGGTAGAGCAGACATCTAGGGGCTATGTATGATAAGTTAGAGACTTAACTAGTACTACATTTTTATAGCCCCATGTCTTGCCTATAAAACGGGTGTTTAACAAAATTAAAAAAAAAAATAATAAATAAATTGTAAATTTGAAACAGCCATCACTAAAATCAATTTTTTTTTTTTTAATAGGGAAGTACAAGGGGATTAAAGTATTATGCTACAGTGATCTGAGCTTAATTTTCAGTTGTTATGGTTCAAATTTTGCTAAAAATGGCATTTTATATCAACATTTCTAATAAAAATAATAATTTGTCTATACGTTGCTTATGGCCTAGGGAATTTCTGCTAATCGATTTTAATGTCTAGATTACGATTGCTTTACAGATAATTGCAAAAGAGAGTTAAAAATAGAAACGTTAAAAAAACTGTAAAAAAGTTCAAATTTCCCCATATTAATGCACCCGTGTTCGTGACATCGGATCACTCCAATATTTTCACCCTATGTTTTCTTAGAGAAAGTTATAGTCGAAATTCCTCGGATTTTTTTCAGCAGTCTAATATAACATGTTTCAAAAATATTAAATATTTTATGAAAAAATGTCATATTGTTTATCACAAATGTATAAAAGAACTTGTACGTATTTGAGTTTATTTAAGTTTTTACCACAAACAAAAGTTTTTAATGCTTTGCATAGATTAAAAGAATCTGTATATAAATATAATCAGTTGTTCGTCATCAATGTCATAAACACAAATAAGCAACATTCTAACAAACCCATAAAAAAACATAAAGTAATCATAAAGAAAATTTAAATTTTCACATTTTATAGCAAATACAAATCAAACTTAAAAAAAAAAGTTTATTCATTTAATATTGAATGTATTTTTTAGATTGAGTTTTTTGTTAGAGGTATAAACCTTAACTTATTAACACATCTTTAGTTATCGGTAATTGTCACAACTGTGCTGTGATTTACGAAAAAAAGGATAAATAAACCCTTTTGTGGTTAAAAATATTCTAATAATATTTAGTAAAAAAGTTTGGTACAAAAATTTATGTTGGATTCATACTATTGATTAAAAATTCTTATGATTTTTTTTCTCTGTGTATGTTTTGTATTTGTCAGTGACTGATGTTTGTCATTTAAACATCATCAACAAAATTTTCTTCATTGTAGTTTATGAGCACTTTTGTTAGTGTCATTTTCATTCCCCTCATAAGAGACAGACAGAAACATGTCCACATATCATTTAGCAACATGGATTTCTGGTCTTTTATTACACTGAGCGACAAAGAAATTGACCTTGAGTCAAAAATAGTTAGACTATATGGCATTATATACTTACTAAACAAGAATATGCTTTCAGTTGCTTCTTTCATGAAATTAGTTTTTGTGGGTTTAACTTATATAACCCCTTATTAGACGATCACAGTATGACTCGAGAATGGTTTGTTCAAATCTGATAATTAGATTTGGAGTTATTATAACTAGTGGCGAAAAAATCAATATTTTGAGTGTTGTGGTTAGAGTCTTATATATTTATATAGACAATTCCACAAAAGAACATCGGAAAAATAGCATTTTGTTATCTGATGAATGTAAACACAGAAAAAAGTCACCAATTAACAAATATGTTAGAAAACAATTTAATCAATTAAAATCTTATTTAAATTTGCAGCTCCCACCAAAATGATTATATCAATTACTAAAAACTGTAAAAAATACAAAACAGAAAAAAAATTCCCAATTAATAAATTAATTAAATAAATCAAGTAGTTGATTGAATGAATATAAATAATCATGAAAATGATTATATCAATTACTAAAACCTTAGAAAAATGTAAAACAGAAAAATATTCCCAATTAATAAATTAATTAAATCAATCAAGTAGATGATTGAATGAATTAAAAAGTGTAAAATCATACCAAAATTTATTTTTATTTTGTTTTTTCTTGAATATATTTATTAAATTTTGATGCAAAATTAAACAACTGAATTAATTGAAAAAAATACGGTAATAATTTTTTCTGTGGAAAAAAGTTTTATAAATTGAAGTGAAAATTAAATTAAGTAGAGTGTGTTAATGAATTTTATATAACAAAATGGGCAGAAAATGTTCATTAAGTTCATCTGAGATTACAAAAATTTATGTGTATTTCTCTGAAAAATATTCCTTTCAAAAATCGCCAACAAAAAATCGGAAGAAGTCACAATGTGATTATGAATTATATAAAAAATTGAGAAAACTACAATAATAATTATAAAGTAGGTACTCACACGTCGTTAACACCTTAGGACATGCGAAAAATTCTTCGAATTAGTTCAAATTCAGCATATTCCATCTCTAAAATTATGCATTTAGCGGGAGTAAATGCAAGTAATTCAACAGTTTATCGAGCTATTCGGAGCAGTGAACACCTGAAGTGTCGAAAAGTTAAGAAAAAAAATGTAGCCCACCAACAACAACGTCTTCAATTTGCAAAAGGATGTGCAAAATCAGCTGAGTGATAGAGACTGGAAAAAAGTGGTTTTTTCAGACGAAAAGAAGTTTAATCTAGATGGTCCTGAAGGCTATAATTTCTATTTTCATGATATTAGAAAAGAGAAACTATTTCTGAACCGTCATCACAGTAGAGGAGGCGGTGTAATGGTATGGACAGATATTTCGTACTATATAACTATTGACCTTTTTATTCAAAGTTCTCGTATGAACGGAATTCATTACAAAAATCTTTTGGAAGAAGTTTTTCCTAAGATTAGGGATATTTTCGGACTTTTAGACTGGATATACCAACACGACAATGCACCTATACACAGAGCAAGTGTGGTAAAATCATAGATTTTCAGCCAAAATATTGAAGTTCTTAACTGGCCGTTATAGAAAACGTGTGGGGTTGGCTAACACGTAAGGTCTATGAAGGAGGAGAACAGTACCATAACAAGGAGCAACTAATTAATGTAATAAAAGCAGCCTGGGCAGAAATTTCGCTTGATTACTTAATATCTCTATATAAGTCAATTAAAAATAGAATTTATGAAGTAATTGCAAATAATGTTAAAAGTACACATTATTAATTTAATACCTAAATAAAATTGTTGAAATAAATCCATTTTTTTTATTAATAAAATATATATTAGTCTAATTTCTGAACGAATTAAAGGTGGTTCTATTCTGTTGAAACAAAAAATTAACAAGAATTTTTGACATAATTGCAAAAAGTGAGAGAAGAAGGCCGTTAAAAAACATTTCAATTATTATTATTATTTTTTTTTTGGATTTAAAAAATAAATTACGAAATATTTTATTAATATGAAAATTTATAAACCCGTATGTTTTAGCACTAAAATTTTCAAGACGTTTTATATGAAAAATTTTTGTGGTTCTACCCTGGTGACGAGGAGTGTATCTTCCAAAATATTTACGTAACAACTTTCATTGAGATGCATAATTAAAGGTAATGGAATTACCTTTAAAATGATAACTGGAACATGTTTTTATATTGAATTTTGTTGGTGGATAATTAGCAAATTAAATTTCGCGGTCGCGTATCTCAAAAAATTGTATTTTCAAATTCGTGAAAAATATGTACAGTGAACTCGCGGTAATGTGAACATCCAATATAATGAACTATCAACTAATGTGAACACTCAGTTTTTTATATGGGCGCTCTAAATAGTGAACAATTTTTTTTTTTTAATTTTTGGGGATTTTTTAATTTGTAGAAGCATTTATTTTTAATGTTGGGAATCCCCGAATTAATAAATACCATAGTATGCCATTATTTTAAAGGTATTTAATGCTAGTCGCTTTATGTAACTTGTTGCGGTAGGTTCGTGAATTTATTTTTAAAATTAGTAATGTCTAAAAACAGTCGAAAGTTTTTATCCTTAAATAAAAAATGCGAAATTTTGGAATATTCAAAAAAAGGATCGAGTGTTACAGTGTTAAGTAAAAAGTATAATGTTGCAAAATCAACGATATGTTCAATAAAAAATAAAAAAGACAATATTTTAAAATGTGTGAACAATACGTTTTATGGACCCGGAAAACGCAAAACATTACGATCTTCAGAGCTTCCAAAAATGGAAAAATCGCTCTATAGGTGGTTTATTTGCATGCGGAATAAAAAGCTCCCTGTAAGTGGGTTGATGTTGAAAGAGAAAGCCAAACAAATTCACTAAAACATAAGTGAAAACGGAAATGACTTCAATGCTAGCGATGGGTGGCTACAAAAATTTAAAAAGAGATACGGAATTCGGCTCCTTCAGATAAGCGGTGAAAAACTTTTTGCGCAATCTCAGTTCGTAAATCCTTTTAAAATTAAATTGAAAGCAAAGATGGGTTTATCCAATGATCAGTTGTATAATGCCGATGAGTCTGGTCTATATTGGAAACTTCTCCCACAAAAGACATATGTAACGTCATTGGAGAAAAGCGCTCCAGGTGCAAAAATGGAAAAGCAAAGGATAACATTTTTATGCTGTGCAAATGCGTCAGGATCTCATAAAATAAAACTTTTAGTAATAGGAAAATCGAAAAATCCTCGCAGTTTTAAAAATTTTATTTGTCCCGTAAACTACAGAAATTCAAAGTCTGCTTGGATGACTTCTTCCATTTTTAAAGAATGGTTTCACAACTGTTTTGTGCCAGAGGTAAGTAAACTTTTGGGATTGGGATTCTTACTGTTTTATTTTTCATTAAGGTGACAGATTTTTTAACGAAGAAAGGATTACCAGTAAAAGCTTTACTCCTAATAGATAATGCCCCATCCCTTCCACCAGAATCCGACCTTAAATCCGAGGATGGTTCCATAGAAGCTATGTTCATGCCTCCAAATGTAACGGCTCTGATCCAGCAAATGGATCACCAAACTTCATTATAGGAACAGTCTTCTGGCAACAATTATTGCAAAAGAAGGAGTTTCTATTCTAGAGGCATCCTGGAACCGAGTTGGTAAAGAAACTTTATCTAAGTGTTGGAAAAATATTTTGAATATGGTAAATGATGAAGACGATCCTGAATTTAATGTTCCTTTGAGCGTTTTAAAAGAAAAGTGGCAATCAGAGGTAAGATCTTTAGAAAATACTGCTGCAGATCTTCTACAGACATTGTGCCCTCAGGAAGTATTTACTGCTGTAAACATTAGAGATTGGATCAATAAACCTTGTGAGGACGTCACGCCATTTGATGAAAATGATTTAATTGAAGAGTCCGACGATGATGACGACTGTTTTATTGAAGCGCCTGAAAACAACATTAAAGCCAAAGAAGCTGTCGAAATTTTTAACAAAGCTGTCCAATGGGCTGAATTTCAAATGGTCGATCAAACTGACATTAAAGTATTGAAAAAAATCAGGGAATTGGCGGTAAATAAGCTGGTCGAACAAAAGAAAAAACAGAAAATAATAACCGATTATTTCCATAATTAATTATATATGTATGTACCTATCTTTTTTCATTGTAAATTTTATTTATTTTTTTGTCGTAATAATACTTTTTATGTTCCAAATAAATTACAAAAAGTTTTTTTTAGTAATCTTTGCATTTTCATTCCTTGCAGAAATGATTTTTAGAAAGAATAACTTAGTAATATATATAAAAAAAATCACAATCACAAATCTCATTTGGGAGTTATTTCACGGTACCACCTTTTTTTATTTTTAGTCGATATTTGCCAAACATTTTCACATCTGTGATAAAATCAATTTCAAAGTTAAATGAACTAAAACCCCTTCCCACTTAAATATTTCACCATAGATTATAACATAGATATGAATTTACGTTTTCAAAAACCAAAGACGGTTGTCAATAAACCTAAGTCTAAGAATATTTTAGTAAAAACTTACATTGAAAACAAAAACAATTGAGTTTTTTTTTTAAGCTTCATATCTATGTCAATAATCTATGTATTTCAACACAAGAGATGTTTTCAAGAACGTCATGAAGTAAAGAAATATTATTTTTTCTTTCCTTCATACATTCTTAATAATAAATACAAATCTAAAAATTTGCCAAACTAAATTACTGCAATTTATTATAAAATTTAATTTTAACAGCGTATTTAACACGCAAATATTAAAACAACATCTAAACAATAATTTTTGCACTTAAACGTTGACTTCATCATAAATCTCGTAATATATGTAACTTAAATTTACTATATTTATCAAAAGGAAGAAAAACAAACTAAAAGAAAGAATAAAGAATAAAACGTAAAAGAAAATGTTGTATCATTTATTACCTTTAAGTTCTTCATTTTCAAAGTCAACATATCACAGTACAAATGTCATTCAAAAAGGTTACATATACAAGTTAAATACACATATATTATACATAAATGTGTATATGTGCTTGTAAGTAGAATTGTTGTGAGTATATAAATATTTACCTAGTTTTGTTGGATAATAGACGAAAATAGAGATAAAAATAAACAACATAAATAAGGTAAAGTAAAGTTAAAGAAGATACAAATAGCGTTCTTTAACAGACACACATTAGCACTGAAAGTGAAGTATACAAAAAAATTGTAGTTGATAAACAACTATGGAGACTGGCAATGATGAATATTGCCAATGTTTTTTTTTTTAACTATAGTAACTATTCTGTTCGTTTGAAATTGTATGGGCTTTTTTTTTTCGATAATATGGTAAAAGTAACAACATGATTTATTCTAAATATCTCAAACTGAATAGTTGTTCAGTATACCTAGACTTTGCTATATAAGTATAGATAAAACGAGAAGCATATACGTATGTATGTATCTGCTTGCGCCTATTTGTTTACATATACACCTTCCATAGTTACATAGAGCTTACACTGCTACTTACATGTCTATATTTGTATGAATCTATGAGAATGTAAACATTAGGCTGGTCCCTTAAAATTTTGTATATTTTTACTTCTTTAATTTAATGCAGTCCAAATGTCTATAAGTTTGATATTCCTTTTTGAATTTCTTAAGATGTTTTGGTTATTTGGAAAAATTTATCTCCGTTTTGAAGATGTCCAGACAATTTAAACATTTTCCACCAAACAGAGGACAGTGCTGTTTTATATATAAATCCTTATTGTTCATTTATTGAAAAAGAGTCATAACTCAAAATTTTCTACTGTTAAAAAACTATTTCAAATATAAGTATAATTAAGTGTAATGTTAAAGGAACATTCAACGACACCTGAATAAAAAAGTCACCACGAATGCTGATGAAGTGTGTAACTACACAGAAAATACTTATTTCCTTTTGCTGTTGTCTAATTATAGTGCACAAAGTGTGCTTTGGTACTGCCAAGCAGAGAAAAAGAAAATATTTATGGTACTTCGAGCCGAATATCGTTTGACGACACTACTATAATCACATCTACAGATTTATCCCCTCCCGTACTTGCTATAAATACCTGCCGAAAAGTAGTGCTTGTCACAAAATTTTTTGCAATAAATCTATATCTTCCAAACTACTGGATAGATCGAACTGAAATATAGGAGAATTGTAGAGGAGCACCCAAGATCTCAAAAAAAAAAAATAATCTTGTAGTCACCCCGCAATAATACGAGATGAGCTACATAGTGTCAAAGTTGACCTCCCCGAATATGAAAAGTCGGATTTTAAAGATTTAAACACGTTTATAAACAACTTGATGAAATGAAGAAAAAATATAAATTTGGAAATTTCTATGACTTTTAGTTTTCCTCAACTAATATTCGTAATATAGGAGTGAAAATTATTTATTTATTTCAATATTCTGAAATTCCCAATACATTCCAAATTAATATGTTGATTTTTTTTTTACAAAAATGGGGTCTAAAATTGTTTGTTCATATATTTCAAATGGAAAATTAAAAAAAAAAAAATTGATTAAGTGTTTCTCTCTATGCCCAGCATTGATAGAAAATAGTTAAATTTTACCGCCAGCTCTAAAATTATAAAATAGCAAAAGTTTTTGAATAAATGTATTAAACAATATTTTCTATGCTCTACTGTCTATATTTTTCAACGTGCGGAAACCATTTTAGTGTCAAATCAATCTATATTGTATGTATATATGTAATAACTAACTTTTCCCGGTGCGCTTCGCTGCCACATTTCATTAGATAACTAATAGCTACTTTATAAGTATTGCGGCTGCTACTACCCGTGGATCTATCCGCTCTTTACAAAATTTGATATGAAAATTACTTCTACAACTTTTTAATAATTTTACTATAATACTTCTTTAGATAAGCGAAAAATAATAGTTGCTCTGTATGGGGCCTACCAATCCCCCTGGACCAATCCGTCCTATATTCATTTCATCAATGCGATACGATTAGATAGAAGTCTCACGAAGTTTGTGGACTATCGCTAAAATAGTTCCTTAGATATGCCATTATTAATATTTGTTTTGTAAGAAGAGGGGTACCGCTCCCCCTGCTAAGATCGATAAATTAAATATCATATTTAATTTTAGGAATATACAAAATGGTTCTATAAAAATTTTCGAATCCGATCAAACATAGCCCATAATATTCTTCAGCGCAAGGACTATCTGCTCCGCAGGGAAATGTTCTTGAATATACACTCTATTTAATTAAAACTTCTGACTTGCCTACATGCAAAGTATTGACTATACCTACATTTACTGATGATACAGCAATAATCAGTTCTCATTAAAACCCTCACAAAACATCTAGTCAACTAGATATTTACCTCCGTCGTGCAGAGACAGATTAAAAAACTGGCTAATACGCGTAAATGAATTAAAAAGTAACCATGTTACGTTCAGCTTAAGAAGAGGCAACTTTCCGCACACTAACACTTAATGGTATAAGTATATCACAGTCAGATGATGTCACTTACCTTGGTATTCATTTGGATAGGCGACTTACTTATCGTCGTCATATAGAAACCAAGAGACTTCATATGAAGTTGAAAGCTTCTAGCCTGCACTGGTTAATAAACAGTCAATCAAGACTAAGCCTTGATAATAAAGTCATCCTATATTAAAACCAATTTTGACTTATGGCATCCTATTATGTCGTACTGCCAGTAATACGAACATTAATCTTAAACAGAGACCAATCGCAATTCTTAGGACTATGACGGGTGCACCATGGTACATAAGAAATGAGAATATACATAGGGACTTAGAGATACCACTGGCATAGGAATTATTAAAAAAAATCAGTGAAAAATATATCCGAAAACTTCAAAGTCCTCCAAATCTACTCGCTAGACTTCTTGTTGAAGTGCACACATATTCAAGGCTTCGTAAATTCGACTTACCATCCCGCTAATGAGAGATCTGTCTTACATCTGAGCTCTTCTTAGAGAGTAAATATATTTAATTTTAGGTTTTAAAATTTGAATACTTACTGTGAGGGCTAATAAAGGCAGATTAAGTAAATAAATAGAAAGTAAGTAAATAAAAAAATCTCTGTTGGCGTATCCAAATTGCATGTAAATAGCTTCATTAATAACGTTTCTATGTGCCAAATTTACACTTCATTTTTATAATATACATATATAAAGACTAAAAATATTTTTGACTTTCTTCGTAGCACAATAAGCTTGAAGTTTTCTTAAAAATTTTACCATTTTCGACCAATTCTGAACGTAAACTTCAAATCTCAATCCAATAAAAATTTCTCTTTTATCCATTTTTGAACACTTGTCTTTCGAAATATGTAAACAAATATTTTTTTATTAACTAAATTTTGAGAAAAAAAGTGCTAATTCTTTTACTTTTTTCTTATCACCTTTTTTCGTACTTATTTTACTTAAAAATAATTTCACTTCTACATTAGGGAAATTGTTAAAGAAAAATCGAAATTTTCAAAATGTTTGAAATCAGACTTGACTTGTACTTTTTCATGCTCGAGATGGTCATTTTTGACACTCTATAGCTTATTCCGTGTTATTAAAATATGTCGACAAGATGATTTTCTTAAAATCACTATATTATTCCGAACTAGATATGTTAAATTTATGACACTTTTATCGCAAATGGTGTATAAAAAATATTGGTTTATATGTAGGTATGTATGTATGTATGTATGTATGTATGTATGTATGTATGTATGTATGTATGTATGTATGTATATTTGTTTAAGTAATGATGCTTTTTATTTTATCTATAAAAGTCTAAGTTAAAGAAAAGAAGCCTAATAAACAAAAACATTTTGTTACTTAAATGTGTGTATTTAGAAAAAATAAAATGAAACGCATACGGTGAATAACCATGTTATTATTTCATTTAATTTTCATTCACTCTACAATAGGTAATTAAAACAAAATGTTGAGATCAAAATTCGGTACTTTTTTATGTAATCTAATGTACAGTTTAAGTGAAGAACTTCAAAATCAATGAATAAGAATCATAACAACTTAATGTCCTACTAATGACAACCATGGGCTAAAAACATAACTTTTGCATGTCTAATCGAGTATTAAGTACTTTCTTGCAAATACAACACAATGTTAAAATCATTACTTTTTCAGGTATTTTTATTTATTATTTTTTTTTTTGCTAAGATTATACTTGACTATAATTGTTAAAATTTATTGACATTACTCATACGCTAACGGGTACAAAATATAAGTAGCATATACATATGATGTATTAGAAACTGGATTTATGAGATTACGAAATATATATTAAGAGTATATATCTAAAGGGATAAATTTATGCAATTCGTAAATGTATATTATTTAATTACCTGTTATATAAATGTCTCTTTTTTCTACTTTAATCTGTATATTTACAGAAAATTTACTAATTATAAAATAAAAAATTACTTTTTTTTTATTATTTCTTTGAATTGTTTCTGTAACTTTAGAACTGTTGTATGTATTTAAACGAAATTTCACATGGGCAATCCTGAGCTGTGTGGCAATTGATTTGGAGGAGGACAGAATCGTAGCGGGTCTGGGGAACGGGGGGTGGACCTCAAAAGTTGGTCACAAAATTTGATTTATGAATTGACTAAAAAAAATTTTTGCATATAGATAGCCCTTATAATTCTCTACAAAAAATATGCTTACATATGTGGGTTATCTCTTTTACTTTAAGAGATATTTGGACCAAAGTAAAATTTTGACCCATTTTTGGACATGTTTTTTTAAAGTTTTTTGAACTTGTCGGGCTCAATTTGAGTCTAAAATATTTTCTAGATTCTGTACAAAATTCTAAACAATTTTCGTGCAAGAATCATATACCTGTGTGGTTTAAATAAAAAGTTATATTATTTTGAAGTAAGAAATTTGAAAAAAATTTTGATTTTTTGTCATTGTGCACAGTGGGGTCAAACGCAAATTTTTTGGTAACAAAACTGTATCTCCAAAACTACTGCTCGGATTAAATTAAAATTTATGAAAGAGTTGCAGAGGAGGAACTAAGCTTTCAGAAAAATCATATTGTAGTCACCCTGTGATAACACAAGATAAGCTACAGGGTGTCAAATGTGACTACCTCGAGTATGTAAAAGTTTAAAAAAAAAACACCTAAGTTATCTCTTACAGTTAAAAAGATATTTACACTTGAATTTTGAATTTCTGATTTTTTGCCTCGACTTTCTTTCGTTTTTCGGGAATAAGTCCTGAAATATATGAGGTAAAATTTAATAGACTACTGTCAAATGTTGAGCAAGTGTCGTCATTTACTTTGCTTTTAACAGCTGTTCAAAACATACAACCTCATGTATTTTTCTAAAAATGGAAAAAAGTGAATTTCGAGTGCTCATTAAACATTATTTTTTGCGAAAAAGAACCGTCAATCAAACCAAGAAAAAGCTCGATAAATACTATGGAGACTCTGCTCCATCAATTTCAATGGTAAAAAAGTGGTTTACTGACTTTCGTTGTGGTCGCACAAGTACAAATGACACTGAAAGTTTTAGACGGCCAATTGAGGTCAGTACACCCGAAAATATCGAAAAAATCAACGATATGGTTTGGTCGAGCGAAAAGTAAAAGTGCGTGAGATTGTTGATGCCATAGGCATTTCATATGGCAGTGTGGTTTCGATTTTATATGATCAGCTGGGTTTATGAAAGTTGTCAGCAAGATGGGTGCCGCGTTTGCTCTCAATTGACTATAAACGTAAACGTGTGACAACTTCAAAGGATTGTTTGGAGTTGTTTAACCGCAATCCGAATGAGTTTTTGTGGCGTTTTGTAACTGTGGATGAAACATGGATCCATTACTGTATTAAACAATGGGTTTCTTCGAAAAAGGCCAAGGTAAGTTTGTCGGCCAATAAGGTGATGGCAACAGTTTTTTTGGGATGCACGCGGTATAATCCACTTCGATTACCTTCAAAAGGGAAAAACAAAAAATTGCAAATATTATGCCAACTTATTAGACCGATTTAATGAGGATTTGAAAAGAAAACGACCCCACATGGCCAAGAAACAATTTCTTTTTCATCGAGTTAATGCACGGGTGCACATGTGTGCAGTCTCAATGGCAAAACTCTATGAATGGGCTACGAATTGGTACCTCATCCGCCATATTCTCCGGATTTAGCACCTAGTGACTACTTCCTATTTCCAATCCTAAAGAAATGGCTCGGTGGAAAGAGATTCAGCTCCAACGATGAAATTATTGACCAAACAAATTTTAAGGACACTGGAGAAACCTTGGACTAAGTGTATTGAGTTAAAAGGAGATTATGTTGAAAAATAAATTTTTGTTTTGCAAAAAACACAGTGTTTCATTCAAAAAGTCATGGACTTATTAATCCGCCCTCCTATTTTTTACATACAAGACATAAATGAATTTTTAATGAATTTTTAAGGAAATTACATACACGAGAAGACCAATTTCAGAAGTCTACCTTCTAATCCCACGCAGTGTGTGATCCAAAATGTAAACGGAGCTAATTTATCAATTTCGGAACGACTGATCCGATTTCAATAAAATTTTATACAATTTTTGTGGAGGAATGTTTGAGCTGGGACCTTATATAACTACCGGAGGCAGATCTAAAGAGTACCAAAGTTGGACATTTCTGTTATGAACATTTGTAAAAACGATCCTGATTCATTATATCTGAATCGATTTGAAAGATTTTTTTATGAGAGGATTCTATTAGTCGAGATCTAAAAAAAACTTCGTCGTCGGGTATTAGGCTTTAAAGATGAAAAATTTTAAGTATCTTGGTGAAGTTTTTTCATTATAGCGCTTTCAACTATCACCCGATTATTTTTATACGCTACACCACCATAGGTGGTTGGGGTATTTTATTTTTGTCCTAATGTTTGTAACGCATACAAAGAGTTATCGACTCAGAATCCGCAAGCAAAAACTTTGCTTGCCATCTAATAAGATAATAAGCTAATATAATGGCTCAGCACTACTTACTTATTAGATGAATAACTCATTATTTTAACACAGTGATGTCATTAGAGGTAACTACTTACTCCATTATTATCAAAATGAATAGTAACTAAGTTACATTATCAGTTACATATAAGTACTGAAATATAGAAAATAAAAATCTGATATATATTTTTTAAATTTATTTATTTAAAATATGTAATTTTTATAATATAAATGAAAAGATTGATAAAAAGTAACATTTCCAAAAATCTGATCTTAATTAATTGATTACATATCATGTTAAAAGTAAATACTACTTTCATGTAATGCAGAAGGTATGTTGTTATCATTGAAAAATAACTACATCAGTAACTACGTACCATTACCAAGTTTTTGCTGGGGCTAGACGGTTGGCTGGCTGGCTGTCCATCTAAACCTTGTGCACAAAGTACAGGTCGCAATTTTGAAGGTAAGTCAATGAAATTTGGCACGTGGACGAAGCCTATTGAAATTGGTTATGATCGGTCTATTATTTCCCCTATCCCCCATACAAGTGACCCCCAGAATAGAGTTTCAACACTCAAAAATTCATTAAAAATAAAAATATTTGTATGAAATTCGGTGCAAAGAAGTTTTGTACATGTTTCAATCTTTGTACCAAATTTTATGAAAATCGGTCCAAGAATTACCATAGCTCCATATAAACCCTTCTTCCGAAAATCACTTTAATGTGTATAAATAACATACGAATGTTAGTATCAAGTTAATATTCGACAGAAATAAGTTTTATGTGAGCGGAAACAACATTGCAAAATTTTATGAGAATCGGTCCATTATTTACCAATATAAACTCACTTCCGGAAATCGTCTTATAGTGCTTTAAATTATCTAAATGTTATTATATTATATATTGTATATTTTATTTTAGATTTTGTAAAAGTGTTGGTCTACAATTGGCAACACAGGTCTAATATAAATCCCCTTCCCGAATTTTTATGCAATGGTATAGGGCAGGGGTTCTCAAAAGACCTCGCTTCGCGACCCCCTTTTGACATTGCAATGGAAGCGCGACCCACTACAACTTTGACTAATTTAAAAATCAGAAAAACTATAAAGACAAAATAATTTTAAAAAATAATATTAATAATTTCGGCATTGTTTTCTTAGAATATTAAGAGATTTTTTCGTATAAATTTAATATTATTCTCTGCGTCCACAAAAGAAAAACGATATTTTTACATAAAAATGTATATTGAAGAAAAAATTTTGAATATTTTTAGGGCTTCGGAGCCAACAAACGGATAAACTTTGCTATATTTCAACTATTTAAAATGCTTTTATATCTGTTGATTCATAATTAAATTCAACGAATTTCAACTCTTTTTGGACTTTCTGATTTTAAATTATAAAGTTGCTTAAGCAAATTTTCTTTATATATTCGGGAAACTTATCGATGAAATACAAGTTTTTTGTACTGAAATGATTTTATAAAAAGTTCTTGGCATAATATATTTTTATGAAAGTAGAAGAAGTAGAATTTCATGTGAAAAAAAAACTATTGTTTCATCAAATCTAAGTGAACTACATATTTATCTTTTTAATTAATTGCTTAAAATGGAAAATATATTAAAAAAAAATTAAAATTGATCTTCAGTTCCCTACCATCGATTGAAAGTCACGGGTCTGGAACATTTCGTCAAAAAATAGTATTGAGTAGTGTCTTCAAATAGATATCAAAAAATTCATAATTTTTAGCCAATTTTAAAAAAAATATATTTTAAACAATTTTTGCATCATACAAAAAAAGAAAATTCGATGTTTTTCTTAAAAAATTTATAAGAATTTTATAAGAAAAAATCCCTTTAGGCTAAAATATTAAAAATTTGCATTGTAGTAATAAGTACTTCTGATAAGGTATGATTTTCTAAATTTTTCAAAAAAAATTGTTCATTAAAATGCCTTAAAAAGTCTTCTAGCAAAACAAAATCCCACGGAAAAAAATTGTAAAATAGTTTTTCCATAACCAGCATAAAATTACAAATTTTTTGATACCCATTTTGATTAAAAAATCGAAACTTTCCATTTTTAAATAGTTTCATGCTTTTATTGGAATTTTCATTTGAACTTCTAAGTAATATTTATATTAAAAAAATTGTCTGTTTAAGAATATTTTTCAAGAACTCTTCGCGACCCCCCACGAATGTCCTTACGGACCCCTTGTGGGTCGCGGACCCCCATTTGAGAACCGTTGGTATAGGGTATCATATAGTCGGTCTTGTCAATGCCAAATGTCTAACTCGAAATTGTTTTTATACTTTTTTTTAACTTTCTTTTTATACAGATGAAAATTAAAGAGCCATAAAAATAAAGAAGAGTTTTCTTTGTATTATTGTTGTTTTTGTTGCTTATTCAACAATACAAAAATAAAAACAAACATTTATTTTACTTTAACCTGTAAGTAGCATTTTGCTAAAGAGTGAATGAGGTTTTTGTATTTATGTATGTATATGTTTAAGTAAGTGTATAAATTAAGGCTGGTTTTATTAGGTGTTTGAGGTAACCCAGTCTGCCTCGCTACCCTCATAAAGAAATATAAAAGATCAAAGTATTTTAAACAAATTATAATAAATTTTATATTACGATAATGTTATAACAACATTGATATACTGTAGAAAATAATTTCACAATAATTATATACTTTTTATAATTATATATTCTTCATCCAATAGATTAAGCTTCTTATTTCGATCATGTCAATTTTATGACTGCATCTTATTTGATCTGTTTAAGATATATTCCTTATATGTTCTACCATACCCAACAAAACAAAAAAAATCAGTCTATTGCCGTTTATATTTTTCTAAACTTTAAACATACATTTATGCCTTTTGTAATTACTTATATATACATATGCACATATACTTATATGTATATATATGTATGCATAGATATAACTAGGTAGAGACAAATGAGTTTATTTTATCTCTTTTATATGAGAGTGACTGAGGGAGGATGTATGTTATTTTACAGAATGAATTCTTTAAAAGCTTTTCAATATGTATGTTTAAATATATTTTACAATGTTTGTGAGTTGAATGTGATGAGTTCTTTCATAAATTTTAAAACCGGAGTAGTCAACATTGGAATTAAAAGAGAATTTATACAGACGAGATTAAAAACTTTACAACATTTTCATTAATTTAAGACAATAGAATTATAAGCTTAAAACATCTTAACGTTGTTACTGTTTTACTGGCCTAAATAAATATATATTTATTTATTTTTTTTACTTTTGAATAATGTATAGTAAAAAAATACATAGGAGTACGTATGAGTAATATTTAATTGTTATGAATTTCATAACAACCACATGCACATACATATTACAAAAAAAAAAAAAAATAAATAAATAAAAATATTCAGGTATATCGATTCCTTTTCAAATGAAATCGAATGTTAAAAATGAATTTGATTTTAAAACGGGAAATATATGTAATGTAAGGGGAATCGTATTGATTTCATTTTCTATATTTGTTTCATTCCGACTTATTTCATGTAAAAAAGAAGTACGAAAACGTAAATAAACAATTTTATGTCAAACATAGAAAGTATTTTTAAAAGTATTATTTAAAATGATAGGGTAAGTGCACCTAATGTCGGCATGTACCAGTAGTCGGCATTTTTAAATTTAAACTGAAATAATTAACAACAACGAATACTAATTATTGATGTAAGACCTATTTTGCCATGAAAATATATTTATATTTTTAGTGCAAATGTTCAAAATATACTAATAGTAGCAGTTTTTTGGCAATTTCCTCCGTTCTTAAACAATATATTTTTGATATCAGTTTTTAGAAAAAAAATTCAAGAAAGATCAATTTCAAAGATGATATTAATTATAATAATCCAAGTTGTATTTTAACAAAAAATTATTCAGAAGATAGGCAACAAACCTTATGTTAAATGTGTAAAATTTTGCATAAAGAATTCCAATTTGTGGTTTGATGGCTGTCGACCTTAGGAACAAAAAAATTTTATAGTATTCTATAGTCGGCATGTCATGTCAATTGGGAGATAATAATGTTATTATTACTTCGGACCTAAATGTTTCTTGCAAATACATTTAGACCCTATTATTAGAAATATTTCGTCGGAACTATATGATGATTTATCTGTTATTATAAGGGGTCATTTCTATGATGTTTGTAAAAAATGTGTTAAAAGTTAATTAAAACTTAAGATTTATACATAAAAATGTTCTACAGAATTTTTCACCGTAAAATTTCACTATAGGTCGCTGAAATGTAAAATTGTATCTGTTGGACCATTTTTCCAAAAAACGATAAACTATAAAATCTATCAAGTATTTTGTTCAATTTTTTTTTTTTTAAAAATTATTTTATATTTCAGAGCATAGTTTAAAGCATTTACATACAAAATGTGTCAATAAATTTCATGCCGACTATTGGATTATCACATGTCGAACACTAGAAAAATATGCCGAATATAGATACAATCGATGTATTTTATAAAATGCAATAAAATGGCCAATTAAACATTTATTTCTTTGCAAAAATCTAACAAAATCTGAAAGAGTGCTCGTTATCTAAATATCATGATCACGTTCGGAAATATTAAACTTGAAAGTCAGAAAAAAAGTTAAACTGCCTGACCACCGGTACACTTACCCTATTTATAATAAAAAAATTTATATTATTAAATGAGAAGAAAAAGTTTGAAAATATAAAACGTAGAAAGTTACGCGATTCCTCCAATCCTTTGGATTTGCCTGAAAATCTGTAAGAGTGAATTCGTTTGTTTTTTTTTTAACTTTGTCTAATTTATTTTTTTAAGATTTATTGAATTTTTTAGAATCAATAAAAAGGGATTTTTATGGATATTGGAGAAGATCACTCCACAATTACACACCACTTCAATTTCCTTAACAATAGAGTTGGCCGCAACGTTAATATTTTTCGCCGAAGCGGTTGGTTAGCAATGATGCATTCATCGCAATTCATCGCACCACATTTTGAAAATCCCTTAAAAAATGTTGACAGTCTTAGAGCAAGTGTTATGCCACCAGTGGATTAAACTTCCGACTGATATGCAAACAATTTTTTTTTTTAATACGGCATTCCGGGCGTTGATAGGTGTATAGAGCTTTTTGTAGTTCAAGATATGAAAATGGAATAATTGGTTGACTCTTGGCAAATTCCGGTTACGCACTTGAATCATTTGTGTTGACGACATACAGAGATCCAAGTCCAGGTTCAGCAGAACATTCATTTAATAAAGTACATGCGCCCGAAAGAAATATAATAGAGAGAACAATAGGTATTTGTAAAAGCCGATTCAAGTGCTTGCCGCGAACTTTGTGGTATAAACCTTCAAAGGTAGTAAAAATAATAAATGTATGTGGCGCGTTGCACAATATGTGCAATTTCTATAAAATCGAACGGTAAACATTACTAGAAAACGTCGCAACAGAAGAAAATTATGCTGAAGAAGTTTATACCGATACAAGAGATGTTGAAGCAAGGAGACTACGAGATAACGTTGCCCAAAGCTTGTGTTAATTATTATTTTTAATTGCAAAATATTTATTTAATTCATTTATCCATTTATTAAATATAAATAATAAAACATTTTTCTAGAAATCTTAAATAAAAATTATTTTAAAGTTAAGAAAAAATTAATTTAAAAGATTTAACTGTTCTTTTTGAAGCTCCAAAAGTTGGGCTTTTATAAAATTTTGTTCATAAGCCAATTTTTTATTTGTTTTATGATGTCTTTCATATTAATTTCTTTGTTTAGTAAGTTCTTGTTTTTGAATGGCTTGAGTCTGTTCTTTGAGATTATCTGACACTTTCTCCAATGATCTATACATGTGTTTAGTGATTGATTAAAAACTTTTTAGAATTTCTGTATTTCTAAGTTTCCCAACGTTTCAGAGATCTCTGCATAGCTTTTGGTATCATCGGTTATAAATTTTTTCAAATTATTTTGTAGAGAATCTGCCACAAATTTTCGTTGTACAGATCGATTCATTGTAGATTTTTCGCCTGCCTCTGCTACTTTTACGTTTTCACCTTCCTCTTCTTCATGCTTTGTCTTCCTTAAAGGTTCATTTGTTTCAACATATTGACCAACTCAAGTAATACTATCTTCGATCCCATCGACTATATCATATAAACCACAGAGCTTACCAATAGCTTCTTCTTTGCTAGATATATATAACTGGTTGTAAGGTCCTCCGCCTGTAGTTCGTGTTTCCTTTTTGTTAGTTGAATTTTGTTTTTTTTATTTGAGGCTTTTTATCCATCCTTGCCTATAGAATTACACTAATGAAACTCTAAAGATATATCTTATTACATTTATTGTACCTTTTTCCAAGTTTCTTTCTTTTTTGTTGGTGGGCCAATACTGTTTAGATTAATTGTAAGTGTTCGCCAAAGACTCTCCGTTTCTACTCTATCACCTTTAGAAAAACCTTGGGCTAATTGTGGATTGTTCTCCATACATTCTATCATCATGTTTTCTTGCTGGATATTTATGTGTTTTCCCCTAAAATTATTTTAAACAAAATTATTATAAAATTATTTACCATAAAATAAGAAATACTTCCGTTTTACTTCTTCAATTATTAGAATATAAATATATACGATATCTAATGTTTACCCGATTTAAAAACGTTAAAATTTATTTAAATTTCATATACATAGAAACAATATGGAAAATGAAAACGAACTCGTTTTCACGCAAATAAGAAAAAGAATCGATAATCTGAATTGTATCACACATTTTGACTATTTAGCACTGGTTAAAACGCACTGAACTCTTCTGGGCATTGATTCTATCAATTTTTGGAATTTTTCTTCCCAAAGTTGATTTTTATTTCGAAATGTCTTCCCATCTAGGCCTCTCTTCAG
Source organism: Protophormia terraenovae (assembly GCA_951394005.1). Taxonomy (NCBI): domain Eukaryota; kingdom Metazoa; phylum Arthropoda; class Insecta; order Diptera; family Calliphoridae; genus Protophormia; species Protophormia terraenovae. Next base: position 95,407,414 of record OX596077.1, read on the forward strand.
TTCAACCCAAAGGTTCTCAATAGGATTGAGATCCGGTGACTGAGATCCGGTGACTGTGAAGGCCATTCTAAAACAGATACATTGTTAGCACTCAGCCAAGATTTAACTAATTTTGAGGAGTGCTTAGGATCATTGTCCTGTTGAAAAGTCCATTCTGGTGGCATATTGTTCTCCGCATAGGGTATCATAATATCCTTCAAAATATCACGGTACATTTCTTTGTTCATTATTTCTGTTATCTGATAAAGAGGGCCAACACCATGCCAAGAAAATGCACCCCACACCATTATACTTCCTCCGCCGTGTTTAACAGTCTTTTTTGTATAACGATCATCTAGTTCCTTTCCATTTGATCTTCTAATATTTCTGCGACTATCTGATCCGAACAAGTTAATTTTTGTCTCGTCGCTCCATAAAATGTTCTTAAAATCTTCAACTACACTATTTTTAAATTTTCTTCAGGAGTGCAATGTACATTATGACCCATCTTTTCGTAAAAATAATATTATTTTATGATATTTTTTCAACAATAATATTTCATTTACCGTACATTTAATTATTCTCAGAAAATTTATCCAAATTATAAGGTAAATTAAAACAAAAAATATTATCCTTTAAAATAAGTCTATTATTTTGCACAAATTATATTTTAACTTTTCTTAAAATGTTTACGAAAGAGCATAAAGGAAATAAAGAAACTTCTTAAAAATACCCATTATTTTTAGTATTGACATATCAAAAATAACGGTACCAAAAATTCCTAAGATAATGTTTTTTTAAGAATGTTATTTGTACAGAATCACCCATTTAAGCGGTTTTGTGTATTTATCCGAAAAAAATCAAGGCGCTTCACGCTCCAAATTTTAAATAGAAATTATTTATGAACATAATTATACAAATTTTTGCAAATACTTAATGAAAAAGAAATTATAGTTCAAAAATAACAAAATATCACTTTAAAACATTGGATTATTTTTGAAAAGAAATATACATAATACAAATTTGTATGGGATTTTTTGTACGATGTTTCATTAGGTCGTTTTGCTGTCAGGCATTCTATATTTTGTTTATAAATGTATTACAATTTTTTTTTAAGTATAAAAAAATAACGACAACTAGAAAAAATAAGCCTTAAAATAAAAAAAATAAAAAAAAAAAAATACACCGTCACCGAAAATTCAAAACAACGTAACATAAAAATTTTCAAATTTGTGTTTTTGATGAAATATAGTTTATTTTTCTAAAACACGTGTGATCACAAATTTGCAGACTTATAGCTCAAAAAATTACGGTTATATTAACGAAGGCAATGATTTTCGGGGTCCTAATTAGATTCTGAGTAGATCTAGCTATGTCCGCCAGTCTGTCCAACTATCCGTCTGTCTGTCTGTCTATTGAAAGCAGGATGATGAAATTTGATCCAAATATTTATCTTATATAAGGTTTGTTTGGTATTGAAAATGGGCAAAAAAGTTATGGGCTAAAAACTAGAAACACAGGTGTCCGTTGTAGCTTAATTTCATACTTTTCTGCTGATATCTCTTAAACAAAAGCATGTATTGTAAATTGTACGGATAGTTTGGGGGTCGATATAAACTTGGAAACAAAAAATGCTCGTGGTCCGCCCACTTTACTGCGCAACTCCCATATAAGGTGAAAATCAACGAAATTTTGTAAACATATTTTAAGAATAAATTTAAACTCAGAAACAAAAATGGGCGTGGTCCGCCCACTTTACTGCCCATCTCCCATATAAAAAAATTAAAAAAAAAAGTTGATGGTGGGTATATAGATTCGGCCGAGTAGAGTATAACATTCGCTCTTGTTATACCCACCATCAAAAAGATGGGGGGTATATTGATTTTGTCACTTCGTGTATAACATGTCAAAGGAATCATCTAAGACCCCACAAAGTATATATTTTCTTGGTCCTGGTTAGATTCTGAGTCGATCTAGCTATTTCCGTCCGTCTGTCCGTCTGTTGAAAGCAGGATAGGGCTCGAACGGGACAACATTGGAGGACGAAATTTGGCACAAATATTTGTCTTTTATAAGGTTTGTTTGGTATTGAAAATGGGTAAAATCGGTTAATAAACAAAAAAGTTATGGGCTAAAAACTGGAACCACAGGGTGTCCGATTTATACTTTTCTGCTGATATTTCTTCAACAAAAGCATGTGTGACAACGAAATTTTGTACAAATAGTTCGGGGATCGATGTAAACTCGCAAACCAAAAATGGGCGTGGTCCGCTTACTTTACCGCCCACCTCCCATATAGGGTGAAAATCAACGAAATTGTGTTCAAATAGTTCAAGGACCAATGTAAACTCGGAAACAAAAAATGGGCGTGGTCCGCCCACTTTACCACCCCCTCCCATATAACGTAAAATTTTAAAAAGTTGATGGTGGTGGTGCTGGATGGTGGTGGATTACGCTTGTTTTTATTTTTTTTTTACGAATTTAGATTGCAAATTATTAAAAATATAATAGCTATTAAAATTTTGGAGTAAAAGTTATCAGAAATCTTTTTAATTATAATTTTTCAAAAATTTTTTATTGATGTTAGGTTTTTTTTTTTTTTTTTTTTTTTTTTTGGCTTCAGAAAATTAAAATCTTGAAAAACCTAAACCACATGACTTAAAAAATATTTAATAAAAATTAAATATATTAGGCAATATTTAAAGATGTGTTAACCCAAAAATCTTGTTTGTAGAATAATTTGTTTAGATTTTAGAAAGTTTTTGGTGCCTCCTGTAAAGTTATGAAAAGTGATGTTACGTTGTTTTGCATTTTCGGTGACGATATATAAGTTTTTCTCTGGCCTTATTTTTTAGGACATTTGGCCTTTTTTGATTCTTTTTTTGACCTTTTTTTTGTCTACAATTATGCTTTAATTTTGGGTTAACATTTGATCAGTAATGTCTTATTTTAAATTGGGTAAATTGTTGTTTAAATATGTACTTATAAATATTTTAATTTTCAAGGAGATTCAAAATTGATTAAAATTTTGTTTTAATTTGATTAATGACATCGATGCAAACTCGATGTTATTTAACCATAATTATTTCCTATAACAAAAGAATTGTAGTTTATTAAACTACCAACATTTTATTTGCTACGTTAACTTTTTATAATTGTATTTACAAAGTTTATTTTGCTAAACACACTCCTTAAAGATCGCATTAGTTACCATCGTTAAAAATATAAAATTTTAGTTGCAGTTTTAATTTTTGAAAAAAAAAAAAACTGATAATGTTTTCATTGTACAAAACTACAAATTAATTTTTTTAAAATGTGCAAAAAGTGCTAAAAAAAAAGCCAAAAATAATTCAAAAAGTGCTAGAAAAAGTGCCAGGCGCTAGATTTACTTTTTTTTTTTTTGTGCTAAACGAGTTTAAAAAGTGCTAGGTCTAGCACTAAAAGTGCTAAATTGGCAACACTGCCCCCTACTAATGATGCGCATTCGTATGTCTGCTATTGGTCACCAAACAAGTGTTAGGATTGACCTAATAATGTCTATGTAATTATTATACTTACTGGTAAATATGACTTAAATCCCTTAAAAGGTTTACCTATTTGTAAGTTAATGGACTTATCTACTTCTTCTATAAAGTTCTATTTACTTTATTGAAATGTGTCTATTTAGCAATAGGTATATTTTGTAAATGATGTTTTCTAATTTCCATAAAAATAAATTCAAAAACTAATTTTATTTGTAAATGGTTACTGTTATTCTCCTTATTCGTTGCACAAATCTAACAACTCTAATACAAATATTGTTCTGAAACTAGAGAAAAAAAGTTAACAAAAAATGAAAACATATACTTCAAAAATAACAAAACAACAACAACTATTGTTGTTGTAACTGATAGCAAAATAAACTGTCATGCTGACAGTATATTTTGTTAAAATTTTATTTGCTCTATATATGCATACCTACATTAAGGCGTCTCACTGAAAAAAGTGTTTATGTTACTCACAAGAAATTAAACGTGGTATGTTTTATAATGTTTCCCAAAATATTTCGGGTCTATTGTTGAACGCCCGACCGTTTTTTTTTAGTTTTTTGAATATTTCCAATTTTTGCTCAAAACAACGCACTTTAATGTCATTTATTGTTTTTATTATTGGTTTTGTAATTTTAGTAAATATTTTAATTCAAGCTGCTTTTTGACTGCTTTTTAATTCAAACTCATTTTAAATGAGTTTGACGGTCCGATAAAACTCGAATTTGTAAAAATATTGAAATAAAAATTTAACTGACGCCAGTAACATACCAAGGTTTACTTTGATGGGGGGGTTTACAAAAACCCTTTTTTCCTTTCATAGGAAGTGAGTCTCCTTAATGTACATGATTACGAGAATTGTCATTGTTCTTTTTATTTCATTCTTATTTTGTTTGTTGTTACTTTGTTTTGTTGTTTTTATTGTTGTTATTTGTATCTTAGTTAAACCAAATTTCAAATAAAAAAAAAATGTTTATTTAGAGTGACATAAGCTTAACATTTAGATATATATACAGATTTTAGATATCAACAAATACAATATACATATATAGAATGTAAATACACTAATACCAAGACATCTACAAATATTTGTATTTATATACATACAAGTAAAATTGCACAAGTACATCTGCATTGTCATTGAAGTGAAATAATCCTAGATAAATTTGATTACAGCCTACTAAATTCATTTCTATTAGGGTAGTTCTATTCTATTGTCCTATAATCGTGATGCCACTTTATTATTAAACATAAGTATTATGATATGTGTTATTTCTAAAATTTTTTTTTCTAATTTTATTTTCTTCTGACACGCTTTTGTGGTTATTTATTGGTTGAATAGTATATAATTTATTGAAGAGTATATGTAGGGCTTTTATACGACAACAATATTAAGGAGTGTGTTCGAAAAAATCTTAACATATATAATATTCAATAACTTAGAAACGGTCAATCCTAGAGTTTTCATTATTTTTTATTTAATTGATAATTTATCACAGATTACAGAAAAATATAACTTTTATAGGTCTAACCAGTACTTATGAACTTGTGGACCATTTTTGGTAACCCTTCCGTTAGAGATTTGATAGTTGCTTCTGTCACTTTTTTGGAACAGTGTGTACATTTTCTTTTATAATCTTCGGTATTTTGGAACATTTTTTTTTGTTCTTCAATTCACTTTTCACAAGAACTCAATATCTTTCCACTGGTCTAATCTATGAACAATTTGGAAAATTGACCTCTCTTGGTACAAAAACTATGTTATTGTTTTGGTACCACTCCAGAGCTTTCTTACAGTAGTGACATGATACCAAATCGGACTAAAAATGTGTGGACACGTTATGCTCTCTTATGAAAAGAAGAAGTCTTTATTGCAAATATTCTTTGATCTATATTTTGGTATTTATAGAGCCGAATATAATAAATGACTTTCTATACTAAGAATTGTTTTGGAAATTTTTTCCGCTTTTGGGTCCTAAAATTATTTTTAACACGTTGCCTCGAGAATTTACAATATAAAAGTTTTGCCACAGAAGCTGCGAAAAATCTGCCAGCCCATACGTTTCTTCGTCAATTATACAATATGAGTATTTTTGTATGAAATTTGGTTTTAATATCCGTGCCCCATTCTTGGCTTTTAAATTTTTTGTAGCATTTCTGTTTGGATCTTTTTGGACTTTATATGCTATAAACTTTCCCATTAGCTTTAAATTTTCGCACCAAATAATCGAAGCACTGAACTAACCGGACCTTTTTTCTAGCAGATGTGTTTGGAGTTCCTTTCAATATGCTTTAAATTTTCCGGCCTTCCTAATATCAAGTGTACCTTTTTTTTCTTTCCGAACTAGGTTTCCTGAGGTATTTTTCTATGATAACTAGATAAAAAAATGTTTAATATTGCTTTCGAAAAAAGTTATGAAGCAAAACGTATGTTAAGATTTTTTCGATCGCACTCCTTAGTAAGTAGTTGTCAGTTACGGTAATAAAAGTTTTACTAATATTTATGTCAGTTATATAGAAGTTTGTGATGATGCTATCACCTACCAGTTTAGCCTTGTTAAGGCTAAATCTAGAGTTTTTATTTTGTTTTTAGCATCAACATTTTCGTTTTAGCTAGATAGCTTTTTTTTTTCATCTTTTTTTGATTCTTAAAATTGCATAAAATAGGATAAAATTTTAGTATTTCATCAAAGTCGAAAAAAATCCATTCTAATTCTACTAATTTTCATTCATGTAAGAAATTTTTACTTACTGCGATTCATTTTCCAAATCAGTATAGAGTCATTCCATTTAAAACCAACCAGCTGATTTCCTAACCTATTCCAAATTCGACAATATTTGGTACAGACGTTAAACCTAAGACTAATTTATAATTTCAGATAATTTCATCAAGTGATTTGCGAAATATAGCGATTTGGTAGTGTAAAATAGCTAAATAAATATACAAAGTTGTATACATAAAATTACAAATATCTTTCAAACTGTTTACGATATCAGATTTTTTGAGAAGTCATATTAAAGGTATCAAAGTTACCTTTAATATGACGTATAATATGACTTTTTCTCAACATCAAAATGGTCTACATCTCGCGGCTTTTAGTTCGCAGGTAAATATCTCCAAAAATGGTCTTTTTAAAAATGTTAATGCTGAATATGTTTTCTTTAACCGTGGTAAGCGGCATTCTGAGTGGCATTCTGAGCACTATTTTATGAATTATTACAACAAATGTCATAAAAAATACGAAATATTTTTTTCAATTTGAATGATTCCATGTCAAAACGGATAGCAATCGGATTTGACATCTCCGATTTCAATGAAATTCACTACAAGCATTGACCATTGGAAGATTTTCCGAAAACATTAAATTTGAGACCCATGTTTCTTTTCGGTCCGGAAATATGACGGTTTAAAAAACGGAAAAATGTTAAAAACTTTACAAATGAATACTCATTTAACTTTTAATAACTTCTTAAATATACACGGTAGATCTCTAGATGCTGCTGCATATTAAAGACAAAAATATTACCTTCATAACGATATATATAAAGTTTTTTACATCAAAAGTTCAAAAGTCAAAATTGAAGATTAAAAAATTCAAACTATTATATATCAAAAACCGGTATTTTTAAAATTCTTAAAAAATGATATATTGTTGACATAACATTTCTCTGCATGGATATAAAATTTCAAGTTGGAGCTTTATTTAGTTTAAAAGTTGTGGACAAAATTAAAATCCAATTATAAATAACTCCTAAGCTATAGAAATAAAATTGTAATTTTCATGTAATTTTAAAAACAAGGACATGACCTGAAAAATGATATATAGTGAGTTACTTTAGATCGAAAGTTCAAAGGTCAAAATAAGACTTACAAAAAGTAAACCGTTATATCTCCGAAAACGATGTTTTTAAAATGCTAAAAAAATTATATAATATTAATACAACTCCACTTTAGAGCCCAAACACAACCAAACGGATTTCAACGTTGTTTTCCGCTCTAAGACAGAAATGCAAATTAAATGAAGACGGAGTCCAGCAGAAGATTTCATATATACAAAATTTCGCTGTCGTACATGCTTTTGTTGCAGAAATATCGGCAGAAAAGTGTAAAATGGACACCCTGTGTTTCTAGTTTTAAGCTCATAACTTTTTTGTTTATTAACCGATTTTGCCCATTTTCAATCCCAAACAAACCTTATATAAGACAAACATTTGTGCCAAATTTCATCCCCCTACGTTCGAGCCCTATCCTGCTTTCAACAGACGGACAGACGGACGGACATAGCTAGATCGACTCAGAATCTAACCAGGACCCAGAATATATATACTTTGTGGGGTCTTAGATGATTCCTTCGACATGTTACACACGGAATGAGAAAATCAATATACCCCCCATCTTTTTGATAGTGGGTATAAAAATAAAAGGCAAATCTATCTATCTCTTTCTTATATAAATTTAATGTAAACTTATGTGATTCATTTTGCAACAACGGCAACACTGACAGAGAGAGAGTGAGAAAATGAGAGCTTTTGAGAATCCGTTGTGAAATTAAAATAGATTTTAATTTCCAGCGGATTCCGCTGTGTTGTTTTAGTTGTCAAATCTTCGTATAAAAAAAATAATCCGCTAGGTTGTGTTTGCGCTCTTATACTTGTGCAAAATTTCATGTTGGATACTCATTTAGTTCAGAAGTTATGCAACAAACTATAAACTGAAGTCAAATTTTGTATATAAAATTTTTTTTTAAATATGTGCTCATAAAAAAAAAAAAAAAATAAATTCAAAATCATTTTTTAAATATTATTATATATTTATATATTTTGAATTTAACATACAAAAAATTAGCTTTTTTCTGTATTTTTCTTCATAACTCCTAAACGAGTACAGGCTCCAGCTTGAAATTTAGCACAAATATAGAGAAGGGTTTCATTACCAATGTATGGATTTTTTAAGAATTTTAAAATACCGTTTTTTTTTATTAATTAAGCTTTAATCTTTATATTATCGATTTTGACCTTTGAACTGTGGAAGTATATAAACAGGGCAAGTTTTTATATGCACAAAAATAATTGAAATATGCGCTTGAAAAAGCATGAAAAAATGGTATAATATGCACAGAAATATGCAAAAATAGCATGAATATGTATATGAAAACCAAAGAATTTATGCATTCTTATATATTAATGTGTAGAAAATATGCACAAATATGCATTTTTTTAACTTTCAATCTCTAATAGATTTCGATGTTTATAAAAATATAACTATTTTAATTTTAAGTATCATATTTGACGCTTTCGATTTTTTTTTTTTTTTTTTCTTTACAATATTTACAATGTACTCAAAATTCTCACAAAAAGATTTTTAGAATTCATTTGATTGAACTCCAAAAAAAATCACAAAAAGAGTGTGTTTTTGAAAAAGAAAACTAACTTTTGTATCCATTATATGCAAATTTATGCAAAGATTTAAAAAATAAGCATTTTTTGTAAAATTCTTTTGAAATATGCAAATGCTTACTTTCCAAGCGAAAAGCTTGAAAAACTTGCCCTGTATATAAATGTTTTACTTGTCGCTTTAAAGTCAATGTGTTGTTCTATTAAATGAAATAAAAATAAGAATTGTACAATGTATATTTTAGAAGTTATGAGTAATAAAGTGTGATTACTTTTGAAAATAATTCAAACCCTTTTTGATTTTTGAAACGTCATATTTTTGGACCGCGAGGATTCTTTACTCAGAAAAATTTAGATTTGAGAAACATTTATAATACTTAATATCTGTAGCAAATTACATTGAAATCGGAGATATCAAATCCGAAAATTTCTGTTTTTTGTCCGTTTTGATATGGAATCACTCATTTGTATTCCAAGCAAAAAAAAAAAAACATCAAGAGCTTCCAAAAAGAACATTTTCACCACTTCAAAAGTAGAACAAAGTGCATATTTTAAACTTTTTTTGAAATTCTTAATAATTACTTCCAAAAAAGTGAAAATAAATGAAATTTTAGCTGGAAAAAACGTTAATAATTTCTAAGAAAATTAAAATTTTATAAATTTTAATGCATTTTTATTATCTTTTAATAAGGCTAAAACTGAATTTTTGTAAAAAAATTTCATAAACATAGTTTTAAAGGAAGTACTTCAAAAGAAATGAATAAGAAGCATAAAAGAAGAACATCCTACCAATGACAACCATGGGTTAAAAAAGGAACTTCTGCAGCTCTTTTGCACCAGTAAGTACTTCCTTCCAATAACAACACAATGTTAAATTCATGACTTTTTCAGCTCTTTTTCAATTCCTTTTTTGCTGGGTTGTTTTATTTATAATAAAAGAGAAAAATCGCCAATTGAATCCAAAAATCATCCAAATGTAATGAAATTCGTCAAGAATATTAACGAGTTTTAGCTAGATTTCCGCTAGGGTTCACGATTCATAGTATCTCAAAAATAAGATAAATTGTCTTTTTAAAAATACGAATAACTTCCAAAATATTTACGTTACCACGATCATTGAGGCGAATAATTAAAGGAAATGAAATTACATTTAAAATGATACCTGAAACATTTTTTATGTTGAATTTTATTGTTGGATAATTCGCGTTCGCGTATTTCCAAAAATTATATTTTTAAGTTCGTGAAAAATATGTGTGCAGAGGATGAAACCATTCTAAATGTTCCCTGTAAGTATCGTGTTAAGACTCCCAATAGTTTCTGAGTTATTAAGGAAAAAGCTTTAGGAATACAGACTTTTTCTTTGGCCCGATAAATAAATTCTCTAATTATATCATGCTTAGGACAAATATCAGGGATATTCAGGGACAATAATTTAAAAAAAGCTCTATTTTTGGAGTTCAGTTTTTAAATTGAAATATTATCCAAAGTGGAAATATCAACACGCAGAGAAAAAACATGGTTACAGCATGATCACCACAAATATTTAATGATTATATAGCCGTTTTTCATTGATTTAAAAAAATATGAAAATTATATAAAAAAAAAAAAAAATATATAAAATTTTAATATGGTTCACTGAATTATAATATGTATTTAAATATGTTTATATGAAATCATATTTATGAATAAATCCAATCATTTAGTCAATTCTACAACAATTTAGTTAATTACATAACCATTCATTTCATTTTACAAATTTGGTTAATTCTACAACCATTAAGCCATTAACTTTTAATGCCTTTTGAATACACATTTTTGTGAATCAGTCCAGTAGTTATAATTCTCATTTAGTTTATATATGAACAAATATAAATTGATAAGTTTTGTTTTTATTCACTATGATGAATGTACCACATATCGTGGTACAAATGAATATAAATATGAAAATATGGGATCATATATATGATAAAATGGGATTATATATATGATGAAATTAGTTCATATATATGATAAAATGGAATTATATATATGATAACATGGGATTATATATATGATAAAATGGAATTATACTTATGATGGAATTAGTTGATATATATGATAGAATGGAATAATATATACGATAAAATGGAGTTATATATATGAAGAAATTAGTTTATATATATGATAACATGGAATTATTAAATGATAAAAACATGATGAAATTGAAAGCAATACTTAAGAAAAGGTTATAAAACTTACTTAAAGTTATTAATAAGGTTATGAACCTTACTAATAAATTGTAAATTGGAATCATAATAATGATTACGTACAAATATACTTATTGTAACCTGGAATCATATATTACAATCATAGTATGTTGCTCTTAGTTTATGGTCACAGGAACCATATTTTTTCTTTGCGTGAACCTTGGATTGCAAAAAATTCCTAAATATCCTCAGTTGTAGTATGGGAATCTTGGAGTAAATATTGTTTTACGTGGAAATATAGTTTTAAGTAAAGTGGGCTCTTCCTGACCAGAACTAATATTCGATTTAGGGTATCCAATTATTCGGGTGTTTACATTAATCGGTTTATACGACAAATAATTATTCGAGGCTTAAAGTTGATCGGTTAATAACCGATTATTGACAAATTATTCGATTAACCGAATAACCTTTGTTATACATGTAAAACATATAAATTACACAAATTATAGCTTTTAATCTATTTAAATAGTTACTTAGAAACATGATATAAGATCAAATTCTTTTAAAAGGAGATCATTTCATAATTATAATTTTAGCTAATACTATAAAATATTCTACTTATTCTGCTTTATTTAATAAATTTCTCATGTAAGTATATTTTTCGTGTAAGAATAATATTTTGTTAAAATTAATATTTTTGGGTGCATTTAGGAGATGTTAATTAAAAGTATTATGACTTGTAAAACTTTGAATTTACTTTACTCAAAATAATGTTTAAGAATTTCTATTGACACAAGTTTAATTGTTTATGAAGATATAATATTATTATCTTTTTTTGACGCTTTTTATAAAACATTCTATCCCAACAAAAAAAAAAAAAAAAAAAAGCATCCAAAGAAGTCAGTAAGATACTGAATTTGTGATCCAGAAATAGTACAAATTCGTATAATTTTCAATGAATTGAATTTTTTGATACCTGTGTTATGTCATGCCATATTCACGATTTTGTGCAAAATTGCAATGAACATCCAAATTTTTTTCATCGACTCCAGGAAATTATTTTTAATTTTTATTATTATTTTAATAAAGAAAATAACATAATATTGTCATTTGTTTCAGTTATTTTCTTTTTTGGAGAAATAACATCCGAATATCAACGTCTTATAACAGAACAATTCATTTAAATCTTTCTATATATATTGAATCCTGTTTTATTACTTCTAAAGCAGAAGAAAAATTACCTCACTAAAAATTATGTTTATTTTTACTGGAATGTAATAGACCTATTAAAAAGATGTAGTTATAAATTTATCATAAAAAAAATAAACAATTTTCTAATTTATAACCCGAAAAAACTACATTTCGGTTAACCGGTTATTCGACACAAATTATTCGGTTTATTCGTTATTCGAAAATGGACAATTTTAAATTATTCGGACAGTTAATCGACATAAATTAACCGAATAACCGAATGACGGTTAATCGATTGGATACCCTAATTCGATCCCAGCAAAAAATGGTGCTTACTTGGAAGCAATAGCATTGTTTACATAAGCGATATTTTGGTTATTTAATTAAATAAACCATAGTGCTCCAGAGAAGCAAACAAAAAAAAAAAAAAATCACATTCTATTGCTTCTAGGCATCTCATCTCGAACAAATATCATGCATTCGAGATGAGCCACCTAGAAGCAATAGAATGTGATTTTTTGCTTCTCTGGAGCACTATTGTAAGGGAAAGTGTATTTCGAACACCGTCAATTACTTACTCTATTGCAGTTTTGGAATCTTCATGCAATTAAATAAGCAATATGTTGCTTCCATCAGTTGTATTGCATCCAAATCAGCAAAAATTGTTTGCTGGGATGTTGATGTTGATCCATCAAATCGGCAGGTGGTACATTTTTGGAATTGCAAAGAAGGTGGGTTAAAGGAAGGGTTTTTATTGTTTTCTTTCTTTAAGGAAATAAAGATTCCGAAATAATAAAAATAAAAACAATTAAAAATTTCTATAAAAAAACATTGAAATTTGAGAAATCATAAATTCTTGGTTTCATTTTATATCATACACAGTGGGGCCAAACGCAAAATTATTGGTAATATCTCGCATCGAATTGAAATGTATAAAAGAGTTGGAGAGAAGTCACCCTGTGATAACACAAGATAAAAATCGTAACATATAAAAATTAAGTCCGGTTTAAACGATTTTAATATTTCTGTAAAGTGCTTGATAAAAAAAAAAAAAGTTTACTTACCTAAGTTTTTAATATTGTATAATTAGTAATATATTCCGATTTAATATGCAGAGAAAAATTTTTGACTATTTCAATTCGTCTAGAAGTAAAAAATTTTAAAATTCAGCACTCTGAAAAGTGTGAAAAATTGAACCCACCATTCTTTCCCTTCTTCCTCAAAGTTTTTTAATAGAAAAATTTCTTTCTTAACACACTTCAAAATACAAGGCTTCGTAAATTGTTAATAAAGAGATGTTATTAAGTCATGATCATTTTGACACTAAATTGCTTCTCGAATGCAGGACTACAGATTTTATTAAAAAAATAAATTTTTTAAAGAATATTTTTCCAAATTGCACAGAAAAGCATACTAGCATAATATTTTCTTTATTATTTCTTATGCAATGTATAAAAAAATATCGGTCTTTCATTTCTACAAAAATCATTTAAAATGCCTTACAAACTAATTTTTGTAAGTTTTTCAAAATACAGGATATTTTAAAAAAATTATTTCCTCATATACCTCAGGACTTATTCCCGAAATACGGAATAAAGATGAGACAAAACGTAATAAATTCAAAATATTCAAATGCGTAAATATATTTTTGGCTGTAAGAGATAATTTAGATGGGTAAGCTTATTTTTTCTTTGCCTTGCAAACACTTTACAGACAAATATAAAAATCTTTGAAATCTGATATGATTTGTAGAGGTTAACATTTGTTGAAACTCTTACATACCAGATATAGTAAATTTTGTTTATCTCGTGTTATCTTGAAAGCTTACGTTCTCCCCTACAATTCTACCATACATTTCAATTCGATGCGACCGGTAGCTTAGGAGATTCAGATTTATTACCAAAAATTTTACGTTTGGTTCCATGGTATATCATCGCATAACTGTTCACCAGATGGTAAGATGGTAATTACTTATACAACTTGTGAATATTCTAGAATTTATCTCCCGAATGGTTAAAGTTTGAGTCTCTAAAATGTTATTTCAAGTTAAAAGCTAAAATGAATTAAAAAATGCTTTAAAGATTCTGCCAAGTTTTTTATATATTTTTTAGCTTCTAATAGCTGTAGTCCCTTGTGGTTTACGGGGAATGTGCTAAAATTTTTGATTTTCTAAATATTTTTTGTAAAATATCCCTAGAGTAAAGAGAACCTGTTCAAAACTAGTCACGTGACTGGTTCTCAGGGCTAGTGACCGGTCCTAGTTCCGGAACTTTATATGAGAAGAACCTGTCACTTTTACATGGGGTTGTCATTGGAGGTGGCTAATTAGCCCCTTGGGACAGGTCACAGGATAGGTCCTAGGAAAGGTGCAAGAGGACAGGTTCAGTAACGATTATTGTAATAAAAATTTTATAAAAATTCGGTAATTGTTTTATTATTATCTTTATTAAATTATGTTTATTTTAATTTTATAATTTTATAATTTTTTTTTATAATTTTTTATAATTTTTTTTTATAAATACTTGTAGAATTGACTAAATGATTGGATTTATTCATAAATATGATTTCATATAAACATATTTAAATACATATTATAATTCAGTGAACCATATTAAAATTTTGATTGTGGGTAATCATTAAATAATTAAACAGAATCATACACGCAGAGAAAAAACATGGTTACAGCATGATCACCACAACTATTCAATGATTATATAGCCGTTTTTCATTGATTTAAATATACTGTGTTCATGATAGCAACGTTTATGATTCTGCTTAATCATTTAATTATTGCCCGCAATCAAAATTTTAATATGGTTCACTGAATTATAATATGTATTTAAATATGTTTATATGAAATCATATTTATGATCATTTGGTTAATTCTACAACAATTTAGTTAATTATATAACCATTCATTTCATTTTACAAATTTGGTTAATTCTACAACTACAAGCCATTAACTTTCAATGCCTTTTGAATACACATTTTTGTGAATCAATCCAGTAGTTATAATTCTCATTTAGTTTGTATATGAAAAAATATAAATTGACAAGTTTTATTTTTATTCAGTATGATGAATGTACCACATATCGTGGTATAAATGAATATAAATATGAAAATATGGGATCATATATATGATGAAATGGGATTATATATGTGATCAAATTAGTTCATATATATGATAGAATGGAATAATATATATGATAAAATGGAATTATATATATGATGAAATTATTTTATATATATGATAATATGGAATTATTAAATGATAAAAACATGATGAAATTGAAAGCAATACCTAAAAAGAGGTTATAAAACTTACTAAAAGTTATTAATAAGGTCATGAACCTTACTAATAAATTATAAATTGGAATCATAATAATTATTACGTACAAATATACTTATTGTAACCTGGAATCATATACTACAATCATAGTATGTTGCTCTTAGTTTATGGTCACAGGAACCATATTTTTTTTTGCGTGAACGTATAAAAGATTAAACCAATAATAGTTTGAAGCTGTGCGTGTATAAGGATGTGCATAATAAAGTTAAAAAAGATTTCTATGTATCAGGAGACGCAATAGAATCTATATTTGAAGTGCCCAAAATCCAATTCTTCTAAAAAGATCTTTATCCAGAAAATATATTGAAAATAACTTATCATTAAAAGTATAATTATACAGTGGATCTAGTGATATAGTTTTGATAATGAAATATCAATTAACTGAAGATACAAGGAACAGAGAGGAGCAGGGAATCTAGAATATAAGATATATTGAATGTTTAAAAAAAAATATATCTTTGTACCATCTCATTTATTTCAATTGTAGTTTAATAAAGCATCTTTTAAAAATCAATTCGATTAATAAAAATCTTTGAAAATTTCAAGGAATTTAATGCAACATAAGGAATATAAATATAAATAAGATACCTGTAGTTTTAATCAGTTTATTAGTAACCTTACACATAACAATGTTTTTTTAGACACAAAACAAATTAAATTTACATGAAATTGGTATGTTGCTATACTTTTTTAGTCATATAATTGAGAAAAGATACACTTTTTGTGTTTATTTTTTTACATAAAATGTTGGTAAACATTTTGAATTAAACACAACGTGTATTATTACCCCATTTATAGTAGGAGTCAAGTTACCTACTATAAATGGAGTACTGTTTCAAATTATACTTTAATATTTATAAAATAATTTAATCTAGTTTTCCTTTGTTATTTATGCTTTTTAAAATTTTCAAATAATAAAATATTTTTACTTCGTATTGAGATTCTATATAGAAAATATTACCTTTCACTTTTCAATATTCCTGAATTTTTGCAAAAAAAAAAAAAAAAAATCGATCTTTTAGTTCAGAGTGATATGGCCTAAACGCATAGAACATAGAGTACATATAGAGACGAAATTCTCGATTGACAATTGAAAAAAAAATTGTTGCTTTATAAACAAAAATGTGTTTATTTACTTCTAGCAACAACAAAATGTATTTGATTACATGTATTTTGTTGTTGCATGAGTTAGGTTTTTGACAACCGACTTAGGTTTTTGACAATTAGTCTCGTCTCTTGTTACTCTTTGGCATAGAGTAACATATAGAGACGAAATTCTCGATTGACAATTAAATAAAATTGTTTTTTTGTAAACAAAAATTTGTTTTTATTTTCTTATAGCAACAACAAAATGTATTTGGTTACATGTATTTTGTTGTTGCTTGAGTTAGGTTTTTGACAACCGACTTATGTTTTTGACAATTAGTTTCGTCTCTTGTTACTCTTTGCCTAAACGCTTCTCAGTTATTAAACTCAGAATAAAATTCAAATAATGTAAAGGTAGCTTAATAAACTTTGAGTAATTTGAATAAAGTAATAAAACAGATTCATTTCTAAATTAAAAAAATTAGAAAAATTTATTAATAAATTATAAGAAAATACTTAGTAAATAAACCGCGAAAGCAAAAAATAATAATAATAATAATGCTAATTTTATAATATTTATAAAAAAATTATATTTAGGGCCGTTATTATAACCTACCTATAAGGTATCAGATAGTTAAAGGTAAGATAAACTAAAGTGAACGATAAAGTGAACTTTATCTACTTTTGGTTATTACAACTTGGTTTTAAGGTAAATTTTATAATTTTGATAATACGGCAATATCAAAGCAAAAACCGATTACTTTTTGCCACTTTACGTAGTGGCAACATGTACTATTTGAACGTAACTGCCACTAACGGAAATATAAACAAATAAAAAACAAAGAAATGTTTAAAATAAATGAGTTTAAGCTAACTAAAAGACAACGCCAGAGCAAATATAAATATAGACAGAAAAATTATTAAAAACTACAGCGGAATAAACATGATTTTATTTATTTCTTTTATAAAGCAGAAAATATGGCAGCTCTGAATACATAAACCGTCCGATAAAAGTTAAATGTCAGATGTTCTTACCTTTAGCTTAATGGTCACTTTTGGCTTAACTTATACTTATAACAACCAAAAACAGCTAAAGTGAACGATAACATCCTAACTTTAGTTATTGGAAAGTTATAATAACGGGCCTTAGTATGTTTATGTATGTATATACAGTGGTGGTCACTAATATATTCTCATGCTTAAATTACATTTAACCTTAATCTATCCCTGTCTAGTATTTATCGAACTACGAGTAATTCTTAATATTAACTAGTTGTATTGTATATGAACGTGTTTTAATATGAGCCTTATTTGTGATTTGGGCTTAATTTGGTTTTATGTTAAAATATGTACATATTTACTATAGTATACTTATACACATACAACCAAAGAAACGCATACTTACAAACACGTAGTATGTATATGAACGAGTCTAGTATATTGATGTTAATATAAGATTAAATATAGAGTTAGTTTAATTCAGTAAGTCTCACTTATTATTGTATGAGCAAATATACAAATATAAATTGTAGGTGGAATGAAATTATAGTCGTATTGTGAGTGTTTGTAATATAATATAAAATATGTGTTGTTGTGTGAATATATTGGCAGAATTTTCCATTAATACTTTTTTTTTCTTGTATTGTTTTGCATTGTGCTGTGTTGTGTGAATTTGAGAGAATTTGATGGTTAAAACTTTTGTGGCAATACCCATACGTCTGACTACTTTTAAGAAGGAGAGCGATGAATTAAACTAGAATTTGTTAAAAAAATTCTAAATGATTGCTAAAAAAAAGTATTTTTCAGAAAAAAATGCAAACTTTTAAATTATATTATTACAACAAAAATTTTTGTAATCTATTAAATTTGTTTGGGTAATTTTTATACGAGTAAGTACTTTCAAACATTATTTTTTGACTACTGCTCAATTATTTTGCAGGAAATTTTGTCTTTGCGAAACAACAAAATTACACCACTTATGTTAGATCTGTCACGGAATAATAAAATTTGTTTAACGAGGTCAATTTCTGTATCCTGAAGTTACTTAAAATTTTCCTTCGACAAAAATTTTAATTTTACAATAAAAAATGTTCATGCAATATTTTTTTATAAATTTCGATGTGGATTAATTAAAAACAAATCTCTTATTAAACTCCAATTGACTTTTAGAAATTAAGCTCTAAAGGAGGCCATCTTATATCGCGGAGTGTGCGGAGTCCATTTATGAATACTGTTGGCTCAAGAATAAAATTTGTAAAGGTCTTTTAAAAACGGTTGTTTTGTTAAAAAACTTTGGTGCTGCGGATGCACAGATTATACAACACCAACATATGAGATGTCGTGTGGTCGAACAATTTCTAGGCATTAATTACAGTAAAAAATATACAATATTTCATAAATATTTAGGCGTCCAGAATAGTTTTTCTGTTTTAACCCAAATTAGTTTAACATTTTTTAAAAAAGATGTGTATTGATTTTTGTAAGAAATAGAGGAAAAAATTCGTCTTATGTCCTTGAAGTGGAGTTTATGACATTGTTATAAATGACAGAATTTGTATCTAAGCGAAAGATGCCAAAAGAAAATATCAATCAACAATATTACTCCTTCAAATTTTGACTTGAGAAGTCATGACACTTTGGTAGTGTACGTTTGGAGTATAAAAGTACTATTAGTAGCGAATATTATGGCATCATTTGTCTGCCAAAAGTCTTCTAAGATGTAAGGAAAATTATCTGCCAAACCCGGATAATTCTCCACTACGATAATACTTACCAATATTTCCGCGATATAACTCTGCTTTATTAACCAATTATTTAATTGCATTACCTACTATCAAAATAAGTTGCATGGATAACTTATTTCGACTCTTGGAAAATCGGTTATTGCAACAAAAATACATTTTTTTGGGGTCGTTCAATCAAGGTGGAAAAACTGCCTCAACACTTTCAAACGCATCAGAAAAGGTATTGACTGTCATAAATACTACTCTAGGAAACAATAATGTCCTATTCAAAAAGAAATATTATCGTTTCATACGTTTTTCGCAAAATATAAAGGACACTCTTGTATTGAAATAATAAAATACTTTTATTTTTGAAGTTATAGCACATCATATGTTCGATTTTAATTTTTTTTTTTAGAATCCGCTATATTTTAGAGGAGTGTACAATGTTAAGTTTGGAAGGGGCGGAGCTAAGTCCAAAAATAAACGATTTTGAATTTGAAAATTGCAAAAATTACGACTTTTTGGGCAAAAAAAAAAAAAAATATCTACACCCTTTTTTCTCTAAAATAAAATTTTCTTTAATAACATATAATAATTTTATACTTTTCTTAAAGGTATCTTCACAGAGATGGCTCTAAAATAAAAAACAAGCCCGATAAATCAAGTGGTAATTTTACAAACTTTTCCGATTTCGATCCATTTTATATGAAAGCTTTGACTTTAGTCTATATTTTCTAAAATCCAAAAGCACGAATCGGCAATGCAGTTTAGGAATCCAGCAAATCTAACCAGCCGATCAGAAGTTACAGATTTATTTCCAAAAACGTTCTATGCCGCCGAACTGTGCATTGTACACAGATACGTACTTAAAGGTACATAAAATGTACTTCAGTAAAATTGTTGGAAAATTTATATCTACACGCAAAGCAAAAATATGGTTCTAGAGATCATAAACTAAGATCAACATGCTATGATTATAATATATGATTCCAGGTTACAATAAGTATATTTGTATGTAATCGTTATTATGATTCCAATTTATAATTTATTAGTAAGGGTCATAACCTTATTAATAAATTTTAGTAACTTTTATAACTTTTCTTAAGTATTGCTTTCAATTTCGTTACGTTTTTTTCATTTACTAATCCCATGTTATTATATATATATATATATATATATATATATATATATATATATATATATATATATATATATATATATATATATATATATATATATATATATATATACATATATATATATATATATATATAATTAAATTTTTTAATATTTAATCTATATATATCTATATATTAAAAAATTTAATTATGTATATATATATATATAATTAAATTTTTTAATATATAGAAATATATATATATTAAATATTAAAAAAAAAAAAATAAATATATATATATATATATATATATATATATATATATATATATATATATATATATATAATTAAATTTTTTAATATATAGAAAGTAATTTCATCATATATATAATTTTATTTTATCATATATATAATTCCATTCTATCATATATGTGAACTAATTCCATCATAAGTATAATTCCATTTTATCATATATATAATCCCATGTTATCATATATATAATTTAATTATATCTTATATATGAGCTAATTTCATCATATATATAATCCCATTTTATTATATTATCTCATGTTTTCATATTTATATTCATTTGTACCACGATATGTGGTACATTCATGATACTGAATAAAAACAAAACTTGTCAATTTATATTTGTACATATCTAAACTAAATGAGAATTAATATACTAACAAACTAATGGTCTGATACACAAAAATGTGTATTCAATAGTTATTATCTTAATGGTTGCATAATTAACCAAACTGAATGGTTGTAGAAATAACTAAATAGGATTAACTAAATGATTGGATTTATCATAAATATGATTTCATATAAAAATAATTAAACACATATTATAATTCAGTCAACCATATTAAAATTTTTATTGTGGGTAATCATTAAATGATCAAGCAGAATCATAAACGTTGCTATCATGAACATGGTATTATTCAAATCAATGAAAAACGGCTATATAAACATTGAATAGTTGTAGTGATCATGCTGTAACCATATTTTTGCTCTGTGTGTATAAATTTTTTAATATATAATTAACTCGCGTATCTTATACGTGATTATCGTTGATTTTTAACAGTATGTATAAGACACCAAGACAAAACTACATACCAAAATTCTATTCTATTTTCATCAAAGTCTATTTGAACTTTTACTTTCTCAGACTATTTTGTTAAAATAAAACCAAACAAATGTAAACCATGATTTTTATAAGTTGGGTAGAATATTAGCCACATTTTGTTTAAGAGTTGTATTTTCAAAACCGAAAACGATATTAATAAACTTTCTTTAGTAATAAAAATCTGTATATGTTAGCCCTTTTGATTTTGACTATCTCTCTGTTACGTAAACTTTTTTGTGAATTTCTGAAGTAACCAAAAACGGCGAAATATGTTAGACGAAAGATCAAAGATAAAGAAAAAAATCATTTAGTGATTCACAAATTTTTACTTCCTTTTCAAGATAACTGGCAAAATCAAATGTTCCCCCTTATACCCAGTATATGAATACATAGAACATAGAAAGCAGAGACATTTGATGATAGGCCTGCGTAAAATCCGTTTCAAAAGACTTTGAAATTTCAAAAATTACAATTTGTTTATAAACTATTTTAAATTCTGCCATTTCAAAAAAGTTCCAAAAATTTAAAAGCTAACAGAAATAACTTTTATTTATTTTCGTTTAAGTTATAGGACAAATGGAAATAATTTTCATTAATGTTAATTTTAACTATCGACAAATAAAAGATTAATTTTACATTTATAGTTGTTGACGTTTTTAACATAACATACGTTTATCGAAAATAGTTAGTAATAAACTGAAATTATTTGAAGATTAAACAATATTAGAAAATTGTTATTCCCAAAAAAGTGAATATCTCAAAACATGCTAATTTAAAAAGCTCGGTAATAAAAGAAATCATTGAATTAGTATAAAAAATATAATTGATCTCAATTTGACATTTCTGAAATTAATGATGAATGCAAAAAAATTAAAATAAAAAATTAAATTTAAAAGTAATAACACAATGGATTATAATAAATAAATAAAAATAAATACTTATAACATAACATGGTAAGTAATTATTGTAAATTGTATTAAGCAAGTGTAATAATATATTTTGGTTTTCAGTTAAGTGGTAATTCGTGGTCAGCAGTGTTGCCAGTTTAGCCTTTTTAAGGCTAAATCTATTCGCTTTTAGCCTTTTTTAAGGCTAATATTATTTCGCTTTTAGCCTCAAAATTTTCGTTTTAGCTTCTAGCCTTTTTTGATTTTAAATATAGCTTCAAAAAGGCTAAAAGCTTATTAAATTTATTTTAACAGGATCATATATTTAAGCATTTTTTATATTAATTCGCAGAAAAAATCGAAATTATTTATATTTAGCGAAAATTATTTATATTAGCATCGTTCCACAAAAATATTGTGATTATTTTATAACAAACTTTATTACCCATAGATACTATTTAGGTTATATTTATAAATTCTCTAAAATATCTTTAAGAAATACCAAAAACTAATAAGAAAAAAAAAAAAAAAATGCGTTTTTTAATAAAACAATATATTAGCTTTTTTCTGGCTTTATTTTTTGGGAAATTTAGCCTTTTCTGACCTTTTTTAAAGTCTAATTTAGATTCTTTTTTTTCTCAAGTCCTAGCAACACTGGTGGTCAGCAATATTTCAGTGAAATGAATGGCATATTTAAAATCTGGTAAGACCTGAGTACAACAACGTTATTCTAGACATTTTCTAACTATAGGATTTTCATATTTCTATAGATAAAATAACTCCAGACATAAAACTTTGAAATTATGCAGAAAACATCGGCAGGATAACATTCAACGTACAACTATATTACGAGAAAACCACGACTGTTCCTTGAAAGAACAAAACTTCACAATTTTACTCTACGAATAAAGGTAAAAATATAATCATAATCAAGTATAATAAATTTTTAATATTATTTATATCTATGTATTTACCTTGTAATATATTTAGCGATATTTTTTAAAACAAATAGAAATAAAGAACAAATAAAAAATGCATATTTTTACTTTTTAACAAATGATAAATCAGTAGTTTTTACTACTTTGGTAGGTAATTTTTTATAGTTTAATATAAATGTAAAAATAGAAGTTACTACTGTTTTAGTAAGTCATATAATGTTAGTTAAAATAACTGAAAAATCAGTAATTTTTAATGTTTTTGTTGGCCTAATGTTCATGCAGCCTTCAAAACTTTAAAGTTCTTTAAAAAGAAAAACGAGCTAGAATATTATATTCGGCTTGACCATCAACTTTTCGAATTTGTCTTTATATGGGAAGTGGGCGGTTTTCAAATTTAATGTTTTTTTAAGAGATATCAGCAGAAAAGTATGAAATGAAGCTACAACGGACATCATGCGCTTCTACACGCAAAGAAAATATATGGTTCTTGTGACCATAAACTAAGAGCAACATACTATGATTGTAATATATGATTACAGGTAACAATAAGTATATTTGTACGTAATCATTATTATGATTTCATTTTATAATTTATTAGTAAGGTTTATAACCTTTTCTTATATATTGCTTTCATCATTTAATAATCCCATGTTATCATATATGTATATAAACTAATTTCATTATATATATAATCCCATTTTACCATATATATAATTTCATTTTATCATATATATAAACTAATTTAATCAAATATATAATTCCATTTTATCATATATACAATCCCATGTTATTATATATATAATTTAATTTTTTCATATATATAATCCCATTTTATCATATATGTAATTCCATTTTATTATATATATGAACTAATTTCATCATATATATAATCCCATGTTTTCATATTTATATTTATTTGTACCACGATATGTGATATATTCATCATACTGAATAAAAACAATCTTTGTCGATTTATATTTGTTCATATCTAAACTAAATGAGAATTAATATACTAACAAACTACAGGACTGATACACAAAAATGTGTATTCAAAAGTTATTAAAAGCAAATAAAAATATTAGCTTAATGGTTGTAGAATTAACCAAATTTCTAAAATTAACTGAATAGTTGTAGAACTATCTAAATGATTGGATTTTTCATAAATATGATTTCATACAAAAATATTTAAATACATATTATAATTCAGTCAACCATATTAAAATTTTGATTGTGTGTAATCATTAAATGATCCAACAGAATCATAAACGTTGCTATCATGAACATGGTATTATTAAAATCAATGAAAAACGGCTATACAAACATTGAATATTTGTAGTGATCATGCTGTTACCATGTTTTTTTTTTCTGCGTATAGTATTTGGCCCACAACTTTTGTTACTATTGTTTATTAACCGATTTTGCCCATTTCCAATATCAAACAAACCTTACATAGGATAAATATTTGAGCCAGACAGACGGACGGATATAGCTATATCGACTCAGAATCTAACCAGGACCCAAAAAATATATACTTTATGGGTTCTTAAATGATTCCGTTGCACACGGAATGACAAAATCAATATATGGTGGGTATAAAAACGAAATAAAAAACTGAAAACTTAAAATTCTATTAAGTCTATATTTTCACATTTATAGAATTTATCATGTGCTAGACAAATTTTTGATTTTTGTTGTACATTGGTATATATTCTATACTATAGAACGATACGTTTCAAAGTAAAATGTGATATCGTACCTAAAATATCTGTACTATCGTATTTATAGCCATAGCAAATGTAAAACTACTCTTTTCATCAATAAAGCAAAGAAGATAACTTGAACAAAATCATTAAAATTCTCTGTTATTGTTCTGTTATCAAATTTTGCACTCTTTTTATATCGATAACTATTTTACTAATTTTAGTCCTTATAACCTATATATATACGTATGTGTATATCTGATTATAAGTATAAAAACATGTGGTGGCAGGCAACACAAGTGAAAACGTAAAATATCAGCATTTGCAAGAAGTGTAAGTTTGTTAATGAAATGAGATTTCATTGTTCTTGAATTTAATTAGAATTATAATTAGTAGAGGTTTAATGACTAAGTCTAAGTAATACTATTGTCAAGTTTAGATTATTAAAAGATGTGGTAAATTTCACACACACACATATACATGTTTTGTATATTGGTATAATTATATTGGTTGAAATACAGCTGAGGCATGCAGTGAATGTATAAAATGGTCGGTTGGTTATTTAGCAAATGAAAATATATTGTATTAAAACTAAATTTAATTTTAGACCGACATGGTCATATTTATTAAACTTTATTTGAAAACGTGAAAAGTTGTGGTTGTGCTCTACATTGAAATATGAAAATACGAGTAAATACTTGTTTAACTGAGCTAAATGCAGTTGTTAAAATTTTGGAAATGGTAAACAGAGAAATCAGAATTCTTTGCTGCTATAGTTCATAGTTTAAACGAGAGAAAAAGATATAGTCGGTCAAGCCCGACCATATGATACCCTACACCATTGTGTACGGTATAATTCGGGGAGGGGTCCTTTATTAGACTTGGAGTCAAATGTGGACCGATACTCATAAATGTAAAATAAAACATACGAATTCAGAATATTACGTTGATGCTGACACTTACATTAATTTATCCGCTTTTGGGTGATTCCCGAAATGGGGCCTTATATGGGAGCTATGGTAAATTATGGACCAATCTTTATAAAATTTGGCACTATCATTTATGTTCATATAAAACTTATTTGTGTCGAATATTAACTTGATACTAACATTTTAATGGGATTTATGCCCGTTTAGTGATTTTTTTTTTATACCCTATACCACCTATGGTGGTGTAGGGTATAAAAATTGACAGAGTTTTGATTTTTTAATTCATAAAAACAGAGAATTAGCCGAATTTTTTTAACTATTTATTACACTGTGTGACAATTTCCTTAAAATATTTTCATACGTGAAAAAATCGGTGTATGTATCAAACTAGACTCCATACGTAATAAAACTACGGCACCAGTTTTTATCCGGAATGTAAAATTTATTCTCAGAATTACTTCAAAGTTTCGAAAAATACACAACTTTAAAAGAAGAAATATACACATAAGTTATACATACATAAGGAGTGCGTTCGAAAAAATCTTAACATATATAATATTCAATAACTTGAAAACGGTTGATCTTAGAGTTTTCATTACTTTTTTTATTTAATTGATAATTTATTACAGATCACAGAAAAATATAACTTTTGTAGTTCTAATCACTACTTATGAACTTGTGGATCATTTTTGGTAATCCTTCCGTTAGAGATTTTATATATACTTCAGTCACTTTTTTGGAACAGTGTGCACATATTCTTTTAAAATCTTTGGTATTTTGGGACATCTCTTTTGTGCATTTTAATTCACTTTTCACAAGAGCTCAATATCTCTCCACTGGTCTAAGCTATGGATAATTTGGAAAATTGATTTCTCTTGGTACAAAAACTATGTTATTGATTTGGTACCACTCCAGAGCTTTCTTACCGTACTGACATGATTCCAAATGGATCCAAAAATATATGGACACGTTGTGCTTTCTTAAGAAAAGAAGAAGTCTTTTTTGCAAATATTCCTTTATGCATATTTTGGTATTTACAGATCCGAACATATCAAATGACTTTCCTGTTTTGCCGCAACTGCAAAAAGCTTGTTATACCAGGAATTTCGTAAGAAATTTTGTCTGCTCTTGGATTCTAAACTTATCTTTTACTTGCCTCAAGCATTAACAATATAAAAGTTTTGACACAGAAGCTGCGAAAATTCTACCAGCACATACGTTTCTTCGTCAATTATACAACTTGAGTATTTTTGTATGAAATTTGGTTTTAATTTCCGTGTCCTATTCTTGGCTTCTAAATTTTTGGCACCATTCCTGTTTGGAACTTTTTGGACTTTATATGTTATCAACTCTGCATTAGCTTTAAATTTTCGCACCAAATAGTCAAAGCACTGAGCTAACTGGCTGCTTTTCTACCAGATATGTTTGGAGTTCCTTTCAATATTCTTTCAATTTTCTGGCCCTATTTTTCTTTCCTAACCAGGTTTCCTATCAATGGTCAAATTCTCCTGATACTGTTTAATAACATTAGAAACAGTTTGACGACAGAAATTTAATTCTGTGGCCAATTATTTGTATGACCTATTTTGATTTTTTTGAAATTTTTTAATAATTTGTAGCATGTATATCTTTTTTTTCACTCAGTTTGATCAAAATCACGACAATTCAACATGGTTGTTATTAAAAATAATAACTGACGTATTTTTCCATGATAACTAGATCAAAAAAATTTTTTAATATTGATTTGGAAAAAAGTTATGAGGAAAATTATATAAAATAATTACCAAAATTATATCAACCCAATATTGATGCTAAGAATCCCTGCAACATAACGAAAGTTTTTATTTAAATATTGCAGAAAAAAATCAGATATAATCTTCGTATCTATCCTTTTAAGACCAAATATGTTTTCCAGTAGCTCCCATATAAACCCTCTTCCGGAAATCGCCCTAAAGGGCATATAAATATAAGGATGTTAGTATCAATGCATTGTTCTGTATTTTCATAATTTATTTTACATTTAGTAAAAGTGTTGGTCTGCAATTGGCCACAGGTGTAATTTTAAGCTCATACACAATGGTGTAGGGTATCATATGGTCGGTCTTGACCGACTATAGTTTCTCTCTCGTTTCATATATGGGCAATTCTCTTTTTACGTTTGCCTTTATGAAACCGGCCTTCAACCTCAAATATTTTTTTAAATTCTGACTTTTTTTAAACAAATTTTGATGCAATTATGTTGACAACACTTGATGCTGTAATAGAAAAAAAATTCAAGACCTGAAACGGTTCCATGTGGTGCCGCCAAGCACCCAAAGCCAAAAATTAAAAAAAAAAAAAGTGTTTGAAACTAACAAGTTTTTTTTATTTCTTTTTATTACTGTAGTCGCGGATTTTAACATAAATGTCCAATTCTTCTAATGTAGACTATAAACACTTGTAGAAAACGACCAGCATGGATTTAATTAGCGTGCCATTAATCAGTGTCAAATTGTGTTGTGAAAAAGTCGCGAAACTAATTTTAAAAATTTTAAAATTTTGCAGTTTTTTCACAGGAGCTAAAAGAGCTCAAAGTTAGGTACCTCTGACATACAAAATTTGTATCGCTTGCCAAATTTTTGTTTCTCTTCCAATTTCAAATATTTTTATACATTATTGTAGGCAACGATAAAACCTACATGCTCACATGTCCTATTTATCTCTTATAGTTTTTGAATTATTTGCATTTGAATTTTTAAATACCTTAATTTTGCATGTTCTTGGTCCAGTTTTTTTCATATATTTCAGTGTTTCCGACCGATTTTATTTATTTTTTCTTTAACTAATTAAAGAACAAAATTATCTATTGAATAAAATAAAATTTGATAAAATTCGATATCTTTACTGAATGCAAAAATAAAAGATTTTGAATTTGAAAATTGCAAAAATTACGATTTTTTTTTGGGAATTGTGGAATTCCTTTTAGAAAAATCTTAAAATTTTTTTCATTTTCTCATTTTATACGATAAAGTCTACATGCGCTTAAAATTTCGTTAAGATATCTTTAATAACAAAGATTTAATTCCTCCAAAAAAAATTTTTAACAAAAATATTATTTTAACTGCAAATATAAGAAAAAGTATAAACTCGATTTTTTTTCATCTAAATTACATTGCTTAGCTGACATAATTCTTCGTTATACAAAAAAAGACTAAAATCAATATCTTTTACAGAACCGAAACTATGCCACTTTAAAGCTTATTAAGTCACGTACATACACTGAGAGGTATGTACGGTCCTCCTTCCAAACTTAACATTGTACGCTCCTCTGCTTCGCATATACCAAATTTCATGCAAATCCAACTAGCCGATCAGAAGTTACAGATTTATTTCCAAAAAATTTCGATTCTGCCTCACTGTGTAAACGTGTATAGCAATTTTAAGAAATTCAGTTTTGCATATTTTGTTATAGCGGATGTTGGCGTTATAAATAAATTTTAAACTGAAATAAGTTCCTGTGTAAAGTTTTACTTACGCACAGTGGTTCCAAAACGCTTTTTTAGGAAATAATTCAGTAACTAAAGAACCGTAAGAGGCATCTCAATAAAATTTCACATGGTCAGAGCTGAGGTGTTTTCGAGTTGATTTGAAGGAGTACAGATCCCTAGCGGATCGGGGGGGAAGTGGGTGACCCTCCAAAGTTGCCCATCTCGAGTATGTAATTTTTTTAAAAAATCTCCAAAAATTAATTTATGATATGACAGAAAAGAAATTTTATATATAGATAGTCCTTGTAAATCTCTACATAAAATTCTCTCCTATAAAATTCTAAATAATATTACTGAAAGAATCATATAATTATATGAATCCGTTAAAAAGTTATATTAATCTAAATTTGGAACTTTAAAAAAATTTTTAATTTTTTGTGTTTTTTTTCCAAAAAGGTGGCAAAATTTATTCAGTGATAAAATTAGTTTTTTGTTCTGAGCTTTATAATTTTTTTAATGTTTCCAAAAGTAATCTTAATTTAAATGCGTGTAAAGTAAATCCGGGGAGTTAGGGATAAAGGTCTGCCCACAAGCCCTATCCAAATTTAGTCAATTTTGGTATTTAGCTTTTCCTTTTTTGTTATGTTCTCAAATCGCAAAGCTGGTATCGACTTAAAATTATTAAAATTTTTTAGCTCTATATGCAAGGTATATATGCGAAAAGTATTTTCTGACGGAGGTCCCTTATAACGACAGGGTGACCATTTCAATGAAAAAAGTCAAATTTTGAAGGAAGCTTTTCCCGAACTGGAATTTTGGGTATTTTGGAGTTAGAAAATGGGAATCTATTTATTTTTTTTTCTTTTAAGGACAAATCTTTTTATATTATACTAAAATTTTATAATGATAGCTTAATTAATGTAGATTTTATTTAAGTTCAAATATTAAATTTTTATTCGAAAAATAACACTAAATACATTTTTTTTCCTTTTTTGATCAATTTAATGAAAAAGTTTAGTTCAAATACTTTATAATTTACATATTATTATTTTTCAAGTAACATCCTTTCCAATGATACCAAAACGTACGCAGTTTCATCGTATTTTTTTAAATAATTTTGTGCCACTTTTGAACCGTTAAATTTATTTCAATGAATTTTCACATAGTTATTACTGAGGTAGTTTCCAACTATTTTGGAGGAGCACAAGTTTCTAGGTGGTCCTGGGGCAGGTGGAAGGACCTCCGAAATGGGTCACCTCGGATATTATATAAGTAATAATTAAAAGAGTTGACCAATTTCATAGGTTCTCCATCTGCCCACATACCAGCCAGAAACTTGTAATCTTTCAAAATATTTTGGAAAATATCTCGGTAATAACTATGTTAAATTGTCTCATTAAATCTCATTGAAATACTTTGAACGGTTTAAAAGTTAAACAAAATTATTTAAAAAACACGTTGAAACATATTATTAGGAGTGCGCTCGAAAAAAACTTAACATATATAAAATTCAATAATTTGGAAACTGTTGATCTTAGAGTTTTTGCTTTTTTATATTTAATTGACATTATATTACAGTTCACAGAAAACTATAATTTTTCTAGTTCTTACCATTACTTATGAACTCGTGGACCTTTTTTGATAACTCTTCCATTAGAGATTTGGTAGTTGTTTCAGTCACTTTTATGGAACAGTTTGCCCCTATCCTTTTAAGATCTTTGATATTATGAGACACTTTTTTTGTGCTCTTTAATTCCCTTTTCACAAGAGCTCAATATTTTTTTTCCCTGATCTTAGCTCCGAAAAAATTTGGAGAATTGACCTCTCTTGGTATAAAAAATATGATATTGTTTTGGTACCAATCCAGAGCTTTTTTACCGTAGAGACATAACGTCTAATCGGGACAAAAATATGTGGACACATTGTGCTATCTTATTAAAGGAAGATTTATATTTCGGTACTTATAGAGCCGAATGTAACAAAAAACTTTCTTGTTTTGCAGCAACTGCATAAAGCTTGTCATACCAAGAATTTTTCCAGCTTTTGGGTCCTAAACTTATATTAAACATTGCTTCGAGCAATAGCAATATAAGAATTTTTACACAGAAGCTGCGATAATTCTGCCATGCATTTCGTTCCGTCATCCATTATACATCATGAGAATTTGTGTATGAAATTTGACTTTACTTTCCATGCTTTATTCTTGGGTTACAAATTTTTTTGCTGCATTCCAGTCTGGAATTTTTTGGACTTTATATGTTTTTAACTCAGCATTAGCTTTAACTTTTCGCACCAAACAGTCAAGGCACTGAGCTAACCAGGTTGCTTTTCTACCAAATGTGTCTGAAGTAATTTTCAATAGCTTTCAATATCAATTCCTATCAATAGTGAAATATTCCTGATACTGCACAGTGGGGCCTAAAGCAAAATAAATGGTAATAAGTCTGGAACTTTGAAACCACTGAACCGATTTAGATTAAACTTGGAACATCGATAGAGGAGGAGTTAGGCTTTCAAAATATTATTAGATAGAGTCTGTAGCCGGAGCACGAACGCCGCTACAGTGGGCCAAAATTGACCACCTTGAGAATGAAAAACATTGCTAATTTCAAATTTATCACATTATATATCATTTTAAAGGAAATTGTGTCTTTTTTAAAACTATGTATAATAAATTTTACTATTTTTAAATTTTTAGCACATTTTTCTTGAAACAATACGAACAAATGCAAATTATGTTTATATGGACATATTTAAAGAATTTGAGACTGAATAATTTCTAAATGCTTATAGGTATCAACATAATTTTCACATGATATAAAATATTTAATGGAGAATTGATAAATGTGAAAATCAGAAAAATATATATAATATTACTATATATTTTTAAAGGTCGAAGTTTTTATTATTGAAAGTATGGGTAATTTCAGAAAACTGCCTCGTGTGACTAAGTTTACCGGTAGGCTGTCATAGTTTTTTGCAAAACCTTTAAGAACATATTGAGCTATATAGTTTAATTCACAGCAGTACCGAAATCAACAATCAGTTTTTTTTTACAGACTCAAAAATTTCAACTTCTCATCCAAAATTTATAATGTTTGACCACTGCTGGATATAGGGTGAACGTTCAGAAAGTTTCAAAATTACACTTACATCTTTTCTTGGGGTCCCGTCTTTCAGAAAATGTCAAAAAATATTAATCTTTTTTAACAAAATTTTTTAAAAAAGTTAAATATATAAAGTTACTTTTTTGGCAAAAAATTGCAATTTTTGAGAACTTTTTTTGAAATTTTGAATTTGAAAATTTTTGTCTTTGTTATCGAATTGAGATAACAAAAAAATTTTTTATTAGCATAATTAAGAAAATTGTAGAAAATTTCAACATAATTTTTAGAAAAAATTTAGAAATTTTATTTTAAAAGTTATAGAGCAAAATCGCAAAAAAGTCAAGGCCAAAAATGAGAAATTTATTTTTTGAAGTTAAATATCTTTTAAACCATACTAGATAATTTAACACAATAAGCATGTTCTTTCTTTGTCTTATTTTGGAGAATTCAAAAATTTAAAAATATTTAAAATTGGTTTATATTTGTAAAAGTTATAAGCCCCGATATGTTTTTCATCCTCGAGGTGGTCAACTTTGGCCCACTGTACCGGCGCCTGTGCTGCAGCTACAGACTCCATCTAACAATATTCTGAAAGCCTAACTCTTCCTCTATCGATGGTCCAAGTTTCATCTAAATCGGTTCATTGGTTTCAAAGATCCAGACTTATTACCATTTATTTTGCTTTTGGCCCCACTGTGTACAGTTTAATAGATTACCCATGAATACAAAATTTTTGTTTTTACTTGCTCCACCGGCAGTTTCTGGTGGATGGGGCTAAAAAAAATAATATGTGTGCAAAAATTGGGTCGATCGGTCGTAAACCGGCCAGTCGACTTTGACCTTTGTCCTAAAACAAGGCTTAAAAGTAACTAATATATTTATTGCGCTATAACTCTTTAATTTAACATTTTCCGATAAAATACTATATAAGCTTTTTTATTCAGAATAAAATGCAGAAATTTTTGACATATAATTTTTTAGCCTACTATGACTTGCTGTGTTATAAGCAATCAAAGTAAAAATTTTTACATGAACTTTTTTTAAAAAAGCCCTGGTTTTAATATGGACCTAGCCTGCTAGAAACGGTTTTTATTATTTTGTAGAGCAGGATTTGTAGTTTTTATAAATCGATACGTTTTGTCACATTTGCTTAAAACATTAGGGTAGATGGACCAAAATCTGAATTTGGGGTATAAATTTTTTAATTATTATACAAATATTGGTACTAAATGTAGTGTGTAGCATGAAATTTTGAATCACTACAAAGAGTATTTTTAAATTGCTATTGCTGATTAAAAGTAGCAATAAAGATATTAGCTACTTTTAAGCCATGTTTTAGGACAATTTTTTAATAATTTATTACAATGCTTTTTTTTTTTAATAATAATTCTGTAACTTTTGAACCGTTCATGGTCAGGGCTGGAGTTGATTTGGAGGAGATTAAGTTTCTAGCAGGTTAGGAGGTAAGTGAATGGCCCACCTAATTTGGCCATCTCGGGTATGTAATCTTTTTTTTTTTAGGGATTTTCGAACACGAAATGAAAAATTGAGTATGCATTGCCATAGAAGCACACTAAATGATTTTCTTTTTCTTTATTGCTGATAATTGTTTTTTTCAATACTCTCAAAAATATTTTGCTGTGGTTAGTTTCTATGATAACTTTCATAGTTTTTGGAATTATCTAGCTTTTTATTACTACAGAAAGTTTACAGATATCGTTTACGGTTTTGAAAGTACAGCACTTGAAGCAAAAAAAATGATGAATGGTCCCCTTTCTACCCTACATGGTTTCTCTCATGCGTGAAAAATGCTGTTGTACTGTGTATTAACCCATTAGTGCGCAGTGTCCGTTATAAGGGATACTAGAATTTTCTACTGCAGCACTTTCAAAAATTTTAATTTTTAAACAACAAGTTACTGATTTTCCAACAAAATATATTTTAATTCATTTGTTTCAGTTTTTGTGATTTATGTTTTGTGTTTTATGCTGCGTTACCGTTGAGATTTTTTAAAAAGTGTCCAAAAAAGGGGATTTCAAAAAAAAAAATCGCCAAAAAAGGAGATTTTTTGAAAAAAAGGGGCCAACTGCTTTAAAATCCAAAAAACTGCTTAAAATTTGTTTATTTAATAACAACAAAAACAAAAAATTTTATAAATTATAAGAAAATACAAAACTCAGTTTTTTTAATAGCAAAATAATTTATAATTATTTTATAACAATTTTTATTATTGCAAAAATTTACAAAAAATTATTCACAAAAATAATTAACATACAATCCTCTTTTAATTAATTAAACATTTGTACGAGTTTTGCACTCGTACTCCAGTCTTTCAAATCTCCATCGGACAAAGTTTAGAACGAAAAGCATGGATCAACAAATATTTACTTAAGTCTGTTAAACTATTTTTTTATTACTGATAATTTAGTAAAAAAAAACACGTTCCCCTGAGGGATTGCTATAAGGATATTAAAAATACAAATTAAGATAAAAGTATTTATCGAATCTTTTTTTTATTTTTTCAATCCAGTACATAAAGATTTGGCATATGATGATATAAATAGTTGTTCATAAACTTTTTTATTATTTTTAGTTACTAACAGTTTCAGTTTATTTATAAGTTCTCCGTGGCTTTTTATATCACTATACTACGATACAATCTGAATGATGAATTTATTTCTTGAAATTAATATATAATTTATTATTATTAATTCAGCTATAGATTCTACAACAGCTGAGAACAAATACAATTAAAGAAGTTAATATATAATTAAAACAATATACTATAATTACTAAATACTATCGTAAACAATATTATTGGAATTAAAATGGCTTATTAGTAAATTTTTAATTTCAGTACCAGCATCAGCAAAATCTATTAGGTCATAATATTTATTCACCTCGATGCATATTCTACGAAATGCATCAAAATCTGCGAAATTGGATCTATGGAAATCGATATAAAGTGGAACATATGATCTAAGTTGTCTATTTGGAACATTAATGAATACTTTACTAATGAGATATTCGGAATCAATATTTCCATTAACAATATTCAAGAAAAACGAAATGTTTGCAACGATCCTTCTACTTTTTAAAGTTGGAAGTTTTATAAGGGACAAGCGGCTACGATATGGAGGAAGGTTTGAATCACGGTTCCATCTTAGGTTCCGGAGGCAAAAAAGGAGAAACTGTTTTTGGACTGATTCAAGTTTACGAATGTAAACATTATATTGTGGGTCCCAGATTACTGAACCATATTCCAGAATAGGTCTAACTAACGTAGTAAATAGCCTCTTCGTCACGTAAGGATCAGTGAATTCTTTCGAGCACCGTTTAATAAAACTTAAGACACTATATGCCTTGTTCACAGTCATTATTATATGATTATTGAAGTTGAGTTTTTTATCAAAATTTACTCCTAAATCAATGAAGGATTCAACCGAGTTCAATTTTGTATCGCCAATGTAGTAATCATTGCAAATTGGGGAATATCTGTAGAAAG
Organism: Protophormia terraenovae; assembly: GCA_951394005.1. Lineage (NCBI taxonomy): Eukaryota > Metazoa > Arthropoda > Insecta > Diptera > Calliphoridae > Protophormia > Protophormia terraenovae. The sequence goes on from OX596077.1 coordinate 95,443,634, forward strand.
ACATGCAATGATATTTCTTAATATTCAGTTCCATTAGGTTAATGTTGCACCAATTATTAAAGCTGGATATATCGGATTGTAGATTTAGTACATCTTCATTATTTGATAAAGTTAGAAATAGCTTTACATCATCTGCATACATTAGGATCTTGCAATGATGAATGGAATTAGGAAGATCATTTATAAAAAGAAGAAATAATAGTGGACCAAGATGACTGCATTGTGGGACTCCGGAAGTAACGTTCACATAATTAGACAATGTGCTATTGAACATTACACAATGTTTACGATTCTTCAGATAGGAACAAATCCATTTAAGGAAGTTACCACAAAATCCAATTGCATTCAGTTTAGCAATTAATAGATCGTGGTTGACCTTGTCAAAGGCTTTGCTAAAATCTGTATTTACTACATCAGTTTGCAATCTTCTTCGAAAACCGGAATTAATATGTGATGTTAACTCCATTAGGTTGGTAGATGTTGATCGTCCGTGGTAAAATCCATGCTGTGTTTTTGATATTATGGATGAAATTTGTGATGATAATATCGATGTTATAATTTTCTCAAATAGTTTAGGAATAGCACTAAGCTTTGCAATTGCTCTATAATTTGTAACTGTACTTTTACTACCCGATTTATAAAGAGGAATTATATAGGATTTCTTCCATCTTTCTGGAAAAATACCAAACTTAAGAGAGTTACTATATATGTGAGTAAGAGGCATTGCTAATACATCCGCACAGTTTTTCAGTATACATGTAGGAATATCATCAGGACCAGGACATAATGAAGTTTTTACACTTTTTAAATATTTTAAAACTGTTTCAACATCCAGGGACAATATATTAATCGATGTTGAATGTGGGATAGCATATGGATATTGATTATATCTCCTCGAGGAAAATGTTGATGCAAGAAAATCAGAAAATGCATTAGCTATGTCTTTATCATTGGAAAACATTTCATTATTAATTTTCATTGTAGTCGGGTATGAGGAAGTTTTTCGCTTGGAATTAATAAAATTATAAAACAGTTTCGGGTTTCGTTTAATGTCTAATTTCATTTTATGAAGATAATTATTATAACATCTCTTATTCTCCAAATTATAACGGCTTCTAACAATAAAATATTGACATTGGTCAAACATATTATTACTTTTTCTAAACTTTTTTAACAAACGATTCATTCGATTTTTCAACCGTGCTAGCGTGGTAGTTTTCCAAGGAGGTCCATTTGTTTTAATTTGTTTCTTCAAAGGAACTGCACATCTCTAGTGTGGAATAAAAATTATGTATAACCTGATCAAAATTACTTCTATCTTCGTTAAACGATAGTACTTCAAACCAGTTTACATTGGACAATAGTTCATTCATTATTTGGAAATTAGTGTGATTAAAGCATAGTGTCGGGACATCACTAGTGTCAGGACATCACTAGATAATGACTCGATATATTTCAAAAAACTTAGTTTCTCGGCATTTAGCACATAGTCTTAAAAAGTCGCCATTTAGTCATCATTTAAAAAAGGGGCCAAAAAAGTGGCCACGTGGTTGAAAAAGGGGCAAATGGCGACTAAAGTCGCCAAACGGTAACACTGGTTTTATGCAAAATATTGAAAACTAATTTGTGAAAAAAAAAAAAATCTCGAGCTGAATTAGAAAATTTGGAATATATGAAATGTAAAGAGAATATTTGCAATTTTTTGTGTGTTATTTGTAAATAGGTGTAACGATACAATTCATGTAAAAGAATATGACAAAATGTTATGCGACTTGCATATAGTGACTTTCAATGCAACGTCTCCTAAAAAGGACACTGCGTTCGAAGTACGATTGTTATAAGATATTTTTTGTCATATATAGACTCACAGTTTCTGATATACTGGATAACTGATGAAAATGAGTTCAATGACGTTGCAATTTACACAATTCCACATCGATATAATAAGAGCATTGGAGGCAATGCGGTCTACCGTTCGCGAATCAGACAAATGTTATGGTTGTGGCCAATATTTTTATATCTCCTTGATGATTGCTCTCCTTGACAGTTGCTGATGAAGAAGTTACATCCCATTGTCCGTTATAACGGACGGTCTATAACTTCAAAACTATAAGATTTTTTTAATAAAATGAAAATTTTTATTAATAATTGGTGAAAATTATTCGAAGAAAGTGTCCAGGGAACTTCGTCCACTAATGGGTTAATTAAGATAATTTATTGAAATACTTACGATTTTTTTAAACTTTTACAATCATTAGAGATAAATTAAAAATAAAACGATTACTTTCCATCTTTTATTTTGTTTATTTTTATGATTTTACGTTTCTTTCAAAAGATTTGTTTCATTACCAATTTTTACATAATTCTAAACTATTTTATTTTGTCTTAAGCTAAATAAAAAATAAATTCCAATAAAAATATACATTACGCAGCTTGCTCTACATGCAGGCAATTTGCATTGCATTTCTCTAATCTCTAAATATCAATTATATTTTCAGACAATATGATTAAGTCATTTTTTTATTTATTTATTTCTGCTTTCCTTTTTTCTGTTACTCTTAAATGCTAAAATTCAATTTGATTTTATTCTTCTTATAAATATTGGGAAAATACAATAGATTTATTAATAATTTTTTTTATCCATAAATAGTTGAAGCTTTTTTTCTTGTTTGGCAAAATTTCATTTTTTATTTTAATAGAATTTTATATTAATTATGGTTGCTGTTTTAAATCTAAAGAAGCTCTTTCATTAATTAATGCGCACAGTGTTTAGAGTAGGTATTTATTATTATTTTTTTACGACTAAATATAGTTAAGTTTACACTAAATCTTAAAAATGCCAGGTTTCAAGGGAAATATAGAAAAGAGCTAATTAAGAAAAAAAAAAACTTTTCAAATTAATTTTAAAAAGTATAATGGCAAAACTTTATTTAACAGGTACCCGATATTTAATGATGCTTAAAATATTTTTTTAAAGTTTGTTTGAATTTGTGTTTTTCTTTTTTTACCGGTTTAATTGTTTTTTTTTTTTTTTCATTTTTTTCCTTTTTATTGAAATGCAATAAATTACTAAGTATATTTAAGACTTTAATAATTAAAACATTTTCAATTGAATTAAAAATCGAAATATAAGCCAATAATTTGTTATGTTCACTACAATTACAATTAGACTTAAAGAGCTTAATTATAATTATTTATTAACTATAATTTCACTGATATTTAATACTATTTTTACTTATAGTATGTATTTATTATTTTGAATACACACAGAAACAGATACACACACATTCATACATATTAGTAAAATATATGTATTAAATGTATAAATACTATAATTACCACAAAAGTAAATGCTACACTCGACATTATTTGAAGAAACAAAATTTTTTAAATCATATTTTTATTGAAACAAATTAATATGTTTGGATTTATTTAATGCAGTCATATAAGTATTTTTATCAAATAATGTAGAGTGTTTCATTAAAATTACAAATTTAGCTTTAACTCTTAGAATAGCAAAAACATTTCACTGAAAACATTTTAATATTTTATTTTGTTTACGTAAAAAAATATTAAATTTATACTTGCAAATTTATTATCTTTAATATACTTTTTTGATTTTCTATGTTTGATACAAAATTAAATTCTAATTAAATTAATATTAAAACAATATGTCTACATACAACTATTTATTAATATATTATATCCCCGCAAACACTATGCAAAAATATCTTGTCTGAATGTAATTTGGTGTATATCTCTCTTATGACTTAGGAATCTTATTAAGAGTTATTGAAATTAGTCTATTAAGGCCTGCGCATGAAAAAATCCGTGCATACAAATCTGCTTATAAAAATTAAACTAATGGGCGAATTTTTTTTTAAATTATATTCTTATTAATGACTGTTATGTTCAAATTCTAAGCATAAAAGAATAAATTTGTTGGTTTTTAAGGAAATATCTGATGTTTTCCAGAATTCTTCCAATTAAAGGTTTTTTGTGTTTCGGTCACATTTTTGTTCGAATAAGTCCACTTATTTTTAAACTTCGCTTCATTTTAAGCTGAGCTTTTAATGTTCTTTAAATTATTTTTTACTAGAGCCCAATATCTTTCAATTGCTTGGAGTTCCAGACAATTAACATCTTTCGCAAAAAACACTAACAATTTCTTTATTACCACTCCATTCTTTTGTTGCTGTAATGAGAAGAAGCGAGAACAGGCCAGAAAAAAAAACTTTTCCAAGGGCACTCATTCACGTATATTTCAGTTTTAATGGAACCATTTTTCATGAATGAAGTGCTTCTTTTCTGCATATGCATATGGCTTCTCAAAACAAAAACTTTCTTGGGAATTTTGATTACTTTGATACACGATGTTTTTCTGCCATATTCCCTCTAGCATCTGCAACATAGAATTCCTGGACAGGAAGTTCAAAAAGGTTACCCTGTACGAACGTTTTGTCGTCTATTATACATTAATCATAATTGTGAAAAAATTCGTCTGAAGAACTTTCATGTTATTTTTTTTACCTCCAAATTCATGTCATGCTTTTCTATTAGGATTTTATTGTACTTTATACATCTTCAGGCTAGATTTTCTTTCAATTTTTCTGATAAAAATTCAAAGCAATAAACTTTTTGTGACACTTTTCTTCTAGAGATGAGGGGATTTTCTCGAAATACTTTCTATTTTGCCTGAATCCTAAAGCCTAAAGATACTATTTTTCTTCCACTACCAGGTTTCAATTCAGTGACCGCGATATCTTTGTATAATATTATGACCCAAGAAACTGTATTTTTCCTGCCTTCCTAGCAATTGTTTTATACGACCTATGTAAGATTTCATGAAAAATTTCAATTATGTGTTTGGTGTTTTTTGTTCAATTTCCATGTAAAGAAAAACTAGTTTCGCTATAACGTTGAAACTTAGCACATGGTTAGTGAGCATAATGACAAAAGTAATCCAGTTAACAGAATTATTTATTTTTTACCACATCAAAAGTTATAAGCCCAAGTGCATGCACGGATTTTTTCGTGCGCAGTCCTTATTTTATCCAGTCTCCATAAAAACGTTCTTCCGGAATTTATTTGAATTGAATTCAAACCTGTCCGTTAGCAATCAATCACTGCTTGAACTTAAAAAAGGAGATATAAACACCTACAAGTCTCCTTGGCTGGATGTCTTACCAATACAGGTCTTGAACAGTGTTGCCAGTTTAGCCTTTTTATTTTGCTTTTAGCCTCAAAATTTTCGTTTTAGCTTCTAGCCTTTTTTCTAGCTTTTTTTAATTTTAAAATAATCTTTAAAAGGCTAAAAATTTACTCGTTTTATTTTTACAGAATCATCAATTTAAGCATTTTTGTGCATTAGTTCGCACAAAAAATCGAAATTATTTATATTTAACGAAAATTTTCGCCTGCGGCGCTTCATTCTACAAAAATATTAAAAGTATTTTTTAACAAACTTTGTTACCTATAAAAACTATTTATGTTATATTTACAAATTCAGTAAAATATCTTTAAGAAATACCAATATATTAACTTTTTTCTGGCTTTATTTTTTTGGGACATTTAGCCTTTTCTGACTTTTTTTAAAGTCTAATTTAGCTTCTTTTTTTCTCAAGTCCTGGCAACACTGGTCTTGAAGCAAAGCTCTTCGACATTGATACGGTCATTAGCAATGATTTTTACCACTGTAAACATTTAGCATCGCATGCATTGTTCAGAAAGAAGTAGAGCAGAGGCTAAAGGTATTTATTTAGTGTTGATTTTGGGCTGTCTCAGGTAATGCATTATACGAAAGCTTAATTTGCTAATTGGTCCAAGATAGCAAAGTATGAATAAAACGCTTAACACCGAACTTGTAGCAATATCTAAATGGTTCAAGGAATTAGAGCCATCATCGGTGCTCATAGTCCTCAAGGGCCAAGTGCTTTTCAGCATTTTCACATAAACAAAACGAGTATTAATAAAACAAAACAATTTAGTACGATTAAAAAAAAAATAAAATAATTAAGTTTTGTTCTAGCTTTCATCAAGGCAGATGATTACGCTTTTTAGGTACTATTGGACCGGTCACAGACTGGTCTATATGTATCTGTTCAATTTTATTAATTATTTTTTACCTTTATTTTTATACAATAATATTTGAAAACCGTAGAAAAATATATAGTCAGTCAAGCCCGACCTATCATATGGTCGGGCTTGACCGACTCCCATGTACACCATTGAGTACATGGGAGGGGTCTTTTATTAGTCCAATGTGGACCGATACTCATATTAAGTGCAAAATAAAACATACGAATACATAATATTACCTCAATGTTAACATTTACACGAATTTATTCACTTTTGGGTGATTCCCGAAAGAGGGCCTTATATGGGAGCTATGGTAAATTATGGACCGATCTTTGTAAAATTTGGAACTATCATTTATGTTTATATAAAACTAATTTAACTTGATATTAACATTTTAATGGGATTTATGCCCGTTAAAGTGATTTTCTGAAAGGGGGTTTATATGGGAGCTATGGTCAATTATGGACCGATCTTTATAAAAATCGGCACACTTATTTATGAAACACTTATATGAAACGTATATGTGCCAAATTTCATTAAAATATTGCTATATTTAAGGGTTTTATGATTGTTAAACTCATTCCCGGGAGGACATTTGTATGGGGGCTAGGTGAAATAATTTACCGATCATATCCAATTTCAATAAGCTTCGTCCCTGGACTATAAGAAACCTGTGTACTATTAATTTTGGTTCAAAATTGCGACCAGTAGTTTGATACAAGGTTTACATGGACGGACAGACGGTTAGACGGATGGACGGACATCGTTAAATCGACTCAGAAAGTGATTCTAAGCCGATTGGTATAAATTAAGGTGGGTCTTAGACCAATATTTTTGTGTGTTACAAACATCAGCACAAACGCATAATACCCTCCCCACCTATGGTGGTGTAGTGTATAAAAATGAAAATGTGGTTTGAAATGGAAGGGTATATGTTGAAATATTCGCCGAAAATTATTAATTTGGCGGGTGAAGTAGTCAATTCTAACTTTTCCATGAAGCACAGTGGTCCAAAATGATTTTTTTTGGAAATAATTCTGTAACTTTAGTACTGCTGGATGAATTCGAATGAAGTTTCGCATGGACAATCCTGCAAATTTTACTGAAGGGGGTCATGTTTCAGTTAGTTTTTAAATGATCTTGTAAAGTATTTATGCAAGTATTTGGTATCGTTGGAAAGGTTATTACTTGAAAAATAATAGTGTATAAGTAGTAAAGTATTAGAACTAATTTTTTTCATTAAATTGATAAAAAAACCCAAAAATTTTCGTGTTTAATATTATTTTGTAAAAAATTCTATTTGAACTCAAGTAAAATCTATTGTAATTAAAGTTATCATTACGAGCTTTTAGTATATTATTAAAAAAGTTGTTCTTAAAAGAAGAGTATAAATAGATTGCCTTTTTCTTATTTCGAAATACCCAAAACTCCAGTTTTGGTCACCCTGTCGTTATAAGAGACGTGGCTTATTAAATATTCCTTGCGTGTTTAGAAAACATATGTAGGTATATAATTAAGGTATTTTTTTCTTTTCAATTTCATCTTTGACACTTGAGCTCCACAAGAAAAAGTAAAAATTAAAAATAACGCAATTCTGATAGGGCTACGGGGAGACTATTACCCTAACTGCCCTTGGATTTGTTTTACATGCATTAATGTTATGCATTCTTTTAGAAACATGAACAAATTGTATGATCCAGAGAAAAATAATGGATTTTAAAGTGAAAAAGTGTTACCACCTTTTTGAAAATTCAAATTTTCTGATTCGAAATAATATAACTTTTTATCTAAAGCACATAGGTATATGATTCTTGCACGAAAATTATTTAGAATTTTGTACGTAATCCCAAGAATATTTTAGAAAAAATTAGGACTCAAATTGAGTACGCCAATTTAAAAAATCTAAAAAAATATGTCCACAAATGGGTAAAAATTTTACTTCAGTCCAAATATCTCTTAAAGTAAAAAAGATATACCACACATGTTAACGTATTATAAGGACTATCTATGTGTAAAAATTTTTTTCAATCAAATCAAAAATTAAATTTTGGCGATTTTTTCAAAAATTTTCATACCCGAGGTGACCAACTTTAGAGGTACATCCCCCATCCACCCCTTAAGGACATGTGCTTTTCTAAATCAATTGAAATACACGTTAGGAGTTTCCATGCGAAATTTCATTTAAATTCATCCACCAGTTCTAAAGTTACAGAATTATTTCAACAAAAAAAAAAAAAAAAAATTATGGGACCACTGTGTGAAGTTAATGTAATAATTGAAAGACAATTATGAGCTGACGAAATTACCGTTATACTAATAACTTTCTATAAAAAGGAATGAAAAATGTGTTGAACATTTATCCATTATGCAAGAAACGAATGGATAGAACATATTGTCATATTTGATAAACATCTAATCCAGGAAAAACGGAATTAGTTCTCTTTTTAAGGAGATACAAGATCCCATCTATCTTACTCCCCTGCCTAAACGGGATTGAATTAAAGGTGTCGAATAGTGCGAAGTACATAAATCCTAGACGAAATGTCTCTTCGATTTGGTGATCAAGCCCATACTTATGTATGGATCGTAAGTATGGTGGAAGGCGATGGAGAAATCTACCTTTTGTGGAATTTTCAAGACCATCCAGGGCATTATTTGTTTTAATGAACTAGATGCCTAACGGCCACACTGATCGCCATCATGTTGGCGACTAGGCTCAACACCATAGGTGCATGGAACGGTAGGAACTATGGCCATGCGGCTATCTTGGGAATTCTGGTAGACATCTCTGACAATATTAACTAAACTAACCTAAGACCAGGCGCGGATCCAGCTCAACCTTTTGGGGGAAGAAAATGGAATGATTTTCTTAACTATTTCCTGAAATTTTATGATTTAATACAGATTTTTCATTAAGCGTTTTCATTTTGGGGAGGGGAATTGGATCTGCGCCTGCCTAAGAACAAACCTTTTCTGGACAGAGGCTTCTCAGTATCAACATTAGCTGTTCCCACTATAAGAGCTGGAACGGTTGAAGTTTATACTGATGGGTCTAAATCTGCTGAGGGGGTGAGATCTCTGCCATTAAGAGAGCGGTAAATTGACTAATGTACTATAGGATATTCGGAGTGAATATTCAAATATGTACCGATAGTCAGCCCGCGATTAAATCTCTCTCGGGTGTCTTCTCGACATCTAGGCTGGTACATGAATGCGGGACATCTCTAAATGAGTTGGCGAGACATTCAAACCTAGAGCTGATCTGGGTAAGGGGTTATTCAAACACCACGGGAAATATTATTGTGGACGAACTGGCTAGAACTAGTTCCCTCCTTCGCAATGGAGAAATTGACCAACTGATGCGTGTGCCACTGTCATCTTGCACATCCATGATACTGTAATATTTGTCCAGAATAGCTCAGAAAAGATGGGCAAATGAGTCCACATGCTCTACCTCGAGAAGGATATGGTCACAGTATGACTACTCACAATTGAACTATATTCTGGGATTGCCTAGGAGTCAACTACGGATACTCGTAGCAATTGTCACGGGGTACTGGGTAGCTGGTGCTCAAGCTAGGAGATTAGGACTCCCTTATAACAACTTTTGTAGAAGTTGCTTAGATGAGAAAGAGGAAGAGACAATGGAGCATCTTCTATGTCTCTGTCCTCCTCCATAAATGCATGCGTTATCTGATTTGTCTGAAATTGACATCAGACAGATTAAATGTTTTATGCGTGCTTCAGGTTGGTTCGAACCGAACCTTTTTACGGACATGTGAAACAACTCCACATGATCCCCATTAAGAGAACCAATAGGACCCTCATGAACTGTTTTTATATCCAGTATTTACAGCTGCCCATTTAACCTAACCTAATAGACATAAATATATCCCCTAATATATGTCTCACACATGATTTGATACTACAACACTTGGATATTACAAAATTTCCTACAATTTATGAGCCTTCATGAGTTTTAAGTTCGATTTATTTGTTTTTTAAGCCCGCTACACTATCCGGGTTTTATAAGAATAATTATATCATTCAAATGAGGTTCGATAATAAAGATTATGTTGTTCATATGATAAGCCTTATTAGAAAATGGGACACTCAGACACCCAGAGAAATATCGACCACACACGTATACAAAACGACAACATTCAGTATCAATAGTGAATCAATTCCACAATTTATACCGAATTGACATCAAGTTTACACTAGTTCAGTGTCAAATTAGTTAGTTTGGAACGAACGGTATCAAAAAGATGACACCGTAAGTTGTCAATGTGATCACGACTATTATTAATTTTGAATTGTTTTTTCGCTAGTGCAACTTTCCAGACATTAGGGGACTACATGCATAATATTTGTTGACTTCATATAAATCTGGAGGATTTATAATCCCAATAGAGAATAAGACTAAACATATATCATTTGTTGCAAAGTATAATTTTCTGATATCGGTTATACCTTCATGAATAAACGGAGCTGTTATTTCTTTATTTTTTTTAATCTATTGGAAATAAAAATTTCTGTCTGCAGGGATATTATTAATAACTAACACTATTACAAATATCTTACACATACAAATATTAACTATATATTAGCAAATATTTAGTATACAAATTCACATTAAAAATATTTTTTATTTTTTTCTTAATTTTTTCTTTGAAAGCTTAGTTATTTACCAGCTTTTATTTTGATTTATTTTGTTATAATTAATTCTTATTAAAAAAATTAATTGGAGCTGATTTCCGGTGCTTATTTTGTATTTTTAATTTTGTAATGTTTGAATGATGTTTTAAGTAGATGGAAATGAATTTGTTTATAAATTAGATTTTTTTTTTTAATACTTTTTCTTTTAAAAGGGTGGGTTTAATTTTATTTTTTGATAATGATTGGTTGTCAAGCATTGGCAGGCATTAATTTTATTTTTGTTACGTTTTATTTTTTATAAATTTGTTTTGCTTATAAACTACAATTTATATGTTCCTTTAGAAGTTTTGTAATACGACGTCTTCAAATAATAATTATTTCAATTTTAAAATAATGAATCTTTTTTTAGTTAGGATAACCTTATATTCTTTAATAAATCCTTTTAAGGAATTAGTTTATAAGTCTAAATATTCCAGGCAAAATTACAATATTAAATATAATAATAAATAAATAAAATTTCTCGCTCCCTGATCGAAATACAAAATATGTTTCCAATAATTTAAAAGAGCTTATAATGAGTATAGCAATTATAAACCTTTTGAAACTAAAACAAGACTAAAAAATATTACATAAAATTAAAAAAATATAATAATAATAATAATAAATCCGCATATTTTCGCTCCCTTCCATGGGAACATATAACAAATTCGATACAAACCGAATATATTTCTCTCTTAAATATAATTTTTCTCTTTTCAAAAGCTTAAACTACTTTTTTTTGCTTAAATAAAAAATATCAGCTTAATTCTATACATTTATACTTACATTTCTAAATTATTTACTTGTATTTGTAGCATTGCATTAATGATTTGTTCTTTTTATTATTTTAAGATTATTTTTATTCAAGCTCCCGGTTTTAAATCAAACTCCAATTTATGGACGAATTTTGATATAGTTTTCTTTTAAACTGCTTTAAAACTTTTCCTTTTTTTGTTTGTTTTGATTTGTTGTTGTGGATGTTATTTTTGATTTTAATCCTGCAAGTGTTTTGGTGTGCTTTTAGGACATTGAAGTGTATTTTTGGTTTTAAAATTGTAGTATATGTGTATTTTTTTTTTTATAGATTTTCGGAGAGGAAAAGATTTTTTGGCATTTATTTGTTTGTATAAAGGTTGTAATTTGTTTGTTAAAACTGAATGAAAAAGGAAAATCAAAAGTCTTAGAGTTAAATTCTACAGGTAGCTGAAGGAAAAGTTGAAATAAAAAATTCTTATGAAAATATTTTTGGTTTTTTGTAACATAAAAACAGTCATACGTACTACATACACATAGAAAAGAAAACAACATCTATTCTAAATATTCTAAGTTTTACAAGCACTTTTACATTATAATACAATAAGTATTTAGGTATTTGTTTTATTTTACTTATGGTTGAATTCTTGTTAAATTACATAGCAATCGTATAATAGTCAATTGATTCTAATGAAAAAAATTAAAAAAAAAAAATTGACTAGTTTTCTGTTCCGAAATTTAATTACCATAAAGTTTACAAAAAACAAAACTAAACAATTCTCAAAATGTCCATAGAAATATGGTTCATAATTTAGCAGTGCCTTAAACATTACCAACAGAACAATATGAACTAAAAGTATAGTCAGACTAGACAAATATTTGACGCAAATTACAGAACCACTAAAGAAAACAATTCTTTTTTATTTTCTAATTAAGAAAGCAATTTCTACTTACCATTAACCACGCCTAAAATTTTATTTAATTTTGTTGCAAAATCAAACAATGACCAAACAATTGCTCATATAATTTTAGTAAAATATTTGACAAGTGTGACTATAGCTTAAAAAGTATATTATATTAATAGTTTGGAACATAGAAAATATTTCTGTAAAATTTCATACAAATTAAGAAATTAAAGTTGTTTGCTATTTAACATAAATTTTTTATATTTAAAGTTTGTTTTTTAAAGCATTTGATTACAGTTAAGCAGTTAGTTACGAATAATATGAATATTTAAAGGAAAAGAAATGAAAATTAAATATTTTTATATGGGTTATTTTGAAAATTTTTAACTTGGCTGAAACTGACTCAAAGATTTAAGTTGAGTTTTCTGTTATTACTATTTTAAACAAATTGATTACAGATCTGAACTCGCAGGACTAGAAACTAATAGAGTTTCACTCTAGCACTTTAGCTCCATAGCTTTCTTTTTGTAACATGATTGTTGTTCAAAGTTCAAAACCAAAAACGGTTAAAATTCATTTAAGTTTTTTGCATTCTTCTGCACTTTTTGTTCGCGCGTTCATACTTTTTGATATTATTCAGACTTATATAAACTAATTGGATAAATTATTATTGTGCAAAGTTTAATACGAATTTTAATGAAACGAGAATGGTATATTCAGCTTGGCCGAACCTATATACCCACCAGGGATGGAAAAGTCGATAGTATAGTACTTTTTTTTATGACATTCAACATTCAAAAGTACCGAAATACTCCATCGAGTTAGCTGGATATTCCGCAATTCAAATTAAAAATCAAATTTTTAATTGATAATATATTTTAAAGATTTATATAATAGAAATGTATGTTTTCTAGACACATTTGATTTATATATATTTACAAGTGGTACTCAGAAGTAATAATGAATAAATGCCCAAAAAAATTAGACAATTAAAATAACTTTATAGGACAAACAAACAATGTTATAGAAACATTTGAACATCTGGTACAAACATAACTAAAAATTACAAATTTCTATGCTCTGTAAATGAAATTGATGTGGAAATGTTTCAAATTATAAAGACATCAGGTAATGAATTATGTTTTAACAAGACATAAGTTGAAGCTCTCGATTTTAAGGAATTGACATTGAAATTTTGTCACCTTTAGTATATTTTAATAATTATAATATTTAATCTGAACAAAATCATGGTATGATTTGATATCGTATTTAATCCTTTGTTTTTAATATACAAATAACATTCATTAAGTTTTACACTTAATTATTAATAAATAATTATCAAAAATTGTAATTTTATTTTGATACTCAAAAATATTTTAATTTTTTATCACTGATACCCACCATTAGCTTTTTCAAATTTAATGTTAAATGAGAGGTGGGCGGTAAAGTTGGTGACCATGCCCATTTTTTGTTTCCGAGTTTACATTGGTCCTTGAACTATTTGAGCACAATTTTAATGAAGTTTCACCTTATATGGGAGGTGGGCGGACCACGCCCATTTTTGGTTTCCAAGTTTATATGGATCCTCACACTATATGTGCAAAATTTCGTTGTCATGCATGCATTTGTTTTAAAGATATTATCAGAAAAATATAAAATGAAGCAACAAGGGACACCCTGTGTTTCTAGTATTTGCCCCATATCTTTTTTGTTTATTTACCGATTTTGCCTATTCTCAATACCAAAATTTTAGAAGTGATTAAATATTACCACCTTTTTTGAAAATAACTCCAAAAATACGAAATTCATTTCTAATTTGCTTCGACCTAAATGTTTTATAAAATAAAAGAGATAACTTACATACGTAAAAATATTTTGTGTAGATATTTACAAGGACTATCTACATACATGAACAATTATTTTACATTAAAATCTTAAATTAAATTTCGAAGAATATTAAAAAAAAAAAAAAAAAAACATACACAAAGTTACCAATTTCGGAAGTCTACCCTCTATCCACAGGACCCGCTAGGGATCTGTCCGACTTGAAAAAACATCATCTCTGACAATGTGAATTCTTATTTACATGTCTCCAACGGTTCACAAGTTACAGAATAAAAAAAAAACGTTTTAGTACTACTAAGTGTTTAAAAACACTTCTGTGGTCGGGGAAACTAATAATAATTTTAATATTTAATAATTGATTTAAACTTTTTTATCCTGCTTGATAGATTATTATGTTTACCTAAATTGCATTCGCGACAAAAATGGACTTGAATATTTTCTTAAAAACCATCAAGTTGATATAATGTTAATGTCAGAAACTCATTTGACGAAGCTTATTTAAGATGAATGGATATGCCTTTTATGACACTAAAAACCCTAGAGGTAGAGCATGTGGAGGCTCGGCTATTTTGATAAAAACTCGTATTCAACACTACCTAATGTGTGATTTTTGCGAAGAATATCATCGAGCTACTACAACTTTCCTTGAAGATTTTTATCGAAACTTAGTGATTTCATCGATATACTCACCCCATAGATTTTAAATAACGATTATAATGCTAATCATACATTCTGGGGATCATGACTGACTAACCCGAAAGGTCATGTTTTGTTTCATACAATTTCTAAAATGGGATTGAATGTAATATCAGTGGTGAACCTACATATTGGTTCAAATTGAGTACTAGTGTCATGGAAAATATTTAACTACTAGCGAATTTTTGTTCCTTACCCGATTTCCAAGATTTTTATATTACCTTAAAGTCCTTGATAAATCCTTTAGAAAATATGATTGCATGTACTATTTATCTTATATATTTTTCGAGTTTTATACATTTAAAATTTCAAAAATCTCTATTTTACAAGATCTTGGTTAAGATTTTTCCATATATAGCCAAAAATTTTCAACTGATTTTATTATATTTTATGTAGTTGTTTAAAAAGCAAAATTATTTATCGAACAAAGAAAACTTTTAGTCATTATCTTCATTGAGTCAAAAGTTAAATGATTTTGCATTGGAAAGTTTGCAAAAATTAACAAACAGACGGACAGATTGACGGACATTAGAACTCTTTCAAAAAAATCATAAAATTCGAAAAGTATTTCTTTTTCTACTTCTTGATTAATATGAAAACCAAACGAAAGTATTAGAATTTTGATATCACCTTTCTCTGAATTAAGTGGAATTTTCGACCCATTTAACTCTAATGTATAGACGGACGGACAGACATTACCGTTCTACTAAAAAAAAATCGTAAAATTCTAAAATTGATTTTTTTTTACCTAATAATCAATAAAGAAATAAAACGTGGTCATTAAAATATTTATATAACCTTTCCCTGAATTAAGCGCCATTTTCGACCCCTTTTACCCCCAATGTACGACATAGAGAAATAGGCAGTTAAGCCTCCATGATGCCGTTCGCTAAAAATTATTCGCGCGAACAGATTCCTGTTGCATTTAAGCCAGCTTGATACTAAATAACATTAATGTGCCATTAAAATATATTTCTGATATTTAAATATTAGTTTCCACTAAATAACACATCTTAAACCTGCCCTAAAATCTAACCTACTGTTTATAATTCACAAGCCTCTTTTCATTTCTATTCTCATCTAATGCAAATATTAAAGACTTTTTCAGCAAAACTGCGTAAAATATTAGTTACTGTTAAAGGGAATTTTCTTTAAAACATCTTTGTTCCTTTTAAAAGCCATATTTATAAATTTGACATTAAATCTTTTTAACAGATCATCAAATGTAATATTAGAAATAATTTCTTATGAAATTGAAAACTAAAAATAAACATATATCATCATTCTCCCTCTTCTACATAATGTTTAATTTTTTTTTTTTAATCCAAAATGCTTTAATACATTTGTTGGTTAGATCTAAGTGTTAAGTTAATACCGCACATAAGGTACAAATAACATCAAAAAACAAAAAAAAAAGTTCACAAAGCTGTCAACAATTTTTAACGAAAATCAGGATTTATAATAGAAAAACTTTTGCTTGATTTCATAATTTTACAACAACAGCAGCAACAGCAAAAAAAAATCCAAATTATATTTTTTTGCACACTCATTCATTTATTTTAAAGATAACTTTGAAGTAAAATGTGTATAGCTATGTACATATGTGTGTGTTCATTGGTGACTATGTGTAAATAAATAAATGTGAGTTTGTAAGGATGTATATGTATTTACAGAACATTTCACCCACAAATTTTTGGTAGAAAATAATGTTAAGCTTGACTTATTTTGACACAATTTCACGCAATGCTTGACATTCGTATTTAACACAAACACACATAAACTTATGTATGTATATGTAGAAATAAACTCAGACACAAATATATTTACGGGAGAACCAGGAATAAATGAAATAAATGGGAATATATATAAAAATATGTATATATTGAAATACAAAGAAAACACAAACGAATAAAATAATATTATGATGCCACCTTCCCAATGAGACTCTATGTACTTCCCATCGTACCGCAGCCAGCCAAACCATACGCAAAAAGAGAAGCTTATTATGGTTTAGGAAGAAGTAACAGCAACAAAAAAAAATAAACTGTTTAAATAAACATTAATGTATTTTTATGCTACAATGCGATTTATTTACCACTTATACACACTCATACATACAAGTACACACAAAACACTATTTTACATTGAAGGAATCAATGTAGTGATTTAAGTTAATAGGCATTCACTGTACAGGCCTTCGATTTAAAAATCCGATTATAGTGGTTGCCAAAAAAAAAATATTTTGATTTTTATACCCTACACCATTATAGGTGGTTGGGGTATTATGTGTTTAAGTATACCATTTGACTTTTTGAGTCGATTTAACGATGTCCGTCCGTCCGTCTGGGCGGCTGGGCGGCTGGCTGTCCATGTAAAGCTTGTGCGCAAATTACAGGTCACAATTTCGAAGATAATTTGATAAAATTTGGTACATAATATATTTTGCACAAGGACGAAGCCTATTGAATTTGGTCATGATCGGTCCATTATGAAATTTGACAGAAATAAGTTTTATATAAGTATGACTCTCTTCTGAGAATCATTTTAACGTTCATTAGTCTCATAAAAATTTTAACATCAACCTAATAGTCGAAAAAAAAAAACTATAAGTGCAAAATTTAATGAAAATTGGTCCCTAATTTACCATAGTTCCCATATACACTGAAAAAAGTAATTTTAATGAATGAAGTACATTAAATGAAATTCATGAACTTTTCCTAAGAATTTATTAATTTAATGTAAAAATTCATTGCTTAAACGAAATAATTCATTAAAATTCAATGAAAAAACTAACGCTATTATGAATATTACATTGACCCCAATCATTAAATTTATTTCTTAATAAAATAAGTAAATCAGTTGTTTGATTTAATGTATTAGTTCATTGATTTTAAAATATAGTATACATAAAAATATTAACTCAATGAATTAGTACATTGTATTAGTTTATTTAATGTACTAATACATTGATTTAATTAGGAAGAAGCATTACACAATGAACAAAAACATTGAGTCAATGAAATATTTCATTAAATTATGTTAAAATAAATGCTTTCTAATGGGAAATAAAGTAAAACGAAAACAAAATAAACTCGTTTTTTTTATCTCTTAACGAGAAATAACGCGTTTTAAACAAAATACAAATATAAAGTGTTATGTTAAAAACGAAAATAATTAAAAAGTAAATAAGTTATAAAGCGTCCATGCTTTCGAATTATTAAAATGCATAAATATAAATTTATTCACCCAGAAGAAATCGAGCAGCATAATTGAATACAACAAATTATGAATTACTTAAAAGTAGAAATTTGGAGAATTGCCTTCTTAACATGTAAGTTGATTAATGTTAATGATTTTAAACAGTTTTTAAAATATTACTTTTAACTTATATTTGTGCAGATAAAACAACTAAGACGCAGAGGAATATGTTATTAGCCTCAAATACAAGGGTTTTTTTATTTTTAAATGCAATATGGAATTAGTTCTCAAAAAATTAGAGATCTCTAACGACCTATTATGTGAGCAAATATTTTTAATGCCGTATATTTACTACGTATGAGGGGTAGCATTTTCTATTGTCACACCCGGCACCATTAATCCTGGTCCTACCCGTACCATTTCATTTTAAATTATAGATATTCATGATATAATTATTTCTGGAAAATTTTAAGATTTTTGCTGTAATAGCATTTAAATTATCCCATAATTAGTATTTTCTTTGCATAAGGGATAATATCCCCCCTTGTCCTTATAAAGGATGAAAAGGAAGTTATTTCCTAAAATTTGTAAGACTTTTGCGAAAAAAGATTGCTCCAAAAAAAGCCAACATTCGAATATTGACCGTAACTCCACCTAAGATTATTTTTTTATGTAAAAACATAGTTTACAAAATATTAGAATGATCGGATATCGCGAACACGTGCTTCATCGATCCTAAAGTTTGTTAGATGTATTTATATAGGGAATTTTTTACTCATTCACAGTTTTTTCTTTTTTTAATTTTATTTGCAATTTATGGTAAAAGAATCGTAATGTAGACTCAATTATCTATCCAACAAGAAAAAAGGTAAAAATCGATTCTAAAATAGTAAAGATATTAGGAATTCCTGCGATCTTTAACGTGTTTTCGAACACTTGCTGAAAAATGCTATTTTTATTAAAATTTTTTTTACCGAAAAATAACCTTTGACTCCTGCAGGACAATATAATTCCGTTCTTCAAGAACACACCATAGAAGGTACAAATAATATCTTACAAATTATCGGTATTTTACATTTTAATTTTATTGATTTCGCATAAACGTTTTTTTTTTTTTTTTTTAATTTTTATGTTGTAAAGTATTTTTTTCTATTAGTACATACCTATAAATTGTATTAAATATATACCGAAATGTTTCTAGCAATGATTTCTATAATAACCCAGCAAAAACTTGGTAATGAACTTGGTTGCCTCTAATGTCATCACCGTGTTAAAACAATGAGTTATTCAGCTAATGTGTAAGTAGTGGAGAGCCATTATATTAACTTCTTAACTCATTACATGGCAACCAAAGTTTTTGCTGCGTAATCCAGCAAACCAAAGGTTTGATTTAAAATTTGAGAGTGAATTGAAATAATTTTTTTTTTTCACAAGTTTTAACGTTTGAGAATTATTTGAGAATAATAGCTTTCTCAACAAAAAGGGAAAATTTTTGCCTAATCTTGATTGATATTTGAAACTTATTTCATTTTGTCAAAATTTTTTTTAACAAAATTTTTAATAAATTTAAATTGGTACTTTGAAAAATACATAATAAAAATCAGTATTTTGTAATAAAGAATAAGAAGCGAATTTTATTATTCTGCAGGTACAAAGCTTATTTTTCAGTAATTATGGTTCAAATTTGACTCAAAATATCATTTTATTTCAAGATTTCTAAAAAAATATAAATTTGTCCGCACGTTGTATACATACCCCTTAATGGTCGGGGGAAAGTCGTAATAACTTTAATATTTTCTTACCAATTTTTCTAACTAGTGTATGCCGTACATCGCCACGTTGGAGTAAAATGTGTCAAAAGTGGCGCTTAAGGACTGCACACGAAAAAATCCGTGCAAGCAAATCTGCTTATAGAAACTAAACCAGTGGGCGAATTTTTTTAAAGTGATATTTTTATTAATGACTGTTCAAGTTCTAAACATAAAAGAATAAATTAGTTCCTGTTGATTTTTAAGGAAATATCTGATATTTTCCAGAATTATTCAAATTAAACGTTTTATTGTGTTTAGGTCACTTTTTTGCTCGAATAAGTCCACTTATTTTTAGACTTCGTTTCATTTTATGCTGAGCTTTTAATGTCCTTAAAACTATTTTTTACTAGAGTACAATATCTTTCAATTGCATGGAGTTTCGGTCAATTTGATGGATTAGCCTCTATCGGTAAAAACTCTTACAATTTCTTTGTTACAACTCCATTGTTTTGTTGTTGTAATGAGAAGAAGCGGGAATTGGCCAGAAAGCAGAGGATATACTGGATTTTATTAGGAAAGGGAGAAGTCTTTTCCAAAGGCACTCATTCTCGTAAATTTCTGTGTTAATGCAATCATATTTTAAGAATGAAGTGCTTCATTCCAGCGTATGCATATGACTTCCCAATTCAAAAACCTTCTTGGGAATTTAGATTTCTCTGATACACGAAATTTTTTTGCAATAATCCCTCTAGCATCTGCGACATAGAATTCATGGTTAGGAAGTTGAAAAAAGTCACCCTGTACGAACGTTTCATCGTCTACTATACAGAAACAAAATTTCTGAAAAAATTCGTCTGAGGAAATTTCATGTTATTTTTTACCTCCAGATTCTTGCTTATGTTTCAATTAGAATTTTTTTCTTACATTATAAGTCTTCATGCTAGACATCCTTTAAAATTTTCTGATAAAGATTAAAAGCAATTAACTTTTTGTGACACTTTTCTTTCTGAGATGAGGTGAATTTCTCTCAAAATCCTTTCTATTTTGCCTGAGTCCTACAGCCTGAAGATATTATTTATATTCAGTGATCATGACTTCTTTGTATATTATTATGACTAAAGAAATTGTTTTCTTCAGCACAATAGCCTTCCTTGCAATTATTTTATACGACCAATGTAAGATTTCATGAAAAATTTGAAGTATATGTTTATGTGTTTTTTGTTAAACTTCCATTTTAAGAAAAACCAATTTTGCTATTACCATGAAACTTAGCACATGGCAAGTCAGCTTAATGGCAAATACAAAACAGTTAACAGAATTATTCATTTTTCACCACCAAAAGTTATAAGCCCAAGAGCATGCACGGATTTTTTCTTAAGCAGTCCTTAATTGAATCTTAAACTTTAAAAGTTTGTACTATAGTTAGCTACCGAATAAAAATTATGTATCAATATCAATTAAAATCTTTAAGCTAGGTTGTGTTGTTTTCTTATAAGGAGTTGTCAAAGTTAAGGATTTTTTTACATTTTTGAAAAATAGTAAAAAATTAAATTTTCATCAGATTTCAGTGTTTTTTTTTTTTTTTTTAAATTAAAAGTCTTTAAAAGTAAAAATTTGAAAGAGAACCATCAACTTCTGGTATTTAAGTGTACTTTTCTTTAAGTATTTGTAAATTATATTTTGTCCTAATATTTTTGTTATTTTATTGAAAATTGTCCTAAAATACACTAATTTTTAACTTTCATGGAATGCAACTTAAAATGTTACAGGATGTTTGTTCTGAAAATTTTCTGAAAAATAGTCTATATTGTCCATTTTAATATTATGAAAAAAAAATCGTGCGCATATTTAGCCCGATTTGAGAAAATAATTTTTTTTTTAAAAAACTCCTGCAGATTTTATACAAAAAAACAGCTTAAATGCAGACATTTTCTTTGCTTTATCAAGCAAGAAACAGTGGGGAAGAATCGAAATAAATCTGTAACTTCTATTCGGCTGATTGGATTTGCATGAAATTTCACATAGGCGTTGTAAAGGACGGTATCATTTTTAGTTTAGAAGCAGGATACAATGTACGTATCAGGAGCAGAACTATGGTTGTTCAAAAAAGGGTACTAGTGTCATGGAAAATGTTTAATTTTTACATATCCTTAAAGCCCTTGATAAGCCCTTTAGAAAACATGCTTGCATGTACTACTTGTCTTATATATTTTTCGAGTTATATACATTTGAAATTTCAATAATCTCAATTTTATAAGATCTTGGTTAAGATTTTTCCATATATAGCTGAATATTTTCAACCGATTTTATCATTTTTTGTAGTTGGTTGAAAAGCAAAATTATCTATCGAACAAAGAAAATATTGAGTCATTATCTTTATTGAGTCATTATGTTTATTGAGTCACAAGTTAAACGATTTTGAATTGGAAAGTTCGCAAAAAATAAACAAACAGACGGACAGATGGACGGACATTAGAATTCTTTAAAAAAATTCTTGAAGTTGGAAAAGATATTTTTTCCACTTCTCGATTAATATGGAAACCAAATGAAGGTACTAAAATTTTGATATCACCTTTCCCTGATTTAAGTGAATGTATAGACGGACGGACGGACATTGCCATGCAGCCTAAAAATATTTAATAATTCTAACAATGCAGTTTTTTACTAACTAATAAATAGAAAAAATAGAACGTGATCATAAAAATTTGGATATCACCTTTTCTTGAATTAAGAGTCATTTTCATCCCATTTAACCCAAATGTATAGACGGACGGATATCATCATTCAGCCAAATTTTAAAAACTAATTTTAAAAGTAAAATTTTTTACTTACTAATAAGTAGAAAAATTAATTGTGATTATTAAAGTGTTTATATCACCTTTTCCTGAATTATGCATACTTTTCGACCCATTTAAAATGTATAGACGGACGGACAGACATTACCGTTCTACTAAAAAAAAAAATCGTAAAATTCTAAAATTGATTTTTTTTACCTTATAATAAATAAAGAAATAAAAAATTGTGGTCATTAAAATATTGTTATAACCTTTCCTTGAATTAAGCGCCATTTTGGCCCCTTTTACCCCAATGTGAATCGGGACAAAGGCCACAAAAATCAATTTTTTTTATATATCTCGCTTATTATGGATTGTACGTAGTTTGGTACCATTATAATATTTATAGATTACAATATTTTCTAAAATCTATCTCAAGTACACTTTTATGTGTCATCATATATTTTGGAATTACAGTACAGTTTAAGCTCGATTTATTTTTATTATGAAAATTCTCGGGAAAGCACTTCCTAGCCCATTTAATGTCTAGGCAAACGCAAAATTTTTAATATCTCTACATGATAAATTTAATATTGCAAATTAAAAGGACTTCAGCTACATAATTTAGGAAACAAGAAGACTGTTTCTACAATTTTTCAATTAAATTAATAATATTCTTTTAATTTTCGCAGTTTTGAATTGCTTTTTTTAAGAATACAAATACACTTATTTGGTAAGTAAATTTTCAATTTACACTTTTTATTCGATAATTTTCTAAATTCTACAATTTGATTTTGAATTTTTAAGGGATATGGTGTAACAAATTCACATACACAATCATACATATACTTATAAATATTTAACACAAACAGTAACAAAAAACGTAGAAGAATCAAAATTTTATACAATATTTTTCTACTTTTTTTTTATTAAAAAAAAAGAGTCAAAGAAAAATTCTAGGAAATAAAACTTCTATTAAATTTTATAACATTACAAACACACACACTTTAGCATACTCTCATATACTGATTTACCAATACATATAAAATAAAAATGCTTATATTGTACATACACATACATATGAATAAAAATGTATGTAAGTGCAGAAAGGATGGAATAAAAAACACAATCACATGCTTAAGTGAGCATAAGTTTATTAAGCTTAAAGCTGCAATTTGTTGCAATTTTTATTTTTTTGGTTTTACTACATCATTGTTGTTTTTTTTTTTTTTTGTGATGCTGATGTTTTTGCAAGGATTTATATTGTTATTGTTGGAGTTGTGTTCTTTTTATTTTCGAAAATCGGGTTGACAGGAATTTGGTAGAGTGGGTGTGTTTTATTTTTTTATATTTTTGTAGAGAAAAATTAAATTTGAAAACAAAATTTGTCACTTTGAGAAAAATTAACCTTTTTTTTTTTTTTTTGGAAATTCAATTAAATATTTAAAAGTAGTTTTTAAGCAGACACCATAAATAGCTTAACAGTAGAGTGTATAGCAACAGAGAAAAAGATTATTCTTTGTTACTTAAATATATAGTATGCTGGTGTAACTTTTTTTATTTTAAAAATTTGCTGATATTAGCAAATTTAAAGTTTAATTTTATGTTTGTATAAATATCTATATATATTTTACTATATAAACTTTAATTTTTGTAAAATAGTTTGAATTTTATGGGCTTATAGCCAACAATTATTTATTTGTTTGGTTTGCTTTATAGTGTTCATTTAAACATTTACACTCATTTATATAACAAACCTATAAACAAATTAATCAATTCTGTATAATTGTGTATGGAATAATATTTGAAAATAAATAGAAAATTTTGCAATAAATATTTAGTACGCCTCAAGATATGTTTTACCAAATGCAAATATTCAACAATACATACAAATTTGTTTGTGTATGACATATTGAATTTAGAAATATTTGAATTATTTTATTGAAATTATTTATTGCATTTTATTCCACATACGAATGTGACACTTAATTAGTTATCATAGGTTATGAAAGTATTATGAGTTTCTGTTAATGTTTGTAACACCTAAAACTAATGACTCAGACTCAGAGACACTTACCCGATTTAACTATATTCGTCTAATGTTCGAAGTGTTAATAACAAATAGATAAAAGGAAAAAATCAATCTAGTATTTCACCGAACCTCTAAATATATTTTCTGAAAAAATACTCTTAGAAGCTACAAGAAAATGTTAATATTCCGTCATTGGCGTCTTTTTTTGCGAATTATTATAAGACTCACGTTGGGGTAAAAGGTATCAAAATTGGCGATTAATTGAATTTTGAAAATTAAATTTTCGTAATAAAAAAAAAAAAAAAATAAAAAAAAATTTTTTTTTTTTTTAATTTTTTTTTAATTATTTTAATTTTGTTTGTTTATTTACTTGGTTGTATATACGTTTAAACAATTTATAAGTATTTTTAATATTTTTATGAAAAAAAAAATTACTCTGAAAGTAAAATAAAACAAAAACAACAGGAAAAGACGTAACTCCATGCGAACGAAAGCGTAGGAAATACAGAAACCCAAAATTATTCGAATTCGTTCGACTTGCTTTCGTTCGCTTTGATTTTCGTTCGACATAGAGAAACAGGCTATTAGACTTATCATCAGATTACTCACCCACTATTGTTATGATATTGAGCCCCTAAGAAATTGTATCCTTGACTGGTAACTTTGCGATATCAGGAAAAAGGATGAGTTGGCTGAAATATAAGAAATACCTTAGTACACAATGCACAGTGAACATATCGCTAGATTTACCAGAAGAAATCGATCTTTCTCTCTCTCTCAATAATTTTTATAGAAATCTAAATGCTGCTGAACATGCTACACAACCCCCCGTCAAAACCCATATAAAAGAACTTAGTCTGCTGATGTCGAGTGGCTCCTGACTGAAAAAAGAGGAAATCGAAGCTAATAGAATGCCAAAAATACTTAGTAAACTTTTAGAGTATCGAAAAACTTCATCATTATGTAAATATCTGGGAAAGCTAGATGCAAAGCTTCAGCTTCAGACCTCCATTACGTAATACAAATGGAGGATTGGCAAGAAACGAAAGAGAAAAAGGGAATCTGTTTGTTAGTCATTTAAAGAATGTATTTATCACGAACGAATCCAATGAAATAATTGAGTGCCCTATTTTAGAGCAGTTGAACCTTTGAGATTCGAGAGATTGACAAGTCTATTGTTGATTTAAATTCCACCTGGTTTGATTTAAAGCACCTGGTATTGATAGAATCTGTAATCAGATGCTTTTGAAACTAACCCGAATAGCATTAAAAATAATATTATTATCTACTAGAAGGAAAGGTGTCACTGATTACCATGATTCCTAAGCAGGGAAAATATCACACAAAAGTAGACTCGTATAGCTCCTAATTAACAAGCTATACCCACTAATATGCCAATGCATCCCCAATCATTAATTCGGATTCAGAGAAAAACACAGTACTAAACACACAGACTTGTAAATGTTATAAACAAAACTTTTGAAGAAAAGAAATATTGATCCGTTCTCTTCGTTGACGTATCATAAGCTTTTGACAAAGTGTGACATGACGGCTTGTTATGTAAAATAGAATAACATGTACCTTGTTTAAAAGTGATATGTTTTAAGTGTTCACATTCTATTTTTTCTACTTATTAGTAAAAAAAATGGATTTATAGAATCCTAAAATATTTTTTGGCAGAATGGCAATGTCCGTCCGACCGTCTACAAATTTGGGTTAAATGGGTAGAAAATGGCACTTAATTCAGGGAAAGGTGATATAAATACTTTAATATTTAGATTTAGTTTTTATATTAGTCAAAAAGTAAAAAATTTAATATTTTTGAAATTTTAAGACTTTTTCAAAGTATTCTAATGTCTGTCCTTCCGTCCGTCTGTTTATTAATTTTTGCAAACTTTTCAATTCAAAATCGTTTATTTTTTTACTCAATAAAGATATCGACTTAAAATTTTCTTTGTTCGATAGACAATTTTGTTCTTTAATAAAGTGCAAAAAATATGATAAAATCGGTTGAAAATGTTGGGATATATATGGAAAAGTCTTGACCAACATCTTGCAAAGTTGAGATTGTTGAAATTTCAAATGAATATATATCGAAGAACATATAGAAGACATAGTAAAGAATTTATCAAGGACTTTAAGGAGATATAAAAATCTTGGAAATCGGGTAAGGAATAAAAATTCGCTACTGGTTAAACATTTTCTATGACATTAGTACCCTATTTTGAACCCCCATACCTTCGCTCCTGAAGCGTATATGGGAACTTGCTTCTAAACTTAAAATTTCTCTGAAACGCCTATGCGAAATTTCATGTAAATACAACTAGCCGATTAGATGTTATAGAATTATTTCGATTCTGCTACACTGTTGAATGTTTGATAAAGCAAAGAAAATGTCTGCACTTAAGCTGCTTAAATTTAAAAAAAAAAAAAAAAATATTTCTCCAATCGGAAGATTTTCTTTTTTTTTTCATAATATTAAAATGGACAATATGTACTATTTTTCAGAAAATTTTCTGAACAAACATCCTGCTACATTTTAAGTTGCATTCTATGAAAATTTAAAATTAATGTATTTTTAGGACAATCTTCAAAAAAATAACAAAAATATTAGGACAAAATAAAATTGACAAATACTTCAAGTAAATTATATTTAAATACTTGAAGTTGAAGGTTTCATTTTAAATTTGTACTTTAAAAGACTTTTTATTCTAAATAAATGCACTAAAATTTATGAAAATTTAATTTTTTACACCTTTTCCAAAATGTTAACTTTGACAGCTCCTAATAAGAAAACAGCTCAACCTAGCTTAACGATTTTAATTTATATTGATACATAATTTTGTTTATTTTTATTCGCTACCCAACTTTACTACAAAAAATTAAATTTCAAAATTCATTTAATCGCCACTTTTGATACATTTTACCACAACGTGAAATGTAGGAAATTTGTGCGCAAGTGAAAATATACATTAGTAATTAGAAATATTGTAAAATTTTAACCCTGGAAGGGCTTCGACATTTTTACCCTTCTTAAAATTAAAAATAAAACAATTGATTTTTATAAATAAATTTAAATAAAATAACAGCAAAAATTCCTAAATACTTATCGTTGTTTTCAAAATATTAAGCAAAAACTGAAAAAACCTCAATTTTTGTACTTTTTCGGAGATGGTGTTACATAAGTACCCTTTGTGTTAGTTGTGTAAAAAATTTGGAACAGGCAACATATGTTTTTTAAATGTATGTATCCTATAATTATTCTAACCAGAAA
Organism: Protophormia terraenovae; assembly: GCA_951394005.1. Classification (NCBI taxonomy): domain Eukaryota; kingdom Metazoa; phylum Arthropoda; class Insecta; order Diptera; family Calliphoridae; genus Protophormia; species Protophormia terraenovae. The sequence continues at coordinate 95,471,638 of OX596077.1, forward strand.
GGAGTTTAAAAATAAATGTTTTTGCATACTGTGCATATTTCAAATTTGTGATACTTTTTTGATTTTTTTTTACAGTATCCCTTGTAGTTCAGTGTTTTTTTAGTCGCAGAAGCTGAAAACTTATTTTTCTTTTTCTGCAATTTACACTATTGTTATAAATTTACCTGTAGATAAAAGATTTTCGACATTTTACAATTCTTGGTTGATATATTGGAAGTAGAACAAAATCGGTAAGACAATAATCGCTTAACTAGATCCTTATGCAGTTTTTAAGGAAATTTTATAAAAAAATGGTTCTTTAATTGTTTTTAACATATTTTTTGAATAAACTATTAATATAATTAATGTTTAGTTTGATGCAGAAAATATAGATTTATTATGATATTTCACGGCATATTATATCGCGTCCTGAGGTTTTATTATAGAACTCATAAGATGAAGTCGATCTGTAATCGTTAGTACTTCATAATATCTATTTATTCAGCCTTCAGCATGAATTTTCTATTTTATATAGGATATAGAGCTTCCTCATCATCAACGCGTAATGTTATTTATTATCCCCCAAAAAATATATTTCACACTATGGGAACAAATATTAAATACACTGCATTACTATATCTACTAAAATACTTTATCGCTAAAAGTTCGAAAAGCCACACTAAGTGCTTTGTTAGTCGTTTCGACTAACAAGGTTGCTCAAAATAGTAACTTCCAGACCATCACAGCAACATACGTCTGGACTAGCGTTACCGTTTGGCGACTTTAGTCGCCATTTGCCTCTTTTTCAACCACCTGGCCACTTTTTTGGCCCCTTTTTTAAATGGCAACTAAATGGCGACTTTTTAAGACTATGTGCTAAATTACGATAAACTAAGTTGTTTGAAATATATCGACCCATTATATATTAATTTCAACAAATAAATTAATAATTTTGGGACTGTCTTACAGTATAGTGATATAAAAAAGCGCTGAGTATTTATAAATCAACTGTTAGTATTAAAAAATAATAATAAAGTTTATCATCATATTCCAATTTTTTTGGACTGGATTGAAAAAATAAAAAAAGATTCGATGAATACTTATATCCTAATTTAAATTTTTACTTTCCTAAGAGCAATCCCTCGGAGGAACGTGTTTTTTTTACTAAATTATCAAAAACAAGTAATAGTTTATCTAACAGACTTATGACAATACTTGTGAATTCATGCGTTCCATCCTAAATTTCAAAGTCTAGAGTACGAGTGAAGAACTCCTACAAGAGTTTTACTAATTAAAAGAGGATTGTGTGCTAAATATTGTTGTGAATAAATCTTTATTTTTTCAGTAATAAAAATTGTTGCAAAATAATAATAAATTATTTTGTTATTAATAGAACTGAATTTTGTAGTCTTTCTTAAAATACAATAATTTGTTGTTATCAAATAAACAAATTTTAAGGAGTTTTTTAGGTTTTAAATTAGTTGGCCCCTTTTTTTCAAAAAATCCCCATTTTTGGCGACTTTTTATTTTGAAATCCCCTTTCTTGGACACTTTTTAAAAATTCTCAACGGTAACGCTGGTCTGGACACTTTATGATCTTATTTACGGCAGGTGTTATACTAAAATTCCCAAAAAATATGCAACGAATAAAGAAATATCACTCAAAATAGCATTGTTGTTAGTCGAAATGACTAACGAAGCCCTTCCAAGGTTAAGAATCTGAAAAATAATACAAATTGTAATGAACATTTTTAAACGGTATATTTTTTTAAATTTTTTCAGATTTTAAGAGGACATAATTTCACCTCCTATTTTTATTTTAGTGAAATCGGATTGCAACTTAAAAGATTAAGAATATATGATTCTTTGTACATTTTCCTTTCTATGAATAAAATCGCGATTTTTCGAATTTTAGAAAACCCATAATGTATAATATTTCGATATGGATCATACGGAATGACACTCTCAATATACCCTACATACTTTTGGATGCTGGGCATAAAAATTGTTATATTCTTCTTATTCCATAGCTTCTTCCTGATTTCAAGAGAATCATAGGAACCAAAGTTAAAAACCGGAATTTTTCGTGGATTTCTCCTGGAATTCATAATATATAGAAGATTTTAATGTATTTAGATGTTTTATAAATAAAGCATCTAAATACATTACAATAACTTTACTTCAGCAACTAACCTCAAAATAGTTTTTGCTGAATATTTCAAAATTTAGAGGGCGTTTCGAAATTTCTTAAAATTGTTATGCCCTTAAAAATAACTACAACTCATATTAGGTACTTTTTCGAGTGAAACTAAAATGTTAATAGCAATAATTTTAGTTACTGCTAAATACACAAAGAAAAAATTCGTTTACATCAATTTTTAATCCTAAAAGTATGCTACTTTACCAAATGCTTTAACTGTTATCGAACAAACTTACAATTTTACTTAATTCTATGTTTTTTTTATTTTAACAATAAACCCTTTAAGTATTCAATTAAAAAAACTTAAATCAAAAACAAAAATATTTCAAACAATAAAGTAGCTTGTTTAACTCCTTCAATTATGCTTTTAGTTACATTACTTTGTTAGCCCTTAAAGTATGCTTTAAATTTATATCTCTTTGGTTACTTAAATTTAAGTACTTTGCTTTTTATCATTTTTGCAAAGTATAAAATTTTGATTTAAGTTTATAAACAAATAAAAAAAAAGCAACTGAAGTGAAATGTAAAGAAAAAAGGGAAACAAAAAAGGAAATTGTACATTTCAAGTAAAACCAATAAATATGTAAATAAAAATCCTTATTTAAATACTATAATTACGTTGACTTTGATGCTGCATTACCACCACTACCACTGCTGCTCGTCCAGCTACTGCTGCTCGTTTTTGTGCTTTTATTATTTTGCGCTAAGGACGGCCATTGACGTTTAATGACAGCAAAATGTGTCATTTGAAATGTATTCGTTTGCTGACATCGTCTCTCAACGAAACCCGTCAGACAGTAACCCATATTATAGTCTTCCATAGAAATGTTTGAACTTAAATACAATTTAAATTCATCATTATCCTTTGACGATGCCAATGGCGAGCATAATGTTGTGGTTGTCGATGTCGTTGTTGAAGATGATGATGATGTTGCTGCTGAGGATGAGGTCGTTGAAGACGATGATGAATTTTTATTGCGAAAATTACCAACTATTAGCAAAGAACCTTTTTGTTCAAGTGGCACCATTTTGGCTTTTGTAACCTGACGTTGAGTGCCAGCAAATTCTTCAATGCGACAACGGTTGGGTTGCCACCAACAGGGCGTTATAGTCCAATACGATGAGGAGGCAGTACGAGCCCATCCCTCCTCAGGATAAAGTAATATCTGCAATGATAAAGACAAGAGTAAATATACAAAATAAATAAAACTTGATTTAATATGCTATTTATTTACATTGTGTAAGTATGAATGTATGAGTATTCATTTAAAGTAGATATTTTTTCTATAGATTTTTAGATTTCAGTTTTACTATATTGTATTTGTGTTATTGTGTGAAACTGAGAAATTTTTACGAGTTATCATTTAAATGCTCAATCTTAAAGAAATTTAATTTTTTCTCCAATTTTTTCCTTTTCCCTATTCATTTAATAATATAATTTACCTTGGTAATTGTTTCATAAGACTAACTTTAGTAAATATTATTATTCTTTCTTTATCCATCTTTCAAAAAGAAAAAATATTTTTTTGTGTGTAATTTTCGATTTTATTTAAAAAGCAAAGTTTTTTTTCAAGTTTAAGTGGCCATTTCCCCATTTATTTCAGCTTGGGTTCATTTGGTCTTAAAATCAAATGTAATATTTTACTTCATATATATTTTTTTCTTTTGCATTTGAAATTCCTTTATTTTCTTAAACTTTTTTACTAATACTATAAGAACTACTTCTAAAATAGTCAAATAATAAGTTTTCATTTTAAACAAACTTTAATTGGCAATCAGTTATAGCACAGTTAATTTATTTAGATTTGTTAGAATGTTTTTATTTCAATTTGATTTTTATAAAATATTCGTTGTAATATTTTAAGGGTTTTTTTTTTCTGAAATAATATTTAGGTATGTTAACTTATCACATATTTACTCATAGTAACTGTAACCAAAAAGATTATTTTGTATGAAAAAAATTTCGTTTTGTCTAATGTTTAGCTTAACTCGTTAATGCCCACGCACAGTGTTCGATTTTCAAATTTAGCTGGCCAAAACCCCAAAAATGAACTTTAAAGGAGGAAAAAAATTATATTCGGGTATTAAAATAGACTATTCAGTTAAGACATTTCCGTACTCATTTTAGCTGAAATCGATCAATGAATGCTTCCAACGATAATATGAATGATGGGTAAAATATACAAAAGAAAAATATTTTTTTTTGCTCGAAAATTAGTCAAACTTTGAACATGAATTAAAAATTGTCTATGGCATATTTTTAAAAAATTCTTTTTGTATATGAAAACATAATTCTTTTAAAATATAAAACAGGTATTTTGTATATATTTGAATGAAGATAGTTTTAGATATTGAAAGATATAATAGGGAAGCTCTTAAAAAAAAAATTGTAAGTCAAAAACAAAAATGCATAGACGAATACTTTTTTTTGTTATCAGCTGGGGTCCAACTTTTGATTGTTTTGAGGGATACTCCTTTAATAGAAACTAAAAAAAATTTTGCCCGAAACTGCCCCTGCCGAACAAAGTATTCAAAACAAAGATACACCATCCTTCAAAGTGGAACAAAAAATTGAATACCATTTTATTTGTAAGTTGCTTTTAAAGAATGTATGTTTTAAATGAATACCTTTGTTTAAGTTGTGAGCTTACAAGATCGTGGGTGAATAATTCCATCTAGCAATTAACCGTTATATAGTGGAACTTTTCTTTGCTAGAAAAGGAACTTATTTTTGTTTAAGATGTCACAAAAGTAATTCTTTATTTATAGAACGATTTACAAGAATTAAAAAATTAAAAAAAAGTAGTCGGAGCCAGGAGTTAAACCCACAACCATCCGGAAGCTAGCCAATTGCTCTACCCACTATACCACTGCAGTGTACTGCTTAGTTATTTTAAAGTGCATCAATGGTTTTCACAAAGAAGTCCCGTTTTCTTTTCTTTTTTTCTAAAAATAAAAATTTGCATAAGAAGTACAAGGTATTAAGGACCAAATAGCAAAACTAGTTGCTACTGAGGTTAATATTGTCGTGAACAATATCCAAAATATAAAACCGAAATTAATTTTATTCATGATTGATGGAAAAGTTTGTTCTGCTTTATCGAATTACAATTCGTCACAAATATGTTATGTATGTGGAGCTAAGCCTTCCGAAACGAATAACACTTCAGCCCTGTTACAGAAAACCTTAGACCCTGGGGTTTTGGAATTTGGCCTGTCGTCCCTACATTCCTGGATACGATTCATGGAATGTTTACTACATATAGCTTACAGGATAGATATGAAAATGTGGCAAGTTAGAGGTGAAGATAACAAAGTAAAAGTTTTACAAAAAAAAAAAAAAAAATTATTGAAGACGAATTTAGATCAAAAATGGGGTTATTGATAGACATGCCTAAACAGATATCGGGAAATATTAACGATGGCAATACAGCCAGGCGATTTTTTAGAAATGCGGAAATATCTGCGCAAATAACTGGGTTAAGTTTAGAACTTATTAAACGTTTTCATGTTATTTCATGTTATGTTTTGTATTTCGAATTAAACTTATTTTCAAATGAAAAAGAATTATAAAAGAAGCTATTTTTAAATTTTGACTATTTTTCATAATTGGGCAATTAATAGTGGGCGTGGCGGTAGGCAGATTTGTCTAATTTTTTGTCCAATAATTCTTCAATATGTAAGTAATCACTATGCCAAAAATCACTTTTGTACGATTTATAGTTTTTGTCTAATTAATTTTGACCACCTAAATTTAAAAATCGAACACTGTGCCACGGCGAACTAGCCAACTTAGAGATCTGAAATTTTGAACATCATGCAAATAAACACATTGACGGTGAAAAATTTTTTATATTTGGTTTAGTAAGGAAGTTATAAGCCGTTACATATACGTAGCACTGGGCATTACTCAATAACTTTTGGACCTTGTATTTTTTATATATATCTCATGGGCTATATAAGCAAAACCTTAAAAATGTCAAATTTTTTTTTTAAAAAAGACACAATTATATTGTTATATTAAATAAGTTTTACAATATTTATACTAATTCATCATTGAATTTTTTTCTAAGTTCACATATGGAACGAAGTGACTACTTCCGGTTACCGGAAATGCCTTCCTCTGCTTAATCTAGGATCGCGTCATCCTCATGATCAGCGTTTTCATATATGTAGATATTTGGCACAAGAATAAAGATATTCAAAAATAAATCTGACTGAATACGTGTATAGTGCCTAGGACGAAATTTTCCGTAGGCTACCTACTTATTAATACCCACAATATTTATCAAACTGCTAATAATAAACGAGAACGGTGCTATAATCACTTGTTTAAACAATTTAACATGTTTACTGCTCAAATAGTATATTTAATTAAAAACAATTTTGTCATTTAGTCCTTTTTGTATTGAAAATAGAAGGGGCCAAAAATTATTGAAAATGACCCAGTGTTATTTTTTATTTTTTTTTTTTAAATTTTAGCACAATAGGTTTCTTTTTATAACCATGATTGTTGTTCAAAGCTCAAGAATATAGAAAAACTGATAAAAACTACTTAAGTTTTTACCATTCTTCTACAATTTTTGTTCGCGCGTTTATACTTTTTGATCTCATTCTGTCACAAATAAACTAATAGGACTTTGCAGGTAAATTCTGCACCATCTTTGTTGTTGTGCAGACTTTCAACAACTAAATACAGGGTAGTCAAGTTTCGATGACAAAATTGTTTAGGTTTTTAAAATTTTTCAGTTTTTTTGGCGGGGTCTGTGCGCCCCTCAACCTAATACAAAATTTGGGACAGGGATTGATACTTGTTTTAATTTTGCGTTATATCTAGTTGATATGCCCGAAATAGTCAACGTAGTAGATAGTCTCAAAGTTTGGAAAACAAGTGCGAAAATTTTTCAAAAAGTCAGTTTTTCGCGAGGCATATATGGAATTGCTTGGATTACTGCGTGAACTTAGTTTTTTGTTATTTTACATAACAAAATGGGAGGAGCATTAAAAATAAATTTAATACAAGAATTTTATGGACTTTTTGAAAATTATGCAAAAATTTCACTTTTTATACCCACCATCAAAAAGATGGGGGGTATATTGATTTTGTCATTCCGTGTGTAACATGTCGAAGGAATCATTTAAGAACCCACAAAGTATATATTTTCTGGATCCTGGTTTAATTCTGATTCGCTCTAGCTATGTCCGTCCGTCTGTCTGTCCGTCTGTTGAAAGCAGGATAAAGCTCGAACGGGCAACGTAGGGAGACGAAATTTAGCACAAATATTCATCTTATATAAGGTTTGTTTGGTATTGAAAATGGGCCAAATCGGTTAATAAACAAAAAAGTTATGGGCTAAAAACTAGAAACACAGGGTGTCCGTGAAATACTTTTCTGCTGATATTTCTTCAATAAAAGCACGTACGCCAACGAAATTTTGTACGTATACTTGGTGGATCGACATAAACTCGGAAACCAATAACTTTACCGCCCACCTTCCATATATGGTGAAAATCAACGAAATTGTGTTCACATAGTTCAAGGACCAATGTAAAGTCGGAAACAAAAAATGGGCGTGGTCCGCCCACTTTACTGCCTACTTTGATGGTGGGTATATAGATTCGGCCGGGCCGAATATATTCGCGCTTGTTGTTTTGTATTTTTATATAAAAAATTGCAATTTAAACAAATATTGGATATATAGATATAAGAGTGGCGATATAATTGATTGGGATCATAAATATAAGTCAAAAGTCGTTGCTAATTGAAAACGGACACTTTTGTCAAAACACATTTCGCTAAGGCACATCGTGTGGACAGCATGAAATTAACTATAATTGGCATAATTAGTAGGCGTTTGTTATGCTTAATAAAAGTTCTGAGGCGCATCAAAAAATTTTGAGAGATAAACATTTTATGGACCAAAAAATATTTACTTGTGTTAACCCTACGGTATATACCCGGGTACCATTTTTAACTTTAAAGTGATCGCATTTCTTTATTAATAAAGATATAGCAACGAAACTTCAGATCGTCGTGATTAAGGTGTTTAACATATAAAAACTGATTAGTTTTTACGTTAATATAAATTAATTTATAAAATTAAATAGGGTTTCTAACGTCCATAAAACTTTTATGTGTACTAAATTATGCAATCCTAAAATATTTATGGACGTTAAAACCCGATTCTAGGAGAAAAATTGTATGGGGACTTGGTTGTAATAGGAAACCATTATAAACTAATTTTAACAAACTATGTGTCTGCATCATATAAAGCCAAAATTCACACAATTATTTCAAAAACTGCAATTTGTAGTTTCATTAAAAGTTTATGGACTGCAAGACAGACGGACGGACATCGCTTAAATACTCAAACATGTCTTTTTACATGTTTTTATCGATTTACTTTAAGATATGGGGCCAATTAAATGGTCGTAACAAATAATTTGTATAAAATTAAATATTTTTTGAATAAAATCAACGAAAATTACACTATGGCACTCGAATACCACGGGTATTGACTAACGTTAATTTTTTTGGGTATGTACCGTAGCACAGTGGGGTCAAACGCAAATTTTTTGGTAATAAATCTGTATCTCCTAAACTACTGGTTGGATTAAATTGAAATGTATGGCAGAGTTGCAGAGGAGGACCTAAGCTTTGAGGAAAATCATCCTGTAGTCACCCTGTGATAACACAAGAAAATCTAGAGGGTGTCAAAATTGACTACCTCGAGTATGTAAAAGTTTTAAAAAATCGTAACTTATACAAATGAAGTCCGATTTCAAAAATTTTTTATTTTTCTGTAAAGTGTTTGGCAAGATAAAGAAAAAGTAAGCTTACTCGCTCAAGTTATCTCTTACAGTCAAAAAGATATTTGGATTTGAATTTTGAATTTTTGAATTTTTGGCTCGACTTTCTTTCGTTTTTCGGGAATAAGTCCTGAGGTATATGAAGTAAAAATTTTTTAAAAGTATCGTATCATTTGCTATATATTTCAAAATAACATACTGAAAGAATTTTTGGATTATCTCAATGCGCCTAGATCTGAAAAATATTCAAAGTCAGCACTCTGAAATTGGTATGAAAAATGGCTATTTTTGGCAAAAATTTAGTAAAATTCTTTCACTTTTTACTCAAAGTTCCGTTTAAGAAAAAATTTTCTGTTTACATATTTCAATAGACAAGGTTTCACAAATGGCTAATGTAGATATTTTGAACTGATTTAGGCTTGCACCCTACATTAGGCATTGGTCAAAAATAGTGGATTTTGGAAAAAGTAAAATTTTTTATCGATTAATAAAAAAAATGTCACGCAAGCTTTTTTAAATTTTTTAACGACATTTTATTAAAAAATTTATTAAGAATGATTTGACACTAAATTGCTTCGCGCTCGGCCAAAAACAAATGCCGGAGACCCGATTTCATGAAAAAACTCAATTTTTTAAACGACTTTTTTTAATTGCATATAAAAGCATATTTCGCCACTATTTCTTATGCAGTGTACAAAATATGTTTCGATCTTTCACTTCTACAAAATTCATTAAAAAATCTTTAAAACCCGATTTTTGGCAATTTTTCAAAAATAAAAAATAGTTAATAAATGCAAGCGATTATTACTAATATTATCTCGTTCAACAACCAAAACGTGCCAATACAATTGTTTATTACGTATACGCACATATGGAAATATTGTAAAACAGTGAATTTGGTGAGAGTTGACCTAAGTTGTCAGCTTTGAGACCATGATATATTGCTTTTAAAACAATATATATACATATTATACATCAATCAATTGGTAATTAAGTCTATTTTTATATTCTTGTAATATTTTATTAGTTCTTGGAAAATAGGTGGAGTTTTGCTTTACAAAACATTATTTTTTTAGTTTTTATATATTTTTTATTTTTGAAAAATTTCCAAAAATCGGGTTTTAAAGGTTTTTTAATGATTTTTGCAGAAATGAAAGATCAAAATATATTTTGTACACTGCATAAAATATTATGCAAATATGCTTTTATTTGCAATTAAAAAAAGTAATTTCAAAAATTTACTTTTTTCATGAAATCTGCTCTCCTGCATTCGTTTTTGGCCGGGTGGGAAGCAGTTTAGTGTCAAATCGTTCTAAATTAATTTTTTTATGAAATGCCATTAAAAAATTTAAAAATGCTCGCGTGATATTTTTTTTATTAATCGATAAAAAATTTTACTTTTTCCAAAATCCACCATATTTGACCAATGCCTGATGTAGGGTGCAAGCCTAAATCAGTTCAAAATTTCTACATTAGCCATTTGTGAAACCTTGTCTTTTGAAATATGTAAAGAAAAATTTTTTTCTTAAACGGAACTTTGAGTAAAAAGTGAAAGAATTTTACTAAATTTTTGCCAAAAATAGCCATTTTTCATACCAATTTCAGAGTGCTGACTTTGAATATTTTTCACATCTAGGCGCATTGAGATAATCCAAAAATTATTTCAGTATGTTATTTTGAAATATATAGCAAATAATATGATATTTTTAAAAAATTTTTACTTCATATACCTCAGGACTTATTCCCGAAAAACGAAAGAAAGTCGAGCCAAAAATTCAAAAATTCAAAATTCAAATCCAAATATCTTTTTAACTGTAAGAGATAACTTAGGTGAGTTAGCTTATTTTTTCTTTATCTTGTCAAGCACTTTACAGAAATATAAATATCTTTGAAATCGGACTTCATTTGACTACTCGAGGTAGTCAATTTTGACACCCTCTAGATTTTCTTGTGTTATCACAGGGTGACTACAGGATGATTTTCCTCAAAGCTTAGGTCCTCCTCTGCAACTCTGCCATACATTTCAATTTAATCCAACCAGTAGTTTAGGAGATACAGATTTATTACCAAAAAATTTGCGTTTGACCCCACTGTGCGTAGGGTTAAAAAAGGATCACAATATTTAAAAGCGTTTATATGTAATAAACTCTAACAAAATATATTTTCAATCAACTTCGGAAATACCAATCCTCTTGAATTACTGTCATCACCTATAAACAAATTATAAACTTTTTGAAAAGTACTAAATTATATGATAAAATTTAATCAACATCGTTAATATAAATTAATTATAATTATTTACTTACTATATTCTTAACATACCTTTTCATTTTTATTTTTTGTAAATATCTGAGCTTTAGGCCTAGTTGCTATAGCTTATATATATATATATATATATATATATATATATATATATATATATATATATATATATATATATATATATATATATATATATATATATATATATATATATATATATATATATATATATATATATATATACATATATATATATATATATATATATATATATATATATATATATATATATATATATATATATATATATATATTTAGTATATAGATTAATGTATTATCTAAATTTTTAAATAAATAAATATTTTCAATCAATATATGGAGAAGTAATTTAGATTCGATTCAAATTTTTCACAAAATTTTTAAAAATCACGATTTTTATTCAAAAGAAAGTTTTTAAAATTTTACTAGGAAACCCAAAAATATGCTGCACTAATACCATCAAATATTAAAAGTATCATAAATTTTATTTAAATAACTCAGCGAACTGATTCTACATGCATTCAACTCACTTTATATGCATACAAAATGATTTTAATGTGCCATTAAAAAAAATTAATATTTTTTTGAAGGGCATTAATGGGTTAATGTTTTCTTTATTTGACTATATTGATAAGTATAACAATACACATGCGGACATAGTAACAAACGTGAAAATTAAAAATTTGGGAAATTATTTATTTAAAATTGTATAATAAAATGTGAAAGTGTTATATTCTTCTGGGCCGAATATTTTATACATATCACAAAAAATATGTATACATATTCGAACTATCTCTTATAAAAATGTTTGCTTTAATTTGAAAATATACTTAATATTTGTAAACTCATGAAAATTTAATATTTAAAGACTTTGGGAGATCGCGCAGACGTTCTGTAAATTCTTTTCCAATCAACAATTTTTTCTTTTGGAAAAGTAACCTAAGAATTAGATATTTTAAACTTGAATTGGCAGAAACTTTTTCAATTAACTAAAAATATATATGAAAGTTCCTTAATCTTACATTTCACAATCTTAATTTTTGTTTCAAGATAAATTATAATATAAGTTTTCGATTTCTTGGCTATGGATCAAACTCAGAACTTAAAATCTTTCAGTCACAAACCCGCGCAGTATACCTCATCGTTAATATTTTCTATTTTACTGTTTATATAAAAAGCTTAAAATGCAACTTAAATCTAAATAATACCTTTTAATAAGAAACACATCAAAATGGACCTAGAAATTCTTGTCATTATTTTTTTCTGCTGAAAATTATATATAAAATCAGAAAATGCAGCCGCCGATATACACGGTAAGGAATTAGAAAAATTGCACAACTATTTCTACTGCTACAAAAACCTAGAATCCAAATTTGAAATTTTCAATAATAAATATCCAAAAATCCAGAACTGTAAGTTTGCAAATAATTCCGATTAAAACTTATTCTCAATTGGAATATTCTAGTCGAATACTACAAAAGAGAAAGAACAATAGAAAAATATATAGGGGAGGGTCCTTTAATTAGACTTGAAGCCAAATTTGGTCCCATACTCATATTAAGTGTAAAATAAAACATACGAATTCAGAATATTGCATCGATGCTAACATTTATATGCATTTATTCACTTTTGGATGATTCCCGAAAGAGGGCCTTATATGGGAGCTATAGTAAATTATGGACCGATTGGCACTATCATATATGTTCATTAGAGTGTGCCGTAGACAATAATTTTGTAGGAATATAGGAAAAATATTAAAAAAATTTTTTAAATTGATCTTCAGATCCCTACCAGCGATTGAATGTCACGGGTCCAGAACATTTCGTCCAAAAAATAGTATTGAGTTTAGTCTTGAAATGGGTATCAAAAAATTCGTAATTTTAAGCCAATTATAGAAAAAATATTTTAAAAAACGTTTGCAAAAATTTTGGTCCATAAACCTTCACTTTAATACATCATGCAAAAAAAAATTTTGATATTTTTCTTAAAAAAATAGATAAGAATTTTATAATTTTGTTCCTTTTAAAGCTAAAATTTTAAAAAAATGCATTTAGTAAGAACTGTTGATAATATGTAATTTTCCAGGTTTTTTTTAAAAATTGTAATTGTAAATATTTTTTCCATAACCAGCATAAAATTACGAATTTTTTGATACCCATTTCGATTAAAAATCGAAACTTTTTTTTACCAAAATGTATGGGACCCATGATTTTAAAATCTCTGGTAGGGAACTGAAGACCAATTTAAAATTTTTTCTTAATATTTTTCCTATATTCAGCTAATTTTTACGCATCGTTTGAGGAGTGTTCCTACATCGATATCTCGAAAAATGCTATTCTCGGGACACTCTAATGTATATATATATATATATATATATAAAACTTATTTGTGTCGAATATTAACTTGATACTAACATTTTAATGAAACTTGTGTCCGTTAAAATGATTTACTGAAAATGGGTTTACATGGCAGCTATAGTCAGTTGCACCGATCTCTGTAAAAATCGGCACACTTATTTAGACTTATATGAAACGTGTATGTGTATGCCAAATTTCATTAAAATATTGCTATATTTAAGGGATTTATGAATGTTAAACCCTTTTCCGGGAGGACATTTGTATGGAGGCTAGATGAAATAATGGACCGATCATAACCAATTTCAATAGGCTTTGTCCCTGGACTATAAGAAACTTGTCTGCCAAATTTCATAATTTTTTTTTATTTTTAAATTGGGACATGTAGTTTAATTACAAAGTTTACATAGACGGACGGACGGACGGACATCGTTAAATTGACTCAGAAAGTGATTAGCCGATTTGTATAAATTAAGATGGGTCTTAGACCAATATTTTTGGGTGTTACAAACATCAGCACAAACGCATAATACCCTCCCCACCTATGGTGGTGTAGGTTATAACAATTCAAAAATATTATTAAACGGCATTTTAAATATTTTTTTTTTTCTATATCTTTTAAATCAACATCGGGGAGCAAAAATATCTATCTAAAAATATTAGACACATGCATATTAATGCATGAAAAAAAATGATATTTAAAAAAATGGGAAAAATTTGGACCCCAAATAGCGAAACAATTAAACCCAGGAACGTCAAACAAATTTTAATTTTTTAGACTATATATTGGGAAACTGCAGATTTATCTGCATTTTATTTTGTGAACCATATAAAAAATAAATTTATTTTCCGTTACATTTTGCTAAAAAAATATAGTCAATTCTATAATGCAATTTAACACATGTTCATATTTACATATACAAGTACAAGTATTAATGTATTTTTATTACAAGTGACATATTTATTGCAAATGATAAGTATCTGTCGCATTTAAAATTTAAATAATGAACAAGGCAATAAAACACACAAGTTCAGACATATGTATGTATATTGTATGTATGATTACTGTCCTTGCTTGTTGCAGCCACACAGATTTTTATTTCGATATTATTTTTTTATGTTTTTGCAACTGATTGAGCGACATTAAATTATAATAAACAGTTAGCTGTAGACACAGACCGATCCATTCAACGAAAATGAGTGTGATATTAAGTATACGCACACGTGTTCAATGCGTATGACGAATATTTTAAAATTAATTGAAAATAAATTACTTTCATACAAGACTTGTGATGACTATATCGACTAGAAAAGGAAATGTATATAAGTGAAGTTAACAACATATCTAGATGACTTGTTTAAATATTTAAGGCTTCACATCGAAATCGCCTTACATTTTGAATAATATTTCTTACCTGGTAAATAATGTAAATAATTGATAAGTAATCAATATTATAAGAATAAGTTGATGAAAAAAAAAAAAGAGAGTTTTAAGAGCAATTAAAAAGAATATCTATAGATATCAAAAGAAAATTAATTTTAATCTTTATAATTGGAAGACTAGTTGAGAATGCCTACTACATGTAGAAAGTGTTTAAAGTATTAAAAAAGTCCCAAGTTAGGGTGCGTATTGTAGCAAATTTAATGTTAGTTTATAAAAAGCAGCTTACTTATCGTAAAAATAAGAAACAATCTAAACCATAATAGCCCTAAATGGTTTGTTTTTAATGATATCACTGACGTAAGTTAAACAATTTATAGGTATAAAGATGATTCCAAAACAAATCTTAAACAATTTTTTCTCACCAAAGTTAATGATATATACATCAAACGATAGCTAATAAAAAAATATTATGCCAATATTTCGTAATTTTGGAGAAAAGTAAATGTGAATATTTGTGAGAAAAAGATTTTAAGATAAGGATCATCGACGTGTAGCATCCTGATCCATCATCGTAGGAATTTGAAATTGAAATACAAAAAGTATTTATCTTTTCACCGTTTGAAAAGATAATTTTCTCTAGATTATAAATATATTTTAATATTATAACCCTTTGAACAATATTAATAAAAAAAAATAATGAAAATATACATAAAGATTTTTTTTTATTTTCTGTTTTTTGTTCTTAAGTGAATGTGAAATTTATTAATGCTATTTTATTATTTAATAACTAAAAAAAGGTGTAAATTCATGTTAATAATATTACTGTTCTGAAGTTTATTAAAGTTTATATAATCAATTTACAAATTTAATATTGAGTCATTCCATTTAAAACCAACACGAAAAATTTTTGACTGTTGTTCTCCGAGTTTAATGATATTTGGTTAACGTGACCAGAGGGTTTTTGTCAAAAAGCGGGAACCGAACGACTAAAAAGCGGGATTCTGAACAAAATTGTATGGAAAAAGCGGGATTTTGAAAAGTTTTGTAAAAAAAGAGGGATTTTATTTTTATATCTCAATTAAAAATATAGATCTGCTGTTCTCTCGCAAGCATCTTATTCACGACCCAAATGAGACGTTACAAATTGAGATCAGCCCATAAAAATTTTGGATCATCGAAGTAAGTAAACATATCCCTACAAGCTGAAACATTAAAAGTTATAATTTTAACGTGTTTCTCTAAATGTTTTCAAAATATTCCTAGTTAAATTTCAAGATTGAATTCAAATATGGCTTGAAAAAAAAAAATTTGGTACTTTTTGAATTTGATAGCAATCGACTTTTTTAAATAATTCTTAGACCCGTTAACAATAAAACCAAAGTTGGTTGCCGTTACCGCAGAAAAAAACATTAAATTTGACTACTGTTTCCCCTAAAATACAGTTACCGAAATAATTGAATAACGGTTATCGCTAAAATATATAACGCAAAAAAAAAAAAAAAAAAAAAAAAAAAAAAAATTATTTTTATTTTTGTGTTAAGAAATATTATTATTTTTAATAAAGTTGAAATAAAACTTGTAAAAAAGTTAAAGCTACCCGAGCCTGTCATTATAATATTTGACTACAAATTATATTTTATGGTTTTGAACCGATATTTCGAAATTAATGAAACAACAGTTAACCATAAATACATTTTCGAAATAACTAAAAATACTGTTACCTATAAAAAAACCGTTATCAAAATAATCCGATAGACTGTTACTTTTTCACCTTTTTGAATCGGCTGCCAATAATATATTTTTATAAAATAAAAAAAGTACCCAATCCAAAATAGTTACCTAGCAAAAAAGAAATTGAAAAAGAGCTGAAAAAGTCATGAATTTAACATTGTGTTGTCATTGGAAGAAAGTACGTAGTGGAGAAAAAAAAGCTGCAGTTCTTTTTTTTAACCCATGGTTGTCATTGGTAGAATGTTCTTTTAAACTTCTTGTTAATTACTTTCGAAGTACTTCTCTTTAAAATATATTTATAAATTTTTTAAATAAAAATTATGTTTTAAATGTAATAAAAGATAAAAAAAATGTTTTAAAATTTTTAGAAATTATTTACCTTTTTTCCCGCAAAAAATTCATTTATTTTAATTTTTTGGAAGTAATTATTAAGAACTTCCAAAAAGTTCAAAATATACACTTATTTACACTTTTGAAGTAGTGAAAATGTTTTTTTTTTTTTTAGGAAGCACTTGATCATTATTTTGCTGGGTATTTAAAAGTACAATATGAAAGATATCTTTTGAAATGGGAGATTTTGGTAAATAAAATTGGTTAGAAAAATTATTTAAATAGCCCTCACACAAATGTTCTAAAAATCCCTCTAAAGGAACAAAATTTCTTCCTTCAATAATGTATTTATATTTTACTCTAAAATTCTTAAAATAATTGAAGTTTTAAACCTATTTCTGGAAACAAATTTTAAAGTTTTTTGGTAAAAATATATCAGAATTGAGATTTTTTATTCACTGGTAAAGAACTGAAGATATGTTAAAGTATGTAGGTAGGTCTTCTTACATCGAAGTCATCAAAAAAATACGCACAAGGTATATTTAAGATTTGACAGTAGAGATGATGATCAACGTAATAAAATATTTAAAACTTTTAATTATCAAAGAATTATCAACTTTCCAGTGGAAAAAATTATTTTTAGTTATACTTAAAAGATTTTTATAGAAAATGTAAATAAAGAAATCGAATAAGTAATTGTTAAGGTTAGAAAAGCGGGATTTCTTAATAAAAAGCGGGAAAAATATTTTAGGCGGGATCGAAGTTTAAAAAGCGGGACAATCCCGCCAAAAGCGGAATGTCTGGTCACGTTATATTTGGTACAACCATTATTCTTGTAAAAACTAAGACTCATTCATAATTTCAGATAATTTCATCAAGTGGTTCGCGAAATATCGCGGTTTGAAAGTACAAAATAGCTCAAAATATGTACAATGTTACATACACAAAATTACAAATATCTTTCGAAGTATTCACAGAAAAAATTATTACTGTCTTTTTTTCAATTAACATAGTTGTTTCATTTTGCATCGAAATTTAATAAATTTATTCAAGCAAAAATGAAATAAAAGTAAAATTTAACTATACTTTTATATCATATATACCTTTTTAATTCATCCAATCAACTACCTGATTGATTGATTTAATTAATTTATTAATTGGACATTTTTTTCTGTTTTGTATTTTTTATAGTTTTTAGTAATTGATATAATCATTTTGGTGAGAGGTGCAAATTTAAACAAGTTTATAATTGAATGAATTATTTTCATATATATTTGTTAATTGGTGACTTTTTTCTGTGTTTATTATATAAGATTTAATAAATACTTTAAATACACTATATTACTGCGGATTTCTGGATATATAAAAGTCGTAGAAGAATGAAAATTGGCAATATGTTAAAAGAATTAAAATAGAAAATATTTCTATACAAATTATTATTCTACTTTGAATTTTACTGTGTATTTTAAGGCAAAAATTACTTAGTAGTGCTTCATAACTATAAAGAAACTAGACTAAAGACTTCAAAATTTTTAAAACGGAAA
This sequence comes from Protophormia terraenovae, assembly GCA_951394005.1. Lineage (NCBI taxonomy): Eukaryota > Metazoa > Arthropoda > Insecta > Diptera > Calliphoridae > Protophormia > Protophormia terraenovae. The sequence continues at coordinate 95,490,271 of OX596077.1, forward strand.
GAACAAAATATAAGAAAAATATAAATTAATAATAAGTATGTAGAGTTATATTTTTAAATATGAAAAAATTCTCACCGGCGTTCACTTTGCCAGTGTTGCCATCATGTTTTCGTTTAAGGACCTCCAGGTTTAATAATTATTTATTTTGGATGGAAAGAACTTTCATATTTCAGGTTTTCGGAGTAAATTCAACGGAATAACAATCCTCAAATATTTCCAATTGTGTTTTTAGCCGAAAATCAAGTAGGCGACTCAAAAAATATTACATTATTGTAATGTATCGATATTTTTGACAGGTAAATTTTGGTTTTGGGAATTGGCTCATATTTGCGAAAATTGTCTACGAAAGGAACATCTTTATTTTCTAAGTACTCCATAGAACATTCGTTCGTGGAAAGAAACGCCGGTTTAAACATTACTTCAGCATAGAAAGGTGTCAAACGTAAAACGTAAAATACCATTTTTGAAAATTCAACATAAAAACACGTTTCAGGTATCATTTTAAAAATAATTTCATTACCTTTAAATATTTGCCTTAAAGAACGTTGTAACGTAAATATTGGCAGATATTTGTATTTTTAAAAAGACAACTTTCTTCATTTTTGAGATATTATAAATCGCGAACTATCGCGGTAATCAAACTTAAACTCGGCATTTACGTTACCAGCGTCAATATTAATATTCTTGCCGAATTTTATTACATTCGGATGATTTTTGGAAGAAATTGTCGTTTTTTTTTATTTTATTACAAACAAAACAATACAAATTGCAATAAATATTTCGTATTTATTATGACATTTGTTGTAATAACTCCTAAATTTTTGCGAGTCCCAGAATGCCACTTTCCACGGTTATAGAAAACATTTTCATCATTAACACATATTTTTTTTTTTTAAAATTTTTAAAAAGACCACTTTTCGAGATATTTAGCCGCGAACTAAAAATCGCGAGATATGTACCATTTTGATGTTGAGAAAAAAGTCATGTTATACGTCATATTAAAGGTAATTTTGATACCTTTAATAGGACATCTCAATAAATATTATAAAATAAATACTTCGAATGATATTTGTAATTTTGTGTATGCAGTATTGTACATATTTCGCGATATTTCGCGAACCACTTGATGAAATTATCTGAAATTTTGAACTAGTCTTAGTTTTTACAATAATAATAATTGTACCAAATATTATCAAATTCGGAAGAGGTGAGAAAATCAGCTGGTTGGTTTTAAATGGAATGACACATATACATTAATTTTACTTCATTTTCTCTATCTGAAATCAAGAAATCTTACTGGATTGTGATCGAAGACTTTCCGATAATATGGATGGATCTGTCCTTGTTTTTGAAATGTATTAATAATTTGAATAAAATTTAATGAATAGAATATTAAAATTTAGCACTTTTTAAGCAATATACCTTCCATTTTGTGTCAAAAAATTCAAAAATTGGAAGCCAAATTTATGAAACTAAGTAAAGTGTCACTTTACTTTGTCGCACAAAATTCATGGCCAACAAAACACTTTTACTCCAATCTCGAAATGCACATAATTCAAAAACTTCTTTTGCTTATTAAATTAAAGAATATAAAATGACAAACGCCTGGACACATAAAAAGTAGACCATAATGAACCTAGAAAGCAATTATTATTAAATAAATAGCAAGAGTAAAAAACCGCACTTTATTTTGTCCGACACTGTAATAAGGAATATGTATGATTATCTCTATATATGTGTCTATTTTTACCATAATTTCGAGTAATAGAAATTGAATTTCCCATAAATAATTTTTTTTGTTTTTAATTTAATTTCTGTGGACCTGCCTAATAAATATTGACATATCCCATTTCTTACCACTACCCGATCCCGTTAAGATAAATTAATTAAATGTGGCATGGGGTCTATTTTAGTGATTGTGATCATAAAATCGAAAGATTTGTGCTATTTTAGTTTCCGAGATCTCGGGTGTTGCGAAAACGCATCAATGGTCAATTAGGGGTATGTTTAAACAAATTGTATAGCAAAATGAGTTTTATTTGTCATTTAAATTTAGTTTTGTGATTATTTTACAAATTGTATGTTAAATATGTTAAGTGTGAACAAAAAAATTCCAGGACCATTCCAATTGAAATTTATGGCAACGTAAAAAGTGACGTAAAAACGTTAAATTACTTAAGGTGTAAGACTAAATAATTTCATATAATGTATAAGATAGATTATATATTAAATAAAATATGTTACACGGTATGCATGATTTATATAAATGATATACCAAAATATGTGGAAAAACATTGGCTTTAAGTCGCTTTAGTATCAAATTTTTATCCGCCCAATAGATTAGGAGATATTTCGAAAAAAGTGTCGGAAACAATTTTTTTCATGCAAAATTCAAGATTTCTTTTTTTTTTTACTAAAACTTCTTTTTAAAAGTGAAAACATCAAAAATATTTAAGTTTATCTCCTTTATCTCAAAGCTGGCAAAATTACGAGTAAATAAAGTCACGTATCATAAAAATTGATATACAAATCTTGAATGGATTCACAGTTAAGTTTGGATACCCATGCATACCTCTACCTATAGTTGAAATACACTAGTGGACAAAAATTTTTTTTTTTTTTTTTTTGTTTTAAATAAAAAAAATAGTTGGATTAGATGTAATTTAACGTGCTAAATAAGAATCAGCTTTTACTTTTTTTCTATCACGCATTGATTTTTATTATGGGCATGACTACTATGACCCCGCCTTTAGGCAGTCACACTTGTATAACTCGAGAACAGTTTGTCCAATTGAGACAAATTGAACTTTAATAAATAGCGCCCTAAATTGTCTTTGAGCTGAATTTATATAATTTTTTGTCCAGTTAATATTTCCGTAGTTATTCGGTAATAAGTACCGAAAACTTTAAAATTTATTTTTTTGCAAAGTGGTGAAAATTTTGATCCATAACTCTGAAATTCTTCAGAGAATAAGAAATATTGTAAAGGTACCTTGAAGACAATTCGTATGCATCTTTTAATGTATCACTTATCAAAATCGTGTAAAGGGTTCTTGAGTTATATCCTAAGTTTGACAAACCATTCTCGAATTTTATAGTGTGACCGCTGAATAACGTGATGATATTAATCATGCACATAAAAAAAAATTAGTATGTGATAGAAAAAAAGTGAATGCAGATTCTTGTTTAACTCGTCAGAATCCACCTAGTCCACCTATTTTTGTTTCAAGAAAAAAATAAAAAAACCACTGTATTTCTATTCAACATGGGTATTTTTACTTAACTGTGAATAAAATTTAGATTTCTGCATCAATTTTGAAGATACATGCCTTATTTTTTCCGCAGCATTACCAGCTTTATGACAAAGATGATAAACTGTAACATTTTAGATGTTTTCATTTATTAAACGAAATTTAGGTAACAAAAAAATCTAAAATTTAGCATGAAAATTATTTTTTTCGGACACTTTTTTCGAAATAACTCTAAAACTATTGAGCACATAAAAAAACTAATTAAAGGGAATTTGAAGATATTTTTAGTCCGCATCTTTTGGTGTATCACTTTGATCAATCGTACATACCGCTCTTGAGTTATGAGGAAATATACTAGAGTAATGGCCTTACTATGGGCGAAATATTAGACACGCCCATAAAAAAAAAAAAAAACAGACCTGATGGAAAAAACTGAAAGCAGATTCGTGTTTAGCACATCAAAATACACCAAGTCCAACTATTCGTCTATGGGGGAGGATTTTTTTGTTGACCAGTGTTATCAGTTTGCGCATCATCTCTACTACCCCTAATTGACCATTGATGCGTTTTCGCAACACCAATTTTTGGGAGCTTGGTGTTTCTATCTCCCTAAATTATTTGTCAACAAGTGAATAGTTTCATATTCTTTGATATCTTGACTTTCGTTTGAAAGATTATTCAAGATATTTTGTAAAATTTTTCGAATGAATTTTTAAATTATAAAAAAGGTCTATTTTATAGACCTTTTTTTTTTTGATCCGCTCTACCGGGGGTAAAAAGTCGTTGGAATAATTTTTTCCCCTCAATTTATTTAGTTAACATTCTAAGCTAAATATACATATATAAAACATTATAACTAATTTTAAACTGAATTAGTTACGGTATAGGTAAATTTAGTGATGCGAAAACGCAACAGTGGTTGGAAATGGGATATTTATGAGTTATCGTAACCGAACTGAATTTTGTAAAACAGTTCCAATAATGATATATTCTGTGATGCCAATCGAATTGTGAGATGGTGCGTGCAACCGACAAAACTCGATTGGCTAAAAAATTCCGTTGTCACAACGAAACTGTTTTCTCTGTGTAGATTCGGCCAAGCCGAATATAACATTCTCGCTTGTTTTCTTTAGAAAACGTATTTTTATATTCGATATATTGTGTACTTCCCTATAACCACAGTTATTTATACGAACATATATACATACGTATGAAAAAATACATAAATTTTTTATGCACCAATATGTATGTTTGTAAATATTCTTTTCTCATAATAAATTTATATTGTTGTGTGAATTTTTGTGGTTTTATTTATTTTCAGGTATTATTTAATGGTTTTTATACATGTACTTATTCGATGATATTGTTGTGTATTTCGTGGATTTAAAGGACTCTTGTAATTTGATAGCAATTGTATTGAAAAAAATTATACATTTGCATTTGAAATATATTTTAAAAACCGCAACAATAAATAAATACATTGAATTGAAAATAATATTTATAATAATATAAAAACA